>OX403624.1:23817760-24233540 GCA_948107755.1 Campoletis raptor
TTTACGTAAATAAGTAAGTTAGGAAAAAATAAAAATAATTTTTTACAATCGACTCTTTTGTTTGAAAATATCGGCGTGTAGATTATCGAATGACAGTAGAGATAGGCAGCGATATATCGCGCCGGTTAATAACACGTATGTGACACCTGCGAAGGTGCGATTCAACTGACAGTGCCAGCGCGTAAGAACTGACATTTAGTGAACAAGCTACATTACGAAGGTTCTTTCTTGTACGATCGAACGTCGAAAAATCCATTTGATCCTTTCACTTTCACAATTATACGAAAAAATAAAAATAAATGTCCCTCGATTTCTCTTCCCTCCGGCTCGCTATCTCCCGCCTTCGCTTTCCTTTCCTTTGCCCCTCCACCGCACGCCCCTTTCTTTGCCTCATTCTCTCGATGTACTCGGCTCGGTGTCGACGACGCAGCAGCATGCGCGCTTTTCCAAACACACGCACACATGTACACGTCGTTACCAACTCGTTCGTGATATCGTTACTTCTCTCTCGCTCTAACAATTGAAAGCTCCGATTGGTTCTCGACTCAGCCTTGATCTAACGCTTATCTTTCTTTTTTCCAATTCTTTTCTTCTTTCACGCGATTGTAAAACATAACCGGATTCCTGCTTTTGTATCGAGAATACCCTTGATATTCAATGTTGTACGGAAACTGATGTCGTATATTTGGTTTAATTTTGTTCAATTCACGCCTCCTATCCATTCGATTATGCCGTTATAAAAAAACATTTAATATTGAGAGAAAAAATTTGTTAACGATAATGGAAAAGAGAATATTTGAAAAAATTCGGAATCATCGATAAGAATTTTTATTATCGATGCAATCGAACTTTTATCGCCGCCTGAATTTCTGATTATTTCCAATGATAAATATCTTTGCAAACTAACTTAGTGCTCCGCAACTATATCGATAATGAATCATTTTCAAGCCAGATCTTTCAATAGTTTTTTTTGACAATTCCGAATCCTCGAAATTCTTCGGCTGTTTTAAAGTTGTATGACATTCTCTGAAAGACGTAGATGCGATTTGACTTGGGAATTTCGAAACTAATCGGTCGACGACCTCAAACCTCGACACAATTTACATTCTTCACACGCGGAAACCTCTCTAAAATTTTGGCTAATTCTCTCAATAGCTATAATTTATTCGCATTGGGGTTTTGTACATTTTGAACTTCTAATGTAATTCAAATCAGTAAATGAAAATATACGCCGATCTTTAACCAAATGTTAACAAAAGAAAAAAGATCTGTTGACATTATAGGCGAAATCGCATTGGGAAGTTATTAAAAGCCTGCAACACAAACATCGAATGCATTTGTAATCGCACGTTTTTCGAAATTCCTCCATCTTATCAGCGACGCTGTCTCCGCAATAACAAAAACAATGGCCGGGCTACAAAAGCGCCTGCTTGTAAGATGAGGGAATTTCAAGGCGCAGCCGAACAAACAAAGATTTTATGGAGCTGATCTGACCTGCCCTATAAATTAAAACCCTCTCAAGCTAAATAAACTGATTTTTTTTTCTACATCTTTTGGGGGTCGAACAGTATAGGTGAGGAGTAGAAAACGATTTCGGGATTCTGGCCCCAAGTTTGAGGTGATTTTTATTTGTTATTTTTTGACATTAATGTTTTTATCGTTATTATCAATCCGACGAAAGATCGACAAACGATTAGCGCCGAATAAAATGGAAAAAGTTGAAGTTGGGTCGCCAAGTTTTCGTAGGTCGAAGCCGGTTGGTCTGTCGATCAAAAAAAAGATAGTCCTGCCACCTATGCGTGAAAATGACAAAGCTTGCATAAAAAGCGAAACTTGCGCTCGGTATAGTTAATTTCTTTTTTACTGACTGTTGATGATCGTTCTGGAAAAATGTTGTTCCCATGAAAAATATACTTTCGGCTGGATCGTAGTGTATTTGTCATTGCTCACAAAGCTCACAAACATCTCTTCGCACACCACACACGTCGAAGAATCCAAAAAAGTAGAGCGTAACGTAACCTGATCTCATTGACCAAATTCGGAAGTGTCATAGATGACGGTAAATGAACGAAAAAAGTGTGTTCTAGTCACGAAATTTTCTATCGTTCCATTATTATCTCACGAGTATCACGTGGTGAATCAATAAAAAGCGTAAAAATCATTTCTGATTCATCGATCAATCGAGCACTATAAAATGGTGAGTTTTCCAAAAGTTTTTCTTCTCCTTTCAATAATAAAATTGAGAAGCACGGATCAATTGCGATTTCTAATCGTAGCAAGACCCTAACGAAGATACCGAGTGGAATGACATTCTCAGACAAAAGGGTATTATTCCGGAAAAACAAAAGGAAAAGGAAATAAGCGAGGATCAAATTGTTGATCTCCTGGAAAATACGATCGACCAAAAAACGGGACGAGGTACGTGACTGAAAATTGCGTAAAAAATCTTTTCGAACTACAAAATTGTTTTTGCAAATAATCGAATAAAGTTTTTCGTTGGAAGATTTCGTAAAAAGTGTAAAAAAATTGTAGTTTTTTTTGGCCATTTTTTATATGGCGAACTTTTTCAGTGAATTGTTTACTTTATTCGACGTTCATTCGTTTGTTCAGCGGCAAATCATTTGGAGAATGCCAGTCTCGACGAATTGGATGAACTGGAGGACGAAGAGGATGAGAAAGTTTTGTTAGAATATCGTAGAAAAAGAATAGCTGAAATCCAAGCTTTATCCAGTAAAGATAAGTACGGTAGCGTCTCGGAAATCTCAGCTCAGGATTATGTGAAAGAAGTCAATGAAGCCGGAGAAGGAGTCTGGGTCATTCTCCATTTGTACAAACCAGGGTGAGTTTTTAAATTTTGCTAAATCTTGCAAAAAAAATTCAGCGACCAAAGATTCTTGACATTTTTTTTCACAGTATTCCACTGTGTTCTTTGATCAACCAATATTTGGCTTCTCTGGCGAGAAAATATCCGGCCACTAAATTCCTCAAAAGCGTTTCCAATACATGCATACCCAACTGGCCGGACAAAAATTTGCCTACTCTTTTTATTTACCACGAGGGTACGATGAAGAAACAAATCATCGGACCGATCGAGTTACGAGGCATGAAACTCACTGAGAAAGGTTCGTCTTTGACGCTGTCTTTGACAATAAAACTAATGATAATAATGAAAAAATAATTTTCATATCCAAGTAAAAAAGTACACGTAAAATTTGACTAACAAAGAGCGTTCGGTAAATCGTTGAAAAATCATTTGTTACAGAACTCGAATGGATGCTGGGCCAAGCAGAGGCAATTCCAACGAAAATAACCGAAGATCCTCGACCAAAAGTTCGCGACGTATTGTTCTCGAATCTGAAGAATCAAACCGATGATCTTTCGGAGGATAACGACTGGTGACATCGTTCTCGTGGGTGAAAAAGGGCATTTCAGTATTTCCGCCTTAATAAATTATAATCGAGGATCCGCATTCCTGTGACTTACGAGAGGTTGATCTTCGAAAATTGCGTTTTGTTGTGGATTGTACGAACGAAGGAATCATGCACGTTTAATTATTTACGAACGCCACAAAAAACCGTCTTTACAAATGTGTTTTTTTTTTTTTTTTTAAGGAATAAAACTTTCCATGGACATACGTGGCAATTTTTATATTCGATTTTCCTCGTCTTGGCTCAAAACTTTGCACGGTAGTCACGCTAAAACGTTTTTCTACAGAATTATTTTTACTTTTAACCACACATTCGAGGCACTATTATTAAACTATTCGAGATATTAGCAATCAGAGATTGAACAGTTTCACTCGTGGTTTTATGGCGAGTAGTGGAAAAATCCACATTTCATGCCATAATTCCGAAATCTTTTTTTCAAGAATTTTGATTATTTAGTTTCGGAGATATATTCATATAAATTATAAGTTCTTTGTATTAAATATGGGAAAGGTGATTATTTTTCAAACTCACATTCTTCTCAAAAGTTTGTACGTTTTTGCATTCTTATAAGACATCAACACTAACATTATTCGATGGATCCACAAGTTAGTCCAGCGTTTCGTCGTAGTTTCGTCGTAGTTTCGTCGTAGTTTCGTCGTAGTCCAGCGAAAGTCTAAAAAAAAAACGAAAAAATCTTTTTCACGGTTTTACCAATCTGTTACATTACTTTAATTACTCCGAGAAAATGAACATAGATTTGCAAATTTGAATATTTCCTGATTTTTCTAAAAGATACTCATCTCTTCGTTCGAACAATGATCGGGGCTCATTAGAGAGTAAAACGTTTCGATTACTCCACCAACTTAGTTTTCACTTGATTGGAAATATTGATTTCGGAGTGAGGATAAATAGTCGGAGCTCGTGTTACGGAGCGTCAAAATTTGTTACCAAGTTTCACGTTTGCTCGTGAATGCTCGAGTGAATCTTTGTGCGACGTTGACGTTTATCGCCGGTGGCTTTTGTCTAGTCTCGACAGGGTTTTCAGCTTCGATCTGACGAATGAAAATCCACGGCTTGCACAATTTTCGATCCAAAACCAAAAGTACGATAGGGGAACTAGAATTCCGCTCGACAATTCGATACCAAGCAAAATGTTAACTAAAGTATTTGATCTTTTATCGAATTTGCAGAAGAATTTTTAAGGATTTACATACACCAACAGTTGTTCCGCCCTCGTTGCGACTGTATATTTTCACACTAAAATAAAACAACATTATTTCAGAACAATATCATCGAATTTCATCGTTTAAAATACAACATTTTCAATATTTATTATATTGACCTCGCCATCAATTTTGCCCTTCATAACATGTTTAATCTTTCATTTGATTTCCTATCTCGATAGTATTCTTTAAAAAATGATTTCAATTTAATTTCATTGCTATGGCAATATCGACGTTAATCATTGACATTTGACCTCCTCTGTCTCTGACAAATAACAAAAAATACGATTTAATTTTGGTTTTTTGTAACTTGTTGCGACAGATGATTCGAGTAATAGGTCGTAAGGACTTTGTAGGCCATGTGTAAATGCCCTTACGATTAGATAGCGTTCCAGCGATTCCTGCTGACCACGTTTTAAACTCGGCATTTTGGGTAAAAGACACACATAAACCGTAATTCACCGTTATCGCACCTCGCCAGTTATTGTTCTGTTTGAATTGGAGAGTTAAAATTCAAGTACACGTACATTAATCACGATATCCGGATCAGTGCTCGTAGGACTGTGAGCATTGATCACGCGCATCGACCATGTTCGACCCTCTGTTGAACGATCGTGTAAAAAGCTGATACGTCCGAGTTATCCAAAACCTTGATTTCCTATTTCTTCGTAATAACTCAAAACGAACAAAAAATATATATTACCAAGTGAAAATAATTGTATGCATTTCAATAATTCATCAATAAATTTGACTTTAATGAGATTTTGAATAAGTAAATTTAATAATCGACCAACAACATGTTTAAATTCCAATTGAATTTCATTTCCACAATTGTTAATTATACTTAATACGAGAATGTTCTAGTTTACGTTAATTCAATTGTTTTCGCTTTACGAACTATCGTAGCAAGCTTTTCAATGAAATTCGTAACAAGCGCATAGACAAGTTTTGTACAGGGTGTCCCAGAAACGATAATCAAGCTTTGCAGTGCAATGAGAAAAAGATCGTTTTGTCATTTGGTGTATACCGAGATGGAGAAACATTTGAACTCTCTTAATTGGCCTCGAGGCATCATATGTTTTTCAAATACAAGTTTCTAAAGTATTCTTTAAATATAGGCAGCAAAAGCTTTTTCCACATGCATACAAAACCTCATATTGCAGGTTATTAGAGCAAATAACTTAATAATTGGGCAAAAATCAATGATTGTACATCAAGTTTTGCGCAAGTCTATATCGCAATACTACGTGCACATTGAATCTTTCAAATACAAAACTGTGTTCCGGAAAATCTATTGCAAATGTGTCCAACTGTGTTGCAAAGCAATAAGAGTTGAAAATGTGTTGTTAAAAAATCATCATCGAATGTAATTTTCATGTAAAAATAATTTCAAGGTAGACACGCGATAATGTTGCAAATTAGGAAAAAGCGTTAAAATTGAAGGGGAGTTAAAATAGATGGAATGAAAAAAAAAAAAAAAATTTTTTAAGTATATTTTGAGAGAGTATCATTGAAAAAGTGAGAAATTACGAGGTCAAAGTGGCAAGACACTATAGGTGCAAATGTAAAGATGATTAATAAAGAGAATATATTTTTCGATATCGTGTGTGTGCAAGGGAAGTTACGTTATGAATGGCGCACGTATTTGTAATAAATAAGCACTCTGCGCAATCACCTCATCTGACCTCGCAGCTGCGCTGCAGACGTGCGAGTGTTATCTGTAATTCACTTCTGTATGTTTTTGTCTAACAAAGAGGAACATTAATTAGATTACTAAAAAAGCAATTTATCATTGGCATTTTTTCACTGTCCTGCTAATTGCTATTTTCTTTTTTCACTGGTAGCAACGAAATTTCTTTTCATCAATCAAGGTTGCGATATTTTTTAATATTAAAAAAAATATTTCTACCTAGAACTTTCCCGCTTTTTTCCGAATTAATTTCATTGTTTTAAATAAAAGTTAGAAAAACTGCCTCCCGCTCAATAAATTATGCACACACCGGTGCACGGCCAAGAGCCTGCACCAAAATCCAAGTACCGCATGGTTTTGCCGAAGGCTGCTTAACTAATAAATAGTCAAACATAATAATCATAAAAGGTTAATTTCCGTTTTACTTTACTCTGCCTTTCTCCGTCTCTTTGAATGAATGAGGAGAAAAAGTATTTACTCTCCTCTCTTTCCACTACTTTGCCTTCCATAAGTCTCTCTTTCTGACATTTTATGTCTCACGTTTCTCCTCCACGCAACTTTGAAGTTTGAATAGGGCTTTTCCTTGGCATTTTCGTAGCATCTTGTTCTTTTTAACGCGCTACGTAGTGCGCGTTGGTACAGCTGACTGAGAACGCCATCTCGCAGCATCCCATGATGTTTTTAAGTTCGAAGCAAGTGTTGGGACGTCCCGGCTTCGCTCTCGTGCTCTGCTCTCGTCCCTATATACGCTTTATTTTCTTCCCCTCGGTTAAATCTGCCTCGCTCGCCCTCGCTGTTACGTACGTACGTATTTCTCGTGTACCAGGCTCCCGCAGTATCTTATCCCACTGCGCGTATCATGAATCTTTCCCTCTTGCATTTTCGCGTGCCATTATTGAAGAGGGGAGTACATGAGATGAGGGATGATGGAGAGGAGAGAAAGAGAGAAGCATTGAGGGGCAGCGGCGGCGGCGGCGGCGGCGACGGCGGCGACGGCGGGATGAAAGAAAGTGATAAATAGAGATGAGAAAAGGTATAAAAAGAGAAAGATCGGCCGAACAGGATGAAAAGAAGAGCAGAGTAAATGCGAGCAGTATAGAAGCAGGGGAAGAGAGAGAAGCAAAGAAAGAGTTGAAAAAGATGAAAGATGAGGAGAGAGAACGAGGGAGAAAATGGAGGGGTTGCTGCGAGAGAGGGTGCGTATCTCTCGTCAGACATCAGTGGCGCGACCAGCGGCCAAAATTGAAATCAGAGCTTGCGCCGGAACCGTCGTATCTCCAGTAGTCGCCCGGTCGCTGTCACGGGCGTAGCTGGATGCTGGATTTTTCATCAGGGTGGCTGCCCTTTCGCTGCTGCGACGTGACTCGCCGGATACGCGAGAAACTACGATTATTTCGCGACGTTTGCACATTAGTAGGTGTAGGAGTAGAATTAGGTGTAGGTGGAAAGGAAAACAACAGTGAGAGATAAAAACAGCAAAGATCGAGAAAGAACGAGAGTGAAAGGGGGCGAGAGAGAGAGAGAGAGAGAGGGAGGGAGAGAAAGAGAGATAGTCAAATATGAGGGAAAAATGTAACGAGAAAAACTGTGGATGCTGAGCCTCGGTTTTTCGAGAAAATGAGAACGAGGCTGGAAAATATATAGAGAAAACAAGAGACAGATTTCCAAGGGCAGAATCCATGAGAAATCTCGTGGACGAAGGAGAAAAGAACGGAAGAGAAATCTTGAGATCGAGGGTGGAAGAAATTCTCGTATCGTAAAGTCTAGATCGAACGGGGCTGGTTTTTACTTCATTCAATTGTCAAGAGGAGAAGCAAGCAGGAAGAACAACACAAATATACATATATGTACGCTTATATATATATACCTTCATAGGTAGTTTTAAATATTCATACGAATATATATTACAAGTACGACATATATATATACATATATATATGTATGTATTCCTATCGGTGCAAGTGAGAGAGAAAGAGAGCTCTGTGTGCTCTGTGGTGCAGTGCGGTGCGATAGAATTCAGAATGAGGCTGTGCCGGGGAAACGATCTGTGTGCCGCACCGTGACGCTCCGCCGACAGGTGAGTCTAATGTATATTTCTCCCCCTCGTTGTCACTATTTATCGTACATAGATTTTTCCCTATTTTTATCATCTCGAAACACGTTACTTTTGAGACGAAATTTTATCGAATTATCTTCGGATTGTTGTTATAACTTAAATCATTGTGTAAATATACTGGACAAGTGAAAAAATACTGGATGAAAAAATAAGTACGAAAAAATAGGTTTTAAAACTGTGAGCAAAGGAAAATAATCGCACGAAGAAATATGACTCCATTTTGAACAGCCGGAATATATCGGAAAACAGTTGAGAGCAAAGGTTAAAATTTTCGTAAGATTTGCACATCGGACTGTGTCGAAAAATCACTCTCGTCCAGGGCACTTTCGTGATTTTTCAATCAACGGCGAGAAAACGGTAACGAAGTGGATCTCTTTCCAGACTTCTCCGGTCGCATTTTTCAACTTTGCGGGATGCAGTGATTTGCATTTTTCACTTTTAACTTTATTATTTCGTACGGTATTGATTAATTGTTATATCAATTACAATTTGGTTGGAACGATCGAAAATCTGAAACATAAACCATCAAATAACTTGAAAACTCGAGGTCTTTCGAGGAAATTCACGAATTACTTACTTTTTCGATTAATAAAATTAACCATCCAACCTATTTTCATCTCAGCTTTCGGAATGTTCCCAAATAATTGTTGTTTATCATGAAAGAGGCAACCGCAAAATTGTGCCTTATAAAAAATCCAGAAAAATGTAAAAAAAATTAATTTTCTTTGTAATGAATTTCATCTCCTTGTCACATTCTGCGTCACAACAATTATTGACAAATAATAAAAATATTAGGAGGCCTTGAATTCATGGGCGAAATTTGACACGTGCTCGGGCGCGATTACACTCTTTATGCAAGCCGAGCTCATAAAACTTTTTTTTCCTATTTTTGCTCAAAAATATATGTATGATCGCATCCTAGATACACACAACTACGTATAGACGTAAATTTACTCAAAGTTAATCTTTGGACTCCACGAAGGTCGCTTCGGTAGTCCATATCCATACGCTTTGCAAACAACTGGAGTTATTGTAGATTAATTAATGCTGCTGGAGCACGAAGAAACGTTTCAAAGAAAAAACTTCAAAAATAAGTAACCGTGCAAGTAAATTCTACCTTAACGTTTTCTAAACTAACTTCTCAATTAACAACATAAAAGAGTATAAAAGTTCACATCGTTTCTTCTGGAATCGATCCAATTTTTCCTGCCAATTCAATTTCTAAATAAGCAAAACATAAAATTCGAGCATACCAATGATAAATGAAAAAAACATACAAAAATATAGATGAAAAAAATGAGTAAATACAATTTGACATTGATTGTCAGTAAGTAATCGCGTTCGCTATGTGATTTCAAATTTCAAAAAAAAAAAATCTTGTGTATCATGTATACAAATATGTTTCGTCGACAAACGCGAACGTTTCGGATATTTCATTTCCCTTCCCATCCGGTCTATCTACTTTCGATCGTTAAAAGTACATTTTCCTCTTTTTCATCCCGTCTCGTTCTCCCTTTCTCGTTTTTTTTTTTTTTTTTCGTTTTCTCACCCCCCTGCATTTTTTCTAGCTGATCTCTCGGCTCTTTGTATTCGATTTTTTTTTTCCAATACGTTAAGCCTGCTCGCGATGTCCGTATATATATATATATATGTATATATGTGTGTCCGCAAGTAAGCTATGTTTGGAATTAGTGAAGTTCTGGCGATTGAAAATACCGTTGAGAATCAATAAAGCATCGATAATATCGATTAGTCTCGTTGCGAACTACGTAGCATGAAACGCTTGTTGACTGTAGTGGATTTTCGCCTTTTTTTCAGTCCTCTCTTCAATTTCGAACGAACAAGCAATAGCGAAAACAATTTTTTCTGAATTTTGTAAAATATAATAAATATTTACCCATTTATGAGGTTTGAATTTTTCGATGAATTATTATATTTTGCAAATGGTTAACTAAAAAAAAATCAAAATGATATTATTACTACAGAAGACAATGTGATTTATAACTGATTACACATGCGAAGTTTTGATAGCAAGTTGCCTCGTTGCACCGCTTTCCCAATATCATGCGAACCATCATTATTTCGGCAGTAGTCACGGTACGTTTATGGTCAGACAGAGGAATATTCTCGATTGGATATTCTCCGGGCTGTGCCATCGATTCATTGCAGTCATGCGGTTTATTCCAGGCATTGCCGGCATCATTTCTCACGGATCATTCTCGGAACGAAAGCAAACATCTGCTGTAATAACAATTCTTGTGACGTGTAGCCCATGTTTGTCTTCATTATACAATTAAATGAGGTTCGGAACAATCAAGGAAAGAAAAACAGAGAAACAATTGTTTTAAAAATGAATTTAATGGCCTCCATTCAATTTTTCCTCATTTATTCTTCATCGAACAGTCATATTAAAGGATGTTTCGTTAATTTTTTCTCCAATAAGACGTAATTTTCGCTCGAACAAAGCGAAGAAATGTTAAAATATTTCGTTTTTCCGATTGTCCGATAATACGATTGTTTTTATGGTGTATTTTGGCGAAGCAATAGTCACATTCTCTCTCTATTTCACAACGAGATAACGACGCTATAAAATGATATGTAAAACATGATAAACATGAGGGTTCGTCTGAAACATGAACACGTGGAGAGTTATGCACTACCATGCCCGCGGACTAATTCATGCGGGAGTAATGAAACTCTCTCGTTGTAAATGTTGGAGTGAGCACCTGTCTCTCATTTCATTTTGCTCGAGATTACTGTAAAATCTGAACATAAACCTGGAACCACAAAATCCCTGTTTATACTTCAAAGCTCACTGCGTTTTTCAGTTTGTTTCATGGCTTTTGTAAAATAGACACTAGAGCTTTTACTCCCGTCTAAATTGGACATGGCGTTTCAAGATGCAATCTTCGATAAATACAGACATACGGAGAATACGCGACTACCAAACTATTTCAATTGTGCGCAACGTTCAACTTTGCATTTCACTGGAAAATATAAACACATGCTTTTTGTTTTGTTTTTAAAAGAATTCATTGAATCCAGAAATTGACTTACATTTATTTGAATTTATTGATTAAATCTCTTAAATCTTTATTAAATTGAATTTATTTTTTAAATCTCGAACGTTGATTGAGTAAACTGGGAAATTTTTTTTCCCCCGATTGTGACGACATTAGCATAATGTATACGAGACGCAAATTCAACTTTGAATTATTGGTGGTATGTGAGGTACATGTGCAAATATGTGAAGGTTCGATTCCGCTATTTGTCATGTCAGGATCGATTCATTCGAATTACAGCTTCGTCTCTTCGAACCTTCTTTTACTTTACAAAACTTCGAATTCTTGCCTTGTCTCTCGCGATATTTCTATTCGCATCTCGAGGCCATAGACACAGGGTTGAATATTCTATATGCCGAGAAGAAAGTTTGCGAAAGCATCGGCTTTTCGTCAAGCTACAAATATCGCTTTTTCGCTCGCGCGCTCTCTCTCTCTCTTTGTTCGAGGACGAAGACCTTCTCTCACCGACCTCCGCGCGTCAGGGATGCCAAAAATCCTCGGCCAAACTTTCGTCTTGCTCATCTTCACCAATTTCAAACGCTAATAGTCGAATCCTTTGTGCAAGTGACTCGAGCCACTTAACATAACCGAATATTTTTATTTTCAAGGCACAATAGAATTTTGCGTTTTTATTCTTGGCACTTTGTAGCAATAGCTGGAAACTCTTATTGATTCAAAGTTTCTTCATTTTTCATTATAAATACAATTTTTAATTATTTTCGTATGGTTTTTTCGTGCGAGGAATTCGGTTGTAAGGGAAATTATTGTTCTGATTGAAGAGATTTTCGTAAACAAGAGACCGTTGCTCGTATAAAGATTATCTTCGAGACTTTCAGATTCTTTCAAACTTTTCTTTTCTCAATGTATGCGGTATCGCTTAATCGAAATCGTGTAGTATATATCCGTTGTGGAGAAACTCTATATACGAAGAAGCATTGTGGGGAATACTAATGGTGAAAAGTGAAGATAAGCTCGTGAGTTAAGTGGATTGCTTCTAATTCGTACCTGACTTTTTCTCTCCTTATATCATCGATGAATTCGGGGTCTAAGGCAAATTTTTGTGGCAATCAAATGCATGAGTAAAACTGGAAGAGAATCTCTTGCCTCTTCCTTTCGGTGGAATTTTAGGTTGAAAAGGACACCGATAAAATGGAGAAGGAAAGAGAAACGTGAAAAGGATGCAACAAAATGTTCGTCCATTAAGCATGCCGTGCATTCGCTAATGGAAAAACGCTTCGAAGTGCTGACGCAAACACGTGCATCTACGTTAATAAAATCAGAACAAAATTTAGCAAATAGAAAAAAGAATTTGATCGTCAATGCAGCCGACATTGAGGACGTTATGTCGTTAAATCAAACATTTGCTAGCAACAAAATATTGCAGAAAAAAAATTCAAAATTGACGTAAAATTCGACACTTGGTTTCAAAATAGTGCCCCGAATGTGTTCTCAAAATCTGAAAAAAAGGCTTTCGCCTTTTATTACTTTGACAGTAATAAGCTGGTCGTGAAAAAAAAAAATAAGGATAAATTGACATTTATTTATTTATATTTCGTCGCCGCATACATATAAACGTCTTTTTATGTACGTTTATATGACTACAATGTAAGCTGATAATAATCGGCTTTCTGAATAATACCGATAAAAGAAAATGTTTTCATGTTATAACAATCCGTTTTGGTCGTTAGTGGAGAAGATGATTAGTTAAAGAATAGCTATAGAAGGGGTGAGTAAGTTTGATAATTGGTCGAGCCGGGCGAGATCGTTAAATCATCTCCGTGGCTGGAGAGTTACACGCTGCTCGTTATATTTCGTCCTCACGTGGCTATACGTATATTTTCGTATACACATATTTATATCTATTCTCAGTATTTGTTTTTGTAATCCTTCTGCCGCTTAAATTGCCAACTCTGCCATATTGGAGGACTCAGTTCGTTTCTTGCAATGCTCGGTTCGCGCTTCGCTTCTCTTATTAGAAAAAGGAGTTGAACCGTAAACGTCCACTTTTTTTCCATCAGCACCTGACAATCGCGTTCGGGCTCTCGAGAAATGTCCCGTACCCCCAGCTTTAAGATTGTTCCAACTTGTTTGTATACGTTGGTAGCAGCGATTATGAAAGTATTCAATCACAATATGATTACTTTGCTGAATTTTTCGTGTCAGCGACGAACGTATTTTTTTCAACGCAACTGAGGAAAACCAAAGGCTGTTGCGTTATTAAAATTTTACAATTTAACTTCGAAGCAACTTCTTGTTCCCCGATATCGATCGAAATAAATTTTAATTCATAAGATTGAATGCTTCATTTTATTTAAACTTACTCTCATTTTATTGAGTTTTGTTCGAACGGACGCTCGAATTCGGCGTTTCATTAAATCGAAGCTCGAGGTTGAAACCAAACTTTGATGAAGCTTAGTTTCAAAGGTTACTATGACAAAAGTCAAGAAATAATTCAAAGTGCGAAAAAGGGGGTTAAAGTTTGCATTCGGTATAAGTCTCGTAATAATTTTCATATGGACGTGCCAAACATTTTATGGAAAGCATGAAATATTGAGGACAAAAAAGACCAAAGAGAAAATTGAGTTTGCACGTAGATAATAATATAATAAATGTATACGCGAAGAAAGAAAAATATCGGTGTTGTTTTAGGGGCTTGGTAACGATCAACACGTGACCCAACTTCCCAAATACGCCTGCGCATGTTTTTTCATCACGTGACGTCATTCCAAAGCAGCGCCCTATCGTGTCTATTTTATTATTTAACATTGATTCTCAATAAGTTTACTGTTTTTCATAAACGTCCTTAAAATAGAAAACAAAATCAGATCAAATTCGAAATGTTCGAAAATTCTTAATAAACTTTGATACTCTTTGAAAAAGATGCGAATTGGTTCATCCTCAATGAAGGAGTTTGTTTTGGATTCTGAATTTTCACCCCATCGTTAATTATTGGAAATGCTAAACTATTGTAGTTTTCGTTGTTGCAATTGAGTTAATATACAAAAAATGTTAATATTCGGAAAATAATTAAACTTTGAAAAGGCGGAATAAAGAGGCTGCATTTTCGCTGGAATTAGCTGCGACATTCTTTAGCAACGACGATTTTATCGAACATTGCAAAAGGAGGGCGTAAAAAAAGGCTCGATGGTCTCGTGGTGTGTGTATGCGTGTGTGTGTATATATAGTAGATATCTATATAAAGATGAAAGAGTCATCTCGTTGGAGCTCGCGTATGATGCCCTTGGGTGTAGGACGAGAGAATATCCTAGAAGTGAAGCAGTCGTGATCCATATATAGATACTCAATACTCGCGGTGCGGTAAAGATCAGTAAAAGAGAAATAAAATGAAATTTCATGCTCGTACGAGAGAGAAAACGAAACGACCGGAAGTGGCTGCGTTGGCATATGATGCGCGGAAACACGATAAATAGAGTCTGCTGATGACGCGATGCTGAATAAAACAGAGAAAACGATAATCCGCGCTTGGGATTATATTTATCTGAATCACGAGAAATGGGATTAATGAATTTTATTCACATATCAATTTATTCATTAAATTTTTCATTATAAATATAAATCATAATGATTTTTAGAACTTGCTATCATAACTGTGGCTATTTCAAAAAATTTGACCGACCCATCTGCACTAATGAAGGATTATTAATCGAGTGAAAAAAAAAAAAAAAATCATCATCAGGGCCTGTGGGGTCATTAGAAAGTGCTGGGTTATCTATATTTATTGACTTTACTTAGCCAAAGGAAAAGTTGTTATAATATGGAAAGAAAATGAGTTTTTATGAGCTGGGGAATGAGAAGAATTGACGAGGGGATTTTCATGTCTTTTTAAGCAGATTGAAGCGAGGACTTTGTACGTTCGTTACTGTATAGGAAGAAGAGAGAAACTTTGGATGACTTTGAAAAAGCTCTCGATCCGAGTCCACCGAAAGGCTCAAACTCAAAGTAGGGTGAAGCAGCATTTAATTGACAGCGAGGTCAATTTATGAATGTCATGGCAGTCAATTTTCTCAAGTGGCATTAAGCGCCATATGGGAACTACTTAAGATCGTGTCAGCGGTGGTTGCACGAAGGTTTCGACGGGAAGAGCATTTATTTTCGTTGCTTCGAGTTAATTGAAGATGCAAATTGAGTAAGGTGTAAATTGTAATTAATTATTACAATATCCTTTTTCATGAATTCCAAGTAAATTTTTCCCAGTTGCAGTGGAATAAAAAAAAATGAAATAACAAATGATTTTTTCGTTAATTCGCATTTGACAGTAAACTCTAGTTGATTTTCTACAAATTGTCTCTATTTTTGCACTCACCTTAACTCTAATTTGCTCAGACAGCCAGTGAGTCTGGAGGAAATAGAGACACATGGAGGAAATACGAGACTAATATAAGCTCTGAGACGAGGACATGCGGGAAAACGCGCGTCCAGGGCTAATTGTCTCGCTGCACTGTCACAGCTCGTTGTGAACGGGTAAACAAGGCTTGGCGTTGATGGTTACTGTCGAGGCCCTCGAGAATCTACCAGACGGAGGAAGCGATAGAGACAGAGAGAGGAAGTTAGATGGCTTGAGATACGTCTCGTCGCCTCTCTTATACGTTCTACAGACACAACACCCTTGAGATGGTTGCATTTTCCAAGAAAGAGAGGAGCAAAGGAGGGGTTAGCTCGTTGCTACTGCTAAGGAGGAAATAAGTAAAGGGGCATCGAAAGTGACAAAGAAAAAAAGATAAGAGTAGGAGCAAAGATGAGCGAAGTAAAAAAAAAAAGAAGCAAAAGTGTGTATAAAAGAGAAAGATGCCATCGTAAGGTCATCGAAAAGAGCTTTTCAAAGCATATCGAGGACCATCATCGATCTTCAACACAAAAGTTTAGCCACAACGATTAATCTTCGTTCGTCATCAGTAGCATCACTGTATATTCAAGTACCGTGACAAAAATCCTTGCCTCGAATTTATATTCATACACTTTTGTGGAATACTTAATAATATCCATTGTCCCAAATAATTTTTTAACAGATTTTTTTTCTTAGCTATGAGATATTTATTGATCAGTGGTCACAAATTCACTGCGTTCAAGAGACAGCGTAGTAAGAGAAAAATATTATACCACCATTATGGTGGCAACCGATGGGTTCGAACCATCATGGTTCTGAATATGACACTCATTATCGGTGCAACGGATCGGCGGTCTCAAATGACTTCCTATCTTTTGAACGATGTCTCATGGAAACAAAAAACCTAAAACGTGCTATTCCATGAAGAAGTTTACCAATTAATCATTTTCTGCAACGTAAGCGTGATTGGTAAATTGATTGGCTGAAAGTTGAATTCGAGTACTGTGAACGTGGTGAAATCCTCTGATGAATTTGTATTCCTCTGTATCAATTCCTCTGATGAATTTGAATGGATCTTGAAAGAAACGATTTTGGCTCAACCGATTGAATTCAAAGGAATTGTAATTTTTTTTTTTTTTTTTTCGGTCACTCCCTGTTCTAAACGTGCACGTTAAGACCGTATTTATCTAACATCTAAAATAATATCGATTATGAATTTGAACATTGAAATGTGCGCGACAGGTCGTATCCGATGTATTTTTACTTCATGGTGTAAAAAGATGTGTTATTCGAAAAATATTCGAGTTCGTGAAAGGAATACCTTAAATCTTAAAACCATAAGCCGCAACGTCGACGATAAAGAATTTCTATTTGGCAAAGGACTAAAGCTGTTCTTTCCTTGTTGAGAAATATAGTAAGTCGTCTCATATATTTATATTTCTACCATAAAGTAAAATAAAATAACGTTCCAAATTGTTTAGATATATATTGTATAGTGAAATTATACAAAACCCGTATACAGAGAGTCTCAAAAGTTGTCTGTCGGAAGTCGACATTTTTTTATTTTCACGATTTAACGTTAATGAGATTAAAATTGTTTAATAATAGTCGATCCGGCGGGGGGAAGCGCGTGGCACATTTTGAAGCAAAGCGGATAAGCTCGAGCGGGGTCATTTCACTTTGGGCACTCCCTATTCTCTTGATCAACGCGCCGGATTGGTTAAACTTAATTAGTGGATATCTCATCAACGTTTCGTCGGCGATAAAAATGAATAAATAGAATTTTGCGCAGAATCACGCGATCTATCCCATTCTCTCAGTTTGCCAAACGTGAATATTGAGACAAGCGGTATACATGTATATACGAAGACATACCTAAGTATATGTTTAACCAAGACGAGAGGGTTTTATAACGTCGTTAGAGCTTTTGGCTCGTCGCGTCGCAATGCGTACATTTGCATTTTTTTTTTCGTGGTTGGCCTTCGTCTCGGCAACGACGAAAGCGACTTCTTCCACTTCTCTCTTTTCTTCACTTCATCACTGGTGTACACGAACTCGAGGAATTTTAAGTAGATCCAGCCCTCTCTCACGCCCTTTCGTCCAAAGTGTCGAAGTGGAAACGCTCTCTCATCCGCATCTCTCGCCTTCTTTAACTTCTCAGCTCTCCTTCTTCATTATTATTTCTATACAGACGAGTCTTAACAGCAATATTCCTTCTTGCCTTTTCTTGTACACACCTCGTCTAAACACCTCTCTCTTACCCTTGTTCAACCCTCCATACGTGACCCCAACATTTCTTTAGTACAAAAATCAAGGGGTTAAAAACAACCTTGATTTTTGTCACTGGAGTACAAGTCTACCCCATGGTGGCATGGTCTTCCAATTTCAGTAAGTTACGTATTTTTTTCCATTCTCAATATTCGTCTTCAAAATATTGACATTCCCTTACAAATTCACTTTTAAGAAACTTTTTCAAACTACGTCAACACCAAGTATTTGATTATTATTTTTGAAAAGTATTAAATTTTCCTGTTCCAAATGTAAATTGCAAAATATTTATATTGGGACTAAAATTATTGTTGTATTTGCAAGTATTTTTTTTACCATTTCGTGTTTCTCTCTCTCTCTCTCTCTCTCTCTTACGTTTCGGTAATGATGGAAAAAGCTTGCATTTCGTCCAAGCGATTGGGTTATACCGCGTACAAAAGTAGGCTAAGTTTTATCTTTCTACGCTCGCTTTGTATTTTTCTTTTGTGCCATTCTTCCTTCGCATTTGCTTTAGTATTTTACTCTCCGGGGATTTTCGTGAGAAGTGTGGTCACATTTGCTTAGAGAGGATGAACAGGTAGCGGTAGGATGTTGCAGAAGAAAAGATGTACATTGTACATTTGCCAGAACTATAGCGAAGCACTCCAGATTTTCGTTCTATCACGTTTCAAATAGAGGTTGCCCCGGTATACCGGGTATTCCCTCCAATCCCCTCCAATTGCAAAATACTAAAAATTGAAAAAAAAAAAAAAAAAATCATTTTTTCATCATATTATTTTATGTTACTTTTGCTTCACTTTGGTGACCACTGTCGATAGAATTTTGTTATTATTCAATTGTAAGATAATAAAAAAAACTTGTAGAAAATGTTAGTTGTTTATTTAGTTATTTATTTAACGTTTTGTATTTATTTTGAGTGAGGAAAAATATCTTGAGTGGATATATTTTCACAAGGTATACGCAGTGGCGGAGTAATTGAAAAAAAAAAAATAACAAAAAGAAAATAGAAACTATGACGTCTGGAAATGTAGGACAAAAAACAGCCCCGTGTTTATGAGCATTTTTTTTCATCACATAAACCCTACAACCTATTTTCGACCCTAGAGCACTTACAGTCTGGACACCCTATACATATACTTAGATATATAAATATTATATACTCACGAAAAAAGAAGGAGAGCGAGAGAGAGAGAGAGAGAGAGGGAGAAGAGCGCGTGTTGCGAAAGTGAACAAATAAACGACGCGAGAGAACGAGGGATGCTGGCTCTATACTCTGTTCCGAGCCTGCCTCGATATCGACCCATGCATGACCAGCCAATACGGAAAGCTTATAGAGCCGCTGTTAGGACTCGTCTCGAAGTACTAGCTCGAGACCGGTAGACGAGAGATTTCGGATCTCATAAGTTATTCTCGTATCCTCTCATATATATTCTCCGTGTGTGTAACGAACCGAACCCTTTCAAAATATAATCAAACGGATTATTAAATTTTCTTGCTCCGAAATCTTTCGAATCTGATGATTGCCTTTGGACCAATCCCCATTCTGGCAACTTCTGTTCTACTTATTTGTATTTTTTTTTTTTTTTTTTTTTGGCAGAATCAAGTCACACAAATTTCATCTCGTATATTTTTAAACGTCCCTCGTCGGACTTGTTAGTTTCCTGGATTTTGGCAGCTTTGATCCTGTCAGTTGCTTTTTGTTCAATCTCTCATACTTTTCCTTCGGACAATCTCAGTTTTCAGAACAGAAAAAAAAACACACACACACACATTTCTACAACGGAAATTGTACCACGAAGGATATCGATCACCCACGATTTAACTTTCGGATGGTTAAGAATATTGATACAACTTGACAAAGTATTCGACGAAGAATTCAGACCTTATTAGAGTTACAAATCGCTTGCGACTTCGCTGGAAAAAGTCGTTCGGTTCTTATTCGGGGGAAACGACGAAAGACGAATGATAAAGCCCTCACGAGTCTCATCGCATGACTAGTAGAAAAAGCATATACTTGTCGGACGACTGGGTCAAGCTTCCCCCAAACTAAGACACGTTTTTTTTCTTTCCATTTGAACGTTATATTTTCTTGACATAATCCTCTAGTGCACTATAATTAAAATGCGGGCCCGTTACTTCGGGACTTGATGCGCCGGTAGTGCACGAGCAAATTCTCATTTACAATTAAAATTTCTTTCACCGAATCGAAAATTGGACTGTGACTGAAAATAATTACAGCTTGCAAGTAAGAAAGAAAAAAACGAAAAATTCATACACGCTGCATCCCCTAATAATCGCCGCGAACCTTTCGCTCGTTTAACCCACAAATTTCTTGCCCATTTCCTCTCGAACCACAGCGAGGTAATTTTATTCAATGGCGGCTTGCTCGTGAAAGCTTTGTGCGAGGGGAGTTAAATAACGAGGAAGCGATGTTCAATGTTCTAATTTCATTTGCGCATATTGTTGCCATGTACGTTATTTAGAGGAGAAGCTATCGAATAATGCGAACAGAAAAGAAAAATAAATGGAAAGGGATGAAAAGCTGTGTTTTAGAGTGACTTCGAGGCGCGATAAAGGTGCTTCAAAAATAGAAAAAGCTCTCTCCTGAAACAAGGTCACCACACCGCGCAGTGGAACAAAAAAAACCTTACAAAGAGATAATGTACCGGCACATATTTATTCGTAATGTCTATGGTCCATTTCGTCTCACCTCCATTTGGTCAACAATCACAATAAACATTTGTTTCCATTTCGAAAATTCTGAAGCATATCAGAATAACATCAGCTTTTCATCCAAATATTGCAATAAACGTTGTCGTACATTTACATTACGACTGATATTATGATTCCTGCCTATGTTTTTTCCTACCTGTGCGCAGGCACATTCACAAATAACACCGAAAGTTAACTACTACATTTTTTTCCTTCAATCAATTGCACAGGAACATATGATGAAATTTGTTCAAAAAAATCACGAATTTTGACCGTTTAGTTTCGGAGATACAGCGATATAAAGTATAATAAACAAAAACGTGATATTAAATATTTTCCTCGAAAGCTTATATGTTTTTACATTCCTACAAGATATACAGCTTACATTATTGGATTATTCCACAAGTTTTATACAAGTTTCAAACATTAACCGCACGGCGAGTTAACTTCCGAACGTAAATGTTGCGAGACTACTGCATTAAGGCATTTTTTTTTTTTCCTAAAAATCATGTGTTTTTTTTCGCTTCAGTATTGTCAACATTGATAACGAGAAATGAAAGAGACTTAGAGGTTGTTCTTTCATAGTTATTGGTGTCTTAGATATCTTGACGTGTATATTTACGCACATTGAAAAAATCGTGAAAATTCTAATTGAAATAGCTGCACAAGTCCGCGGAGGGTAACGAAACAAAAAAATACGAGAAAAATTGTCAACCGCTCAGCCTTCGAAGCATTCGATCGCCCAAGCTACGAACCATTCACAAGCCCATCGCTCTCGGTAACCTTTTCCCATGTCACAGTTGTTTTTTTATACTTATTTAAATTTACAGCGATGTTGAAAAGTTATTCGTCGTAAAAGGAGTGTTTTCTGTCGAGGAGACGAGAAGACAAGTCTCGAGTGGTGTAAGCACACCCCCGAGACGAGACACAGGCCGCTGCTGTGGAGCTTTTACTCAGTCTCGACTCCGAACAATCAACTTCCGCGGTCGATGTTTTTTTTCTTCTCTTCTCACGCGCTTGTCTGCCTGCTGAAATAATCCCACAACTCGTCCTTATTGTTGTCTCGACTTTTTGTGTAGTGACCCATTCCTCTCTCTCTCTCTCTCTCTCTCTTACGCCGACCTTTTTCCTATTATAATCTCTTTTAGTTCTCCCCTCGCAATTCCCGACCGTTATAACTATTTCTTTACAGCTCACGCAAATAAGAATTCTCTTCATTTCGAGCGAATGAAATTTCGGTAAATACGCGCGAGTCAACTTTGTTGATCGAATGTACTACGACAATTACTACTACAATTTTATATTTTATTTATTATTATTGCTGCGTATACCTTTGCGGATTTTTACGATCCCTTCGCTCAAGTTATTCAAAAAATAGTTATGCTCGGAAATAATTTGTTTGTAATTTGACGTTGAAACATTGTTTGCCCTTTTGCATCATTAACTTTCAGTTTGGAACGTATATAGGAATAGGCACAAGTGGGGATGAGCCATCGAAAAACATTGCTCGACATAAAAGCACCCTTGGATCGTGGAGCATAATTTTATTCAGCTTTTGTTCATACCCTCGCCCTTTGCCTCGATTGTTCACAACAATTCTTCACTTTTGTCCTGCGTTGAATTTTCATCGATTTTTTCGTGCCTCCTCGTTTAATTATTGTGCGAGCAAGTCATCCGACTTGCGACGACGCTGCATCATCGTTTTCGTACGACAAATAAAAATGTTTGAATCTTTTAATCTTGCAACACAAATTGACACGGAAATCGTTTGAAATTGTAATTTGCCAAAATTATAAGCGTATCAATTTTTTTGTCTTTTTTATTTGTAGATTGTAGACTATGAATCGTCAAGGCTTAGAAATGATGAATCAGGATTTCCTAGACTCTGTGAAAGTTGCGGTAACGAGTAACCGACTTCCTCGGAGTAATTGTGAATTGTAGAGCGCAGCTCTTGAATTAATGCTGCTTGGTGCTCAAGACGACGAGACAGATCGTTCTTACGTTCGTTCAGTGTAGTTAATTCCTGGTCCTTCGTTTCATCCAACAGCTGTGAGATCGCGGCTGACTTGCTTGACTCGTAAATGACGAATGTCGCCAATATCAGAAATACCAGCGTCTAACGTTAAAGAGCTCATCATAATTACGTCTTCCAAAATTTTTATATTCAAATATATCAATTTTATATATTTATAAAATTGTCAATTAAAAATTTTAAATATTTACTTCGATCATAAGTTGTGCTCCAACTTCCATAGCTTTAGCTTCGTCGATATTCTTGATTCGTGTTATTTCGAAATCGGTTTGGACATTATTTAATTTATCAGATCGAAGATATATTTTCATGACGTTTTCCCACCAGTGATAATATTGTCCCGGTGTTATTAGAAAATATTTCCTGAAGGTGGGACGTTCTTTTGCAAAATCGATTATCGAGGCTGACAGAGGTTTGGTTATTTGTCGACAAAGTTGGAGAATTAATTTGGAGCCAGGAAATCCGCCCCCCGTCATTTTACGTTCATTTAAATCTTTCTTTCATTCTCAATTAACCTGTCAAAAAATCTCCAACATTCACCCTCGTAATATTCAACTTCAGTCAGGTGTAAAAAAAAAAAAAAAAAAAAACATCGAATTTTAACCTTATTCGAACGAATGTTCCAAGATATCATTTCAAAATGTTATTTAAAAATACCCGATAAAATTCGGTTTAAAAATCATGATTTTTTATTCAGCCGTTATAGAAAGCTATCAATTTTTAGTGGAAAAGGTGCCAAGGTGCTCCTATAATTTGACCCGATTTTATTTCAGAAGCGATATCCTCCAAATTCTTTCATTCATGCTTAATAAACACGAACGTGAATTAAATAGAGCGTGATATATAGAATCGGATGTATGAATGATGTGCGAGTTAAAAGAGAACAGAGTGTAGGGTAGAATTGAAAATTTGCTGGTAGTTATGACACTCGAAACGTGAATTTTTCGCATCCGTCTTCGGGACATTCTTTCACTTTTATTGAAAGATCGATCGTCCTACGTATTTCGATAGAGTACATACATAACACTAGCCTATTCCTGAAAGTCTTCGAAGTACATTTATTCGCAACATATAAAGCACAAGACCCTGCCGCCGGAAGATAAACGGAATAAGAATCGTTTATTCTGGAAGCATCAAAAGTTCACAGTTCGTCTAAGAATTGTGAGCTAGGCAAAGAGCTTTAAGGACGTTTGCATATATTTTTCGAATTGTACGTAGATCAAAAATAACATTGAAACGTTACATAAAATAGAACAATAAGAATGGGCAAAAAAAAAAAAAAAAAAAAAACTAGTGAGGGTTCTGGACGAAAAAAACCTGAAAGTATTTCATTGCAGCATCAACGGTCTGACCTATGCGGATTTTTCTACTGAAATGTCGAAACGTTGTATAATCGTTGCTGAATAATTCATGAAAAATCTCATTATTTTGGGATTTTCATCATTACGTATGTTTGACAAGGAGATGACAATAATGTCAAATATACATCAGACATGTGTTCGAGACGAGGTTGTTTTTTTCTCTCTTTAATTCTTTTTTAACTTGGCACATCGAACGATAATCGATACCGATAGTGCACGTATTAATGTCCCACGCAGAGTCATCGGCGAGAGCACGTTTTCACCAAACCCTTTGGACCGAAAGAACACACCAACGGCGTGACATTTCAAAGTTCATAGTTCGCCTTCCGATCGATATTTCTATCTCTACGCTCTCTCCCTCCCTCCTTGCCAGCTTCCACAACATAAACGGACGGTCAAGCTCCCCCTCGCTCATTTACATGTATATGAATCACTTCACCAAAATCGACCAAAGTTTCTCTCTCGTACTTTCGCATTTCACTACGATCCTTTGTTCATCTAAATATATTCGTCTTTTTTTTCTACCCTTTGACTTCTAGAAATTCTTAAACGTATTTAGATGCAAAATACACGAATGTTTCCAATCGTGACTAAAATATGAATCGTCAAGGATTCGATGCGACCATTAGCGAGCTTTTTGAATTTAGATTTATAATAATTGACAAATTAGTTACATCTAAATTGGGAGTGGTATATAGAAATAGCGTATCGATGGAGTGTGTTTCCGGTTGAATATCGATGCTCACACGGAGATGAGGGCTTTGCAAGGGAAAGAGGAAGCGAAAGAGCTAGGGCGTGTATACAGCGGACAAGAGGGCCGTTTCCGGGACGAAGGACGGTCACACGAGCCTTCAAAAGTTCTTTTCTCTCTCTCTCTCTTTTATCCATACTATTATGGTAATAACCATGTATTATATACATATATATACATCGATGAATACAGTCGCATATCTACTCGAGTGAATTTTCGTTCGAACGTGTTGAATATTGGAAAAATGTTTCAGCCGGGGTACGCTGCCAATCCGAATCGGGAAGAAAATTGGAAACGTGTCCAGGACAATTTTTTTGTCTCAGTCTCATGCAGTAAAGTGTATCCACGCATATCGAAGTAGGCCACGTGTTTAATACTCTTTGACTATTTTTTAAAACTATGTAAAAGAATTTTAACTATGGGGGAGTAAAGATTATTTTTTATTAATATTTTCAATGATTCTGGTTGATTGACAATCTTATGAAAACATGTGACATTTCTGAGAAACAAGGATATCGTCGTATTAGAGTATCCAAAACCTTGTTATTTATTGGTAATTCAATTTTCACTTTCTGGAATTCGTGATAATCTCGAATTCGGTTATACAGATGGACGGAGGACATATCTAAATGTATGGACACTCGACAAAAGCGCTTGAATTTAGTCAGTTCACAGCATGCAGTGCAAATATGAATATTCAACAAAGTTGGCTCTACCTCATCGTCGTCAAATAATTAAATGACGCTTAGTCCAGAATCTCAATGTTTTTTTTCTTCTAATTTACATACGAATAACGAATATTGACATCACCGATTTCTTACGTTGGTAATGTGATTATTTATCTTGTAATTGGTCGAAAAAATAAATAAATAAAAAAATCGACTTTTCTCCGAGTACGGGAGACAGAATGCTCGCCAAAATATTAATTCCGACTAATAAAAAAATCAGTAAATTTTGTTTAGCCAGAGAATAGAAATAGGCATTGGATTTGGGAGTAGCTCGCGAGAGGGATCCTAATGTTGAAAAAATATTTGGGATTTTATTTTGACGAGTAAGAAAACTGAATCGTCTTGTTGAAAAAGCAAGCAGGGCGTTTGTATATATTTAGACAAAAGCTCGCTCAGGTACAAAGTTTGAAAGTGGGCGAACACGCGCGACGGGGTGGCGTTGTATTCGTCGCGGTCGTTGGGCGGTGAGAAATAAAATAGAGGGGATGTTGGGAGCGAGGTCGGAAGGGATGCTGGCTTGATGCGGTATATCCGCTCTCTTCTCTCTCTCTCTCTCGAACTTTCTCGGTATAGTATGTATATGGGAGAGAAACGGAGATTGAAGAGAACAGCGGGTGGTGGCGGCGCGGCAGCTACTGCGAACATGAGGGAGGGTTTGTTGGCGGGGGAGAGTACTTGGATTCTATTTATAGAACGTCCGGACCTATACATAGCCGGGACGAGCTATGCATAGACCTTGTTCGTTGCTGCTGCCGTTGCCACTGCCGTTGCCGCTGCTGCTGCTGCTGCTGCTGCTGCGCTGCATCCCTTTCTTCATTCTATCCTTCTTCCTCTATCTACTTCTTTTCGAATTCTGCATTATCTGCTCCTCGGTTAAAGATGCCAAAAACATATATAAATACATGTATGCACATCTAAACATATTCCACCGCGTGTCACGTATACGTTTGCGAGTGAAAAGTATCAAAAATGTAAGGATCAACGGAATATATTAGCGTTTGTTATAATGAAATGTATATATACAGTGTCCTAAAAGTCACATTCAACATTCGCAGGGTAAGCAGAAGGCGAAAGTTCCAAAAAAAAAAAGGCTTTATAGAAGTTTGTTGTTTGGATGCATTGGTTAGTTTTTTGCCAATTTGCATTTAAAGAGAGGCGATCGGGACTGAGGAAAAATAAAAATTTGTTCTTTGCAATAATTGACGTTCTTTGAACCCCCTGTATTTAAGTCTCGAGTATATCGCGTAGTCGTTGTGAAAAGCTGCAGGACCACGACGCACACGTTCCATGCGGCGAAGCTGCAGGTTCAATGAAACCAGGCCACGCAGAGCACTGCCAGACTCCTTTTTCTCTCCCACTCCCTTTTTTCTCTTATTCCCTTTCTGCTTACGTTTTCTCTCCACTTTATCTCTTTCTCGTTAAAGCTTCTATCGGTTTCGTTATGTCCTTGGCTTTTTTCTCCTCCTCTCGAGACTAAAATATATATCCTCGTGTTCGGACCACTACTGTCACGATCAATCCTCCCAGTCCTCAACTTGTCGGGCTTCGATTATCGCAAACACATTCCCCTTTTTTCTCCACTCAGTACGATCGAGAAGAACAAATAAATGGAAGGCTAGACATTTACTGTTGTGCGGCAGTCAATGAATACGGTAGAATAAAAGTAATTTACAAACTCAATTCCGTTTCGTCATATATTCTCATCATTCATTTTAATTCAGTTTCAATTTTTTTTTTTTCTTACCGAGCCAATGTGATAAAATCTTCACTTTATTCAACAAAAAAAACCGTTTGACCGGACTAGTTTTACTTGCTTTGTCACTATGACCGAGTTTAGATTTAAAAAAACATCATCGCGAGACACGAATGACAATTTCATTCATGAAGACTCCGAGCAAGCGTTTATTCAACGTCTGGACAGTATCTGCAGCAATGAATGGTTCTGAACGAGCAAAAGTTTGCCGCAGATACTTTTTGAGAATTTTTCATGTTCTCTATTTGGTCTCGATTGACCCGAAGACCAACGTTATTTGGATCAATAAAAGAAAAAAATATATGTATTAATACGCTAGTGTGCGTTTTATAGTCTCTCCACGGATAAATTGGTAGCCACGCCCCGTCCACCAGGTGTTATCCTTCGAAGCGGTGCACTGTGATCATCATTTATAATTGTAAATAATAAATCTGAAATTTGCATCAGTGAGGCAATAATAAGGAAGGATTTTTTGATAATTTTCGAATGTGAGGCGCGATGTTCGGAACACCCTGTAGATTCAAGCTGAAGTGCTGCAAGTTTCAATGAAACCAGGCCATCACATGGCTGTACGAACACAGAGACACATATATGTAAATCGCTTTGCCATTCACGAATCCAGCACTAGTGGACGATGTACTACATTTGTGCAGTCTCATATATACATCGTACCTGAAAGCTTTGACCTTCTAAAGAAATTCTCCAGTAGCTTGTACTTTTATCTGCATACTGTATTTATTTCAGAAACGATTTGCTCTTGATTCCCTTTGATACCACCAAGAAACAACCCTTGGCTTTTCTTTTCGAAGAAACTTTTGCTCCGAAGCATTTTGACGCAAAAAGTCTCATTCTTATTGAATAAATAGCTGGATATAGAGAAATAAATACAGCAGATGTATGTGCTTTGGGATTCATCTGCAGAAACCGTAAGATCAAATTGATCCAAATAGTACCTTGGAATTCCAATCGCGTATGCGAAGCGTGAAATTTGCATATACGAGTGAATACCGGTGGCTCAATGACGACAGGGCTTCGCGAAGGTTCGAAAGGGGAAATACGATACCAGGCGCGCCTGGTACTTAAGGGGTTAATGCAAATAGTGCGCTCTCAACGTATAGTACCGCAGGATTATCCTGGTGCAACGCAGGTTCAATGAAACCGTGCCACTGACGTCATCGACTCGTTCCATCTTTCTCTCTCTCTCTCTCTCTGTTTTCCAACCCTCGCGATCTCTTCCATTTATATACACACACAATTTCCCTCTCCCTGGTCCACCAGGGTTGCACTCAGCGCCAGCACTCGATCATCAGTCTCAGCCTCTCTCTCTCTCTCTCTCTCTGTCCCCCCCTCCTTCCTCGTAAACCCGAAAATACATCGACCATTCAAGTTGCGCCGAAGCTCCGGAGAGTACGTAAGCATTTAATATATATAATGTAATGTATATATAACGATAATGTTGTTATACATCGGTATGACGTCATCTTCCACATCAACTTTATATCTATCCATAAATGCAGGAGTTGATTTGAAAATACGAAAATTGAAATTGGATGAGAAGTTTCTTGTCGAAATATCGAACGAATTTAAAAGTGCAGTTATAGCTCGTATACTAATGACTGAACTACTTGTAAGTAGAAATAAAATGTATAGTCGGACGATCGGAAAGAAAGAGTTAAGTAGCTGTTATCGCTTCGAGTGCGTTATTTGTATTCTTATTTCTTGTCCGTTCGCTGCTCCAGGGATCGAAAAGTTTCGCTTCTTTATGAAATTATTTGTTCGACTTTACTCTCGGTTTCAACTTTTCTCCACGGATTATTAGATATTAGTTACAAACACATATATTTATATGTACACGCTCCTGGATATCGAACACGTTTTCTATTTAGTGACATTAATGCCGGACAGCGATAACGAGGGATGAGAATTTGTGCTCTGCTCCAACACAGTATCAGGTTCAACGAAACGAGGTCACTGTTCCCACTCCGCCCTCTCTATCCGCTCCTTGTATCAAGCATAAAATGTGGTCCCATTCAAGCAGCAGAAAATTCACCCTCTTGCACCTCGCTGCTTCTCATGGAACGTTCGTGACTCGAATTTTAGATGCAAACCCTTGACGCGTAACTCTCCTCGCTCCTCGCGATTTACACTCCGGCTGTGGACATGTGTGCGAAAGTACAAAATAATTGTGTACCAAAACAGAGGTATTACACGCGAAGGTTGCTAAACGAAGGTTTCCGAAACGAATTTACATGGATGCCTGATAGCCACACGTTCGCGTTATGTTCGGCCGCATATACGAGGATCGATTACGATCGTGCGAATGTGTGTCCCAACGTAATTAGTGCGGACTACGTTAATGCGATTGCGGTCCTGGCCTCGATCCAAGAGCGATAGACTTCTACCATACAAGCAGATACACACGTATGTGTCTTTAGATGTTGTAAACATTGGTGTATACGCTAGAATTTCCTTCCGATATCGTACTCTCGATCTTGAGGAAGGAAAGGATAATCTCATTGCTACCAAATTGAAACTTTGCATGAATCACCGATAAGATTGGCGCGTGTGTTCGTATACATATTAAGTCGCAATCCTGAGGTAAAAGCTATCCAGCCGAACTCCGCCGCGATTGCTCACGGAGCGCAAGTAGCCTGCTCGTAACGCGTTTATCATTTCAAATGCGACTTTCAATCAACGAAACTTGCTGTCTCTCTTATACTTAATTAAAACTGCTCGAGAAAAGCAAACGGATTGGAGTTTCGTTTATAAATAGTTAATGCAACCGTCGCATCATTCGACCGCGCTGAATAAATGCCGAGTTCTAAAAGTAGCCTTCTAACCGAATTTTCAAAGCTAATTGACAGTAATGAAGCATGAAAAAGAGTTGAGCACAAGAAATAGAGAAAATAATGGAAAGAAGTTGTGTCCTTTGCCATTTCGAGTTACAAAAGGGAGCCTCGTTTAATACGCTCGCTCAATCGGGGCAAACGGAGCGATGGCTTGCAAATCTCGAAAACATGCTGCGTAATAAATTCGATATTGCAACTCGTATAAATTTAAGCTAGCCAGTTTGTTATTTGATGGGCATGATAATGGCAATAACATCCTCGAGGACACGACGTCATCATTGATACACACCACCGCACATCTCGTATCCATGGAAAATAAAAACGCTCTCGTGTGCCGGTCTTCGACGTCGTCTTCGACATAATAGGATAATAAACGCTAAAATGTGGAGCAAAAAAAAAATGGCGTCCCGGTGGTTATCCCGATGAAACGAGCTTAGACGTAATCCTCCCCTCGGACGCGTCTCAAGCGATCTAACGGAGAGTGGTCCATCATGATGTGAAATTTAATATCGTCGCAATACTATAGATATATATATATAGTTATATTAAAAGTATACGCACATAGTTCGTCACGAATAATAAATATATGAGCGTAAAACCGACGGCGATGCTGGGTGCATGCTCGATGTATGACCGGTGGGAAGGCATTTTTTCAAAGTTTCTCAATGTGTGCTGACCAACTGCAATTTCGTTTAAATATAGTCGAGTTTATCAACCAGCAGGTTTTCTATAGTTTCCCTGCCCTCCAACTTTTTATATTTGGGGCAAAGTGGGCTCTTCTAAAAATGCAGTCAAATTTTTCTTTGAATTTGATCTTCCTTCATTTTTGGAAAAGCCCACTTTGCCCCCAAATAAAAAAGTTTGGATAGCCTGAAAAAAAAAAAAACGGCAAAAAACGGTGGGACAAGGTACGACCCGTCGTGACTCAAAGGGATACAGCACCGGTGGATCACAGGGAATATACGCGGGTTATTTGCAACATGTTTGTGCGAGTGTACATTTCGGAAACACGGATTTACAGTGGCGAAAAGCGACGCCAGAGATCGAGTACACATCGGGATACGAGATAGGCCTAATTTGAGGAGCATTCAGGCATATAATTGCTGTTAGATGAGCCAATGAGTTGATGCATTCCGTTGATATATTCAATGTAATGCTATGTAATCGATGCTATACAGGTATTTCAACTGATTTTAACGCTTTCACGCGCGCGTATGATCCGTGAGATGGAGGATGAGGAAAAGGGAGAAAGGGGAAAATCTACAGGCTGGCCCACATAGAATATGTTTGTAATAGTGCAGACTCGAAGTCGAATAGTCTAGCAATGTTTCTTCATCCAAATCTCTGCTGGATTAGTTTCAAGTTGATAATACCGTGGAAACTTTTGAATGGTTAGAAACAGATGGTATTTGCATGTGCTTGAAATTGCACAGCATAAAATTTATTATTCGTGCTTTTTTATAAACCATAATACCTCAGTCTTGAAAGCGAATCCAATAACATTCGTTTTTTTTTATTCACACTGCTCTGAGGACTGAATTATTGAAGATATAAGAAAGTCTTGAAGAACTTTTTTTCAGGAAATTTAATGCCCTACAAAATTGGATTCTGGTATTTTTGCTCTATTTCCAATGGTTCGGCCGTGTAAGCGCGTCATCGTCGACCAGGATCCGATTTGAAACAACTTTGTACTCTTTGATCTGAAAGTACAGCCTATAATATACGTTTATATGTAGATGGAGCGGCAGACAAAAAGAGAGTCGAAGAGACGAAGAGACGTATTGACACGGCCTCGTTCCAACAATAGAGTATACACATCGATATCATATTGACACATTCCATGGATATAATCAACATCTATATGTGTTCCTAGTTAAAGCTGCACGTACTGACTCGAAAAAATGTTGAACGATTAATGTCATCTTATGCTTCATCATTCAATCATAATTGACCATTGCACTATTAGCTCATAACTCATTAATCAATGGATCAAAATTAATCGACAAATCCATATATTTTTCTTGACATTTTTTGAATTAAGGTCCAAATATAAAAGCAAAAACACAAATCCAAGCAAACCATATACCGTTAAATTTTTTTTTTATTCTTCTTCCGTATACATTTACGAGAGCATCCCATCGCATTCACTGTTCCTGGTCCTTCAGATCCCCGAGAGTATTACCCACAGCCCTTCTTTTTCCTAATGCATTCCTAATGCCTATATCGCATTTGCGCACGAGGGCCAAGGTAAATTGTAAAAAAAAAAAAAAAAAAAAAAAAAATCCGGTTGATACATACGAGTGGTGTTATTTTTTACTGAGTTTCAGTCAGTGAGCATCATTATAACCGCAAAAAAACTGCCTCCTCGTCGATTAATACGCATTCGTTGAAAAAAATATTTGAAAGCCTTGCTAAATATATAGGTGTGGAGACGCGCCGTAAGCCGTGAGTACAACGAACGATTTTCACGTATAATTTGCTTTTGAACGTGATGACGTCGGTATACCGGGATCGCTTTAAACTGCAGATCGCTCGTTGTATCGGGTATGAGCTCAAATCTTGTTTGCTATGAGATCAAGTATGACTTTTCGGATGTCTCACGGATGAAACTCGGTAAATCGAGCTCAGAGACGACGATCGGTTGAGCGCGGTGAGCGAGCGAGTGACTGGCTTTCGTGCAACACCGAAATACGTAGGCAAAAGTTCATGGGTACCGAATTAATCTCATCAGCATGCATTTATGCACCATGGAGATGCGCAAACATCGACGCGCCAAAACTTTAACGGAACCACGTGCGTGAGCGTAAAAGTCATCAAGTTTACATCTGTTCCAACTTCCATATTGACAATATTATGAAATGTTATTATTTTCTTTGCATATTAATCTTTATGTATGTAGTAAGAAGTTTATGATTGAAATTCATTATATAGCGAAGACATCGACCAATGAAACTTTACAAATTTCATTATTTCCTGACATGGATTTAAAATGATGTTTGAGATCATTGCAAATGTTTGAAGCATTATCCGACCTATTTTTTTTCTCACCGGTTTTTTTAACCTCATGGTTCTACTAGTTCATTCAGATCGATCGCAGATGATAAAAAATTGAAAACTCACGACCTAATAATAGAATTAATGATGACCTGCAGCCAATAGTTGCATGGTTGATAGACCAAAAGTAAATCCATTTTGAGATATTGAGTGACGGCATAGGGATTCGGTGAATACGTTACATGTTTTTATGTTTAGAATGCATTAAATCGCGTTGTGCAGGCGAAAGGAAGAGCCTGCAAAATCTTTCGGTCTATTTCTATTCTAGTTTTCTTCTCAATTCAAATATTCTTCTTCTCCTACGTTGCATTATTGTGAACCAAATTTTTATGTGAATGTAATAATTTAGGTTTAGTTCGAAGACATGATTTTCTACATTAAAGTCTCGCTGCTGCTTTGTTCTTTTTTTTTAACAACACTCTGAGCAAAGTTTTTTTTCGATCAGGTATTATACGATCACCGGTACATCCTCGATCATAAATAATTCAAGTTTTTATTCCGAGCTGCCGGGCGATGGGGTATAAAAAATTCAGAGCTTGGAACGTATGGAAGTCTAAAAATATAAAAAGGACATGTTTATCTCGCAGTTACGTTTGACAATATAATGAACAACGTTCGGACAGACTACTGTCTTCATGAAAATTATTTCGAAAAGCCAATAATTGAACAAGTCGAATTAGCAGCGTGACAATTCTGATGGTCATTGAGGAAGTCTCGAATTGTCGCGAATGCTTCGTGAGGAATCGAATATCCCGAACACGTAAGCTCGCGGCTCCGTATACGCGTTATAGTCTTTTGCTGCTGCACTACATTTACATGTACATAGACACTTGAGAACGATGTTTTGGAGAAGAATGGGAAGATGCGGACAAGAGAAAGAGAGTTTGAGCGCGAGGGAAATCTTATCACTTTCACGTAATTGATCAAAGTCGATAGTAACCTCGCGAAAGAGAGAAAGAGAGAGATAAGGGTTCGCATGGACCAATATCGATCGCGAAGCTCGCCAAATTGACGACTAGACCGAAACACGGTATGGGGAAGGAGCTTTCGTCCGCGACTTGGTGGCGAACCGAGGGGCGTTGCCTGCGGTAACCAAACCGGATGTACGACCGTCGTCTTTCCGCGGTATACATGCTTTAATATGCGTATATACACTATTCATTGCTTCTTCGCTTCAAAATTCAAACAGCCTGGAGAGTTAGCTAGTATTTTTTACAAATCAATAAAACTTTCCTATTTCCTATGCTATATTTGATATGCTCTGTAACAAAAATTTGGAATTTCCTTCGGATTTTTCCAACTAAGGAATTTATACATATCCATGGAGAGCTTGAGATATTATTATTTGCAAAACATTTTTATCAGGATGCCAGAAAATTTTGAAACTGCTTGAGGTTCTTTTTTATGAAATTATATGAACCAGTTTGCTGATCGAGTTGAAATTTCGTAAACATTATCATTAGAATGCTTTCCAGTTTTGTTGTCGCAATTGAGTAAAATCGATTGTTATGCTTTCCTTTATGACATCACGGACATGAAAATTTTTATTTCCGCGCACAGAGTTTTACGAAATCGCTTAAACAAACAACAAGCCTACAAATTCACTTTTGTAGACAAAGAATAAAATGTTACGGGAAATGAAAATCCTCCAAGTTGAAAACTATTAATGCAATAAATAGGAAGTTTGAGATTTTTGGATAAGCCCAAATTTGCCAAAATAATTTGCGTTCCGGGTGTGTTATTGAGCTGTTGGGATGGTCGATTTGAAACTTTGGTATATAAAGTTACAGGAGTCTCCGGAGATTCGGAGGAGAGGGGGTGACAGGGAGTGGGGAGTTGAAGGATGTCTTCAAGAGTATCCTCAAGAATTTGATAAAGGACGTCCCGAAGGACGTGCTAGAGAGTTTTTTTTACAAACACATTCTGGGGAATCTTGCGCAGAGTTGTTAGGAAGATTATGATACAACCAAGAACATCGTTCACGCGGGTGAAGAAATTTTAAGAGTTTCATTCAAAGAGATTGGGACGCTAGACAAAAGTTGTCGGAAAAAAATGTCATTATAGTTTTACTTGATGAGAATAATAATGCGAATTTCAGAACAATTTTTCATCAACAAAATTGCATGAAAATTCGCTTTGATCAATGCTGCGAAATAATGACACTTTTTATTACGCAGCACGTAAAAAAAAAAGGGTTAAGCATGAACTTTTTATAAATGGGTAAGACCTTCGATAAATTTATTTTTTCGATTGTAAAATTCAATTGTTTTTTTTTTTTTTCATGTTGAGCTTTCACGTATAAATTTGTGGATCGTTTGAAAGGGACGTATACGTGAAATTCGTTTGTCGGAATAAGTGGAACGAAAATAGGAAAAGGGCCCAGGTGTTGCAAATTTGGAGGGAAAAATAGTTGCCCCGAGGCGCAGAATTTTAGAACGACAAAGATAGAGAGTCCAAGAGGGCGAGAGAGAGAGAGGAGACAAAATAATCGCACTTTGCGTTCTCGTTTATGAAATATTCATTTTGGATAAGTGTACGAGTGAGTCGAGGCGAGAAATGGCCCGCTCCTCCCGAAGTAGAAAAAGGGAGAACGAAGTCAGACATGCAGCGCGAAAGAGGTAAAGAGAGCAAGTAGAAGGATTCACTCGTAAACGGACGTTTTAACGTCTCGAAGTTAAAGGCGTCATAACGTAAGACCTATTATACGTTGCAACTTTGCTCTTGCATCCAGCAGCCGTAAAAACGAAACCGTTTCTCGCGAGAAACGCGTTACCGAGAGATAGAGAAAATAGCTTCGAGCTATTAAAAAAACAGTCGAGCCACTCGGAACACCATTTTACCTCGAAAAATTCCAACAAAGTTTAACATTCTTCTCTTTATCAACAAAGTTTTGAAAAAAATTTCACGCACAAGTCACGCAATAATATATCATAATACTTCAATCTTTCCAAACCGTCCAAAAGTCTTTGCGATTTCAAAAGTTATTTTCAAATGCCAAAAATAAACGAGACTTATTTAATCAGAAAATCAAAAAAAAAAAAAAAAACAATATTAATTCGTCGCTCTATTTAAATCGTTTGTTATCCTCAATTATAAATGGAACAAACAAAAGAAATACAACAAAAAGCTTTCGAGCAAGGACCGTTTGTCAAATTTAACATTTAATAGTAAAGTTTTGAGTCCTTTGTTGAATCTCCGCAAGTGAGATGGCAAAGTCATGTTTTTGCATATTATAAGCTGTGTTTGGTCAAAACTTTAATACTTTTTTCACGGAGGTTACATATATTTAATCGCGCAGTCTGCAAACTTGCACGGATGCGTGGCTCGAAAAATGCTGGTGTCCAACGAGTAAGGATAAAACCATGTCTTGGGATCCTGCATTCTTTTGGCCAATGCATTATATTGTTTCCGCTTTGAAATTCAATGGAAAGTACACCGAACGTGTGGCTATTTCCTTCCCGCGTTATTTGGAAACGACTTTTTATAATTAACCCCAAAATGAGGCTGAAATGATGACACGTTTACGAATTTCGTATGATAAATAAATAACTACATCTATACGCACAAGATAATAAATGTATTTCAGGTATAATTAGGGTTCGTAAAATAAATGACTGGACCGTTCCGAGTGGAAAGGAACATTGTTGTTTCGGTTAAACAGCAACATTCCCCGCGGTAATAAACAAAACAATTTATCATTCTCTTGGGGAGAACTTCTTACCCTCATTAAATATTAACTGTTACGCACACTGCTGATTGTTAAATATTTTGTACAATTACCGACAGCGACCACCAAAGTTAAGGAACTTCGGGGGAGGTCAATAATTGGTCGGTCGAGACCGTTCAGCTATCGATCTTCGAGCAGGAGGCAGTTTTCCTGAGTTTTTAATGATGCCGATCAATTGAAAGAGAATGAAAATATGGCCGGCTCTGTAAAATATACACAGGAGCAATAAAAAATTAATGAAACGAACAATTTGTATATTTACCCGGAAATACACGCTTAGCTTTGTTTCGCTCAATTTTTATAATTTTATGTATTTCGATTTTATTATATTTGGATTCTTATTTGAAGAACGGTGGAGCAAGACGACCAACTAAAAAAATGTTAATTCACTATACTTTAGTTAGCGGTTCGTACTTAGTGAAGTAATTAATTAAACTCATAACTCTTTTGTGTTTAAAGTAAGAAGCTTCGGATTATACAATTTTACGAGGCACAAGGCTTTCGGCAGGAGGTATAAAAATGAAAAATAAAAATATTCATAAGCTAGCTATTTAATTCGAGCGAATTTCCGGATACGATTATTTCGAGTCCGACCAAATCTCATAATCTTCGAAGTATGAAAAACTTAATACCGGAAGAATATCTTTAGAAGGAAATTTAAAGTTCAAAACCCTGCATAAGAGTTTGTAAGAAAACTTGTCAAATTTATTTACCAAAATCTAACACATACGTTTGTTTTGTTGCAGATTGAAAAGCCTGATTTCCGTGAGTAGCAAAATTTTCAACTATAATTATAATTTTTTTTCAAAATCAGTATTCATTTGAAGTTTATTTTGAGATATGAAGAAATTCGAGAGAGTAATGACAAAATATCGTGACGATAAATTTTGATATATACGCGGTAGAGTAGATTAATTATTATACGTATATAGACGATTCGCGTGTACATGTAGAAAAAGAAAAGCTCACGCTTCACACGAGAGCCGGAGAGACGGAACTCGGCTGCTGTTCTTCCTCGCGGTCCATTCTCTATAGAGGTGGCGGCGAATGGCCGACGTGCGGGGTTGCGAAGCACGGTGTACCGCAATGCGGCTACTTTATCGCTTGGTACATCTTTCTCTCTCTCTCTCCCTCTCTCTCTGCTCTCGCAGAACTGATGATAGTTATTTTCTTCCAATCTCCCCCCTCCTCCCCCTGGCTCTGTCGTCATCACCGTACACCGTTGTTATCAATTCGACACTCGCTCCCGTTCACCGTTTAACTTGACTCACGTAATTTATTATCTCGACGAAAATAATAACATCCTGATGTTTCTCATAAAAAATAACACGATATCGTTCCATTTTTCAATTATTCATTTATAACGTCGAATTACGTTCCGCAATATGTTTCTACATCGCGATCCCCTTGTGGATCAACGGTGGAAAAATGGACCACGCGAGCTTGCTCTAGCCTGACAAATTTATTCTTATTTTACGAAAGCTTTCTGTGACGACAGAATATAACTGAACATTCGCAGAGTTCATCGATCGACACATAAATATATATAAAGTGACTGTAGTGCATTGTCGAGAGATAACTCGCTCTCACGTTACAACTTGGAACAGGATTTTCACGAGTGACCGAACGACCTAATATCTATAGTTTTCAGTATGTTTTATATCTCTTATATATATTCGCTTGAATCGGTTTGTCGTCATTGGTTCTTCTCGTCGTCGTTTTCGTCTCATTGACCCTTTGGCCCGATTCCAATAGTCGGTGATTTAAACTCTCGCAGCCTCCATAAATTTATTAAGTCGATACTCGCATAAGGTGACTTTCCTCTATTGCGAATATTTATAAATTTTCATACCGCCAGCTTATTTTTTCAAACTACATTTAAATCTATAAATCAAATCGTATTATACGACCGGACCAATCCACTCCATATTTTTTTTCTTTTTTTTTTTCCTCAACGACCATAGTCCAGCTTTTGTCATCGTAGTTCTATGGGTGCTTTATCGAAAAAGTAAGATTTAAAGTTTTCGATGGAATTTGAGCCAACATTGATTTCCAACAGGTATTAAACCACTCGAGATCAACGGAGTTCATGTATTTACATTTTTTTTTTTTTTTTCTACTTTTATAATAGCAACGAACAACCTATTTATCCGCAAGCTTTTTTCCGGAGAGACACTATGCCGTGGCAAAGCTATTTTTAGGTATTTTCTCCTCGCACGAAAGTTATCCACGTGTTACGTGGGAGCAAATGGTAGTGGATCGTTGGAAACCTTGATTCTACTAATCTCTTGGGACCAAGGTTAATTCTGGAGTTTGAGCAGATTGGCATTATATTTGTGTCACACGAGAGATTATATAACTTCAAACTGCGTGTATGTAGAGGTAAAAAAAAAGAGATTCATTCGGTATCTCTTGACGAATTGTCTTTGTGGACAAAATTAAAACTGAAAAATTATCCTTACACGAGGGAAACAAATGTCGAACGAATTTTTGGAAAAAGGAAATAAAATCCCGTACATAACTAAGAAATTTTATTTTATTTTAATAAATATTCAAATCTGTAATTACAATTTACATGTCGGGATCTGGTTAATAAAGTAATAAGTTAACAAACCATTGTGTCGTTTATTTAAAAGGTAACAATATGATAATTTGTATGTTAAGAATGGCCAATTGGCTGCTACTATATTTGTATAAGAAAAACATGGCAAATTGTACAGAGAGGGAATTTGAGAAATGATTGAGACATTTAAAGATTATTTCTTGTTATTTGCTGATGGAAATTCTGATGTCGATGAAAGCATCACGGCGGGGCTCGTGTCGACAGCCGAGGGCGATGATGTGATGCTACACAGCATATTGTCAGCAATGGTGAGCTTTCCAACGATTCCGGTGCCTGGGATATAAATATATTCTAATATCCTGCAGCTAACGGGTGATCCTTGAGTGTGTGTTACGAATAAGCTGTCAAAAGAGGAGGGTCGAACGTGTGCACTTTAGTGTTGATGGACGCCCTCGTGTTGGTGTACGATATGATATGGTCTCGAGGATATCCAAGGGCCATGGCCCATTTTCCACGCAGTGACGTCAAGTCGGTTCGGTGGCAAAGAGCGAGCGGAGAGGATCGGACCATTTTTTTCCCTCTGCGTTATCATCCCCTCCTCTATGTATATTCGCCGGTTCGACTGATTTTAAGTACCTCCTCCATTTTACGACAACGCCAAACCATCGGAATGTCACCGTAAACTCGTGAAAAATCCTATATAACCGTCAATAAATCGCTATTTCCATTATTTATTTCAATTTTTCGTCCTTGATAATTCCTCGCATAATTAGCAATGGCAACAAGAAATTATTGTGGATTATTGATGTTATTTGAGTGGACATTTGGCGATTAATTATTTCAAGTCAAACGATTACCACCTATTAAACAAAGTTTTCGTGAATCTTTATACTTTGATGGAATCCATCGATTTTTCCAATAAGTTCGAACCTTGAATACTTTCTGCACGACAAGCCCGCACATCATTAGAACATCCATTAATTTCCGAGAGCTCTCCGACTCCATTGTGACCCTCCGCGGGTCTCCCGAGATTACATTAACGCAAAGACCACGATCAATTTATATATAACTCGATAGATCGACGTGTCTTCAAGATCTTTTTTCTGTACACCCCTGTGTCTCAATCCTTCGGGAATCGTGCTTTTTTTTTATCAATGAACATTTGTCAACGGACATTTTATAACCGTGTGGATTACGTCGAGCTCCCACTACTTGCATGTTCCAAATCAATTATCCTATGAAGTATTTTTATTGCGAATGGAAAATTGTACACCCGAAAGCAAATACCTGAATGGATTTTTCCATTTAACCAATAAAAAAAAAAAAAACTAAAATTACTCTTACCGATAACGCGATTATTCCCTTTTTTCTTGGTGATGTTTTTTCGCTTTGATCTATACTTATATTCTTCACAAAAAACATATTGTCTTTTTAGATAATGAAAATATAATCACAATGAAAAACCCCATTACATGGCCTAGCGGTCACCCAACCGAGTATTGACCTTGCCTTGTTGAATGAAATAATGATTCATCGATCGAAATTATTGAAATCGTAAGATGTTTCTTCTTTCCAACTTTTTTTCTCGCCCTTGAGTCCTCGACGTATTTATTCTCCTGATCTCTCTCTCTCTCTCTCTCTTCCTCCCTCGATGGAAATTGGAACGAGATTATGGAGTTACCGAACACCTGGAGGGATTTTCAAGGACTTTGATGTCCGGTGACCGGAGATAATTTTCAACAATCTAGTAAAGAAGAAGCTTTGCAATGAAATTTATTCGACGAATGTAATTATACAAATTCGGAACGAGGACAAACTGTAAAAGTTTTAATTGTAATATTTCATTGAAAAAGTAAACAACGAGACAAAGTGGGCTTTGAGTAACGCGTAAATATTACAACCCACGATGGAAATTCACCACAATTCTTATTGCCTTGTGAGCTACGAACCGGAGATAAAAATGACCGAGGACTTTGCTTTTCAAAAGTTTGCACTTAATTCTTTACATCATCAGCAATAGCGCAACCTTTGGAGCAACCTCTAAATCGTTAAAGATATTATAGTGTTTGGGGGTGCGCGAAGCATCTATGGTGTTTCTCATTTAATTGAGCAGAGCAAGGGGCAGAGAGAGAGAGAGAGAGAGAGTTACTCGCGTCTTTCTCGTGTGCGAAGGCTCTTAGACGGCTGTCTGGGCGCCAAGACCGCCAGCAGTTCGGTTAGCTTGACACGATATTCCCATTACGACACCAACTCCGACTAACTGATAGGAACCTGTTAGAAAAGTTACGAGGAGAATTACAGCTGAGCCCCCGTGTTTCAGCCACTCGCCCTACGTATCCTAATACCAACATTCTACGAAGCCTAAAATGTCAATCAAATCGGATCTTACGTATATTCACTTTCGTCCAGATCATATTGTTTTCATCGCCTATATAAATATATCACACTGGCATGACTTTTCACTAAAAGCAACGTATATGACATTCTCCGACTTGGCTGACACGATGAAATTATTATTATTATCTAGAGTCGTTCCAATGCGAAGAAACTCATGTGTTGTTTTTTTTTCGTTAAATTCAGAAAACTATATCGTCCATCATTCACTGCGCCCATTTATCGACCCAATGATATTTCCAATTATTTCACTTTCAACTATAAATTTCATAGCCAGCATGATCCATATGGCAAAAAGTATACAACTCGATTAACGGGATGATGAAATACTTGGAAAGAGAGTCCGAGATTTGCCAAGTTATTGGAGGGGCGACAAGAATGCTTCGTTCTATTATTAAAACCTACCGGAAACGAATCGGATTCCAATTGAAGAGAAAAAGAAAGAGAGTTGAAATAAGGGGACTTTGCTTCTCAATAATATCTTTGATCTCGTAACTCCAGTAAATACGAATTTGGCATTAAGTTGGGGATTAAAGGTAAACGATAGACAAGAAAACATCGATTATTCCTCGCCAAGCTAATCAGCTCAAATTCCTGGATTAACGTCGTGCGATGTAGCGCAGGAAAAACCGTAATCGAATCACTATATGAGAATTTTTTTTTTTTTTTTTTTTTTTTCATTTTCTTTGGAATAGAGAACGTTGCACTGTTATTATTGTCTAAAAACCCAATAATCGCAGTTTGAATGCTAAAAGGAAATAAATGTTAAGAAATATGATGAATTGGCCGAAACAAAAACACATGACTGTGAATCAGGTGTTCGTAATTTATGTTCTAAATAAATAAAAATGACTCCAACTTGCAGGACTTTTAAGTGGTGACTAAATTGAATAAAATCGAGTTAGTTCTACTGGTTTGACTTTGAACGATGGTCTCGTTGTATATCTTTTTCGTTGGCCTGTCGTGGAAAGCGTGTTCCCTGGAGACTGTAAAGTCTGCTTAACCACCCTATCGTATGTCATACGCATATGGAAGAAAACGTTGAAAAAGAGAGACAAGATGCTATACGAAAAAAGCATATGGAATGAGTGTACGAGGGAGTTGATAAGAAACAAAAAAAAGGATGGAAAATAATGGTACAGTTTGCTCTCGTGGCAAACTCACATAAGTCTCTTGAAGTTAATCGGGCCCGCGGCTTGAGCGTATATGCAACAGCGGGAGAGCGCACAAGGGCCTATTATGGATAATTGATTGATTTCCTGGACTGTCGTGCGAGCGGAGGACGAAAAGACGATTAAGGAACTAATGTAAAACGAGGCAAGCGCTGTCGCACGGACGGGCGAAAATTTTATCATTTTTAGCCACGGCTCATCCGACTTGAGCCCTTTTAATATAAATATATTTATAACGAATGTATATCTATATTTGGATTGGCTGTTGTTGTCTGGAAGGCGTCGGAAGGCGCCTGCTGTTACTCTTACGTCCTTTTGCTCCATCATCTCTTCGCTATATAGCAACCGTGCCAATCGATAGGACCCCATAGTAAGCTCTTACCTCGTCTTCTCCCGTTCGCGCAAACTCTCTTCTCCCCCTACCGCCCGTCTCTTCCTTTACGCACTTTAATACATATGTAGGTCATTTTTTTCGGCTCATTTTCTACGACCCCAATCATCCACCATTCAGTTATTTTAGTTTCTTATAGTTTGTTCCGGCTGGCAAAAGCCTCTACTTGGCTCTGATCAACTTCTTCATCTTCCGGACTCTCGAACATGCCTTTTTTCATATTTTTTTCTCTCCCCTAGACTCGTAGCTCATAGATAAAAAGTTTTCTCTATTTATTGGCGCACGAACGTTCGGAATTTTGTATTCTCGCGGTGGTCTCACAGTTGGAATATAATTTCACCCCGAGAGATTATTGCGCGTTACCTCCATCTTTTAAAAACATTCCAATTTCAATTATAATATTCATTCTTTAAAATCTACGGTGAAAATCAATTTTTTAAATACGAAAATTTGAAGATTTGGAAAAAAAAATTGATGGCGATTTGTTGTTCCGGTCTGATGGAATCATCGCTTTAATTTGAATATAACGTTTCAACGTTACGAGGGTGATTTTACTACAACAATTTGTCACGACTAATTTGGTAAGATGTTTTTTTTTCTCGAATAAAGCAAATGGCGGATATAGACTTGCGGCCTTTACTGTTTCTGATCATGCGATAACGATGAGAGTGATCCCAGAGTGCTCTTGTACTCGAGTATATAGTTTGCGTAGTATATCGAGAGTACTTAACGTGTGCACCGTTCGCTCGTGCACGGTTCATCTATAATCTCGGGGCTCGAGTACCCGAAGAGTTCTAGTATTACGCAATTTCTTGAAAACAAATGACGGATAAGCAACGAAACGATAATCCACGTATACATGCCCTTTATCTAGATATAGTTATATATGAGATATTCTCGAGAATACGCGAGACGAGACATCCAACCTCAACTTCTTTCTGATTTCATCCTCGACATTTCGAACGACTGAACTTTCTTCCGATGCTTATTTTCTCACGTAAATGTGTCTCGCGACTCGGAATAGAATTTACAGATGATGAAGCAAACGTGATGAAATCAAGCGGGAAATGTCTTTTAATCTTTCTGTCCAGGCTTTAAGCTTGTTTTGGAAGTGAGCCAAGATTTTTCTTAAATCTGGAATAAATATTTATTTTCAATATTTGCATTATTTATTAACACAACGCAGGCAGGTGCGGAATGCCTCGCGACGTAACTTGAAAGCGCAAGAATATTTTTGGTCTTTGTTTAATTTTTTTTTTTTTTTTTTTGAGTTGCAAGCGAGGTTGAGAGGCAACGATATCGGGAACGATAACACGGCTATTGAACCACCAGTTTTTATCAGTACGTAAAAGCAAAACGCAACTCCATATGGATCCTTCCGATAAGCATATATACTGCTTCCACGCGCATTCGATATAGTCACACGTGAATGTAAATTTCATTTTTATTCAACGCTCGTTCGACGCTGGACAAAAGCTCTTTGCCTGCATGCCAAGCTTTGCTATTATTATACACGTTGAAAAATAATCCAACATTCGATTCAAGCCGCACGAAGAATTGAAAAAACACGAGTTTTCGAGCATTCTATTGGGCAAACGACAAAAACATTTCAATGTTAATGGAATCCGTTAAAAAAGTGCACCGATTATCGTTGCACCTTCATTTTTAGTCAATTTTATCTTTGATCGAACAACTTGCTGACTTTTTTTTTTAAATGTCAAATCCCATCCGGATTAAAATTTTTCCAATTTTTCACTGTGCAACACGTGAGACATTGATTCCATTGAAAAAAAAAAAACAAACAAAAATTTCCTTGGTACGCCCGCGATAATTGTAGAAGTGAGCAAAGGCTAAAGTTTTTTTTAACCTGCAGGAATAAAGGGAAGGTAATTAACTGGCGTTCCAGGGTGTATAGGAGGCCGACAATGGTCCTAGCCATGACGATGACTTTTGGAATCGTTCCAGCGCATGAAATAAGCCACAAAAAAGAGAGGAAGAGGACTAGAGAGAATTGTCACTAAGTTTCCGGTGTATATCCAACATCCGGAATAACCCATCGTATAGCACATTTCGGCAAATATTCAGTCCCAATTCGGTTCAACATTTTCTTTATTGTACTTTCATTCACTTTACATTTCACCTCGGTTCGTAATCGTTTCTTCATTATATTTGCTGTGGTTATTAAATGCTTGGAATTTTCAAGTTTTATCTTAAAAACAGTGGTAGTTAATATCTCATTGGTAATCATATTTTAATGGTTCAAATGACTTGTGAATTCCGAGCAGGTTTTAAAAATGGTTTTTCACTGTTGACCTATGCTCAGGATGAAGACGATTTGATGCGTTTTTGTTGCACGAAAGATTCGAATTCGATTCGTATTTTTTAGGGTGAAAACTTTGATGAAACTTGTTGAACGAGGACGATAGTCAGACAGTGAGATACGTGAACCCTTTTCGTCGGATCGATCGTTATTTCTTTTTATCTTTCTCTCAGAGTCTTATTCATCGCGTCCACCCTGCTCTCGAGTATATTTTGGCCTGTAAGTGACGCGACGTGGCATCGAACGTATTTCTTTTTAGTGGGTGTTGTTTTTTTTTTTTCACGCTCAGTCGGAAAGTAATTTGTCATCGAACGGACGTTTTGTCAGAGGTCAGCAGTTTGCTCCATGAGATATTAAACAGCAGGCCTGAATTCTGCAGAGTGGTCATCCATACATTGAGAAATTTCGTATATATTTGTTTTTCGTATACCCTCATCCATATGGTTCCCTGCCGCATATTACTTTTTCATCATATATATTTACGAAAATAACCTTAACCGATAACAAAAAATCAAAATTATTTAATACTTGAAGTTTGCTTAGAAATTGAATGAAAATTCTGCCGACGAGTTTGAATTTCGAATGTTGCCCCAGTGCTTTTTCAAAAGGTTATTTGTAGACGCGTCGGCAAAGCAACCATATTATATTCATGTTATATTTACGCATAATGAATCTCTGAATACAACCATCGACGCGTTGTTATCGCACAGAGTCTAAACTTTGTAACAATCCTATTTAATGGAAATATGATATTAATAACAAATGGATACAATCGCATGAATTGTTGGTAGAAAGTGCTTATTCTCTTGATCATCTAATCCGCCCTTTTCAAATATTAAATAATAAAAAAATGAATTTATGCAACGAATGCTCAAGGACGTTGAATGAATTTAGTAAATAAATTATAGCACGAAATGATGGGTATTTCCATCAGTGGTTTCAGTTAATTTTTAGTTAATTTTTTTCCTCTGTTCTCTTAGAGAGTGAATCTCCGTGGAGTTTACTTATTCTACATACGGGCATAATGTTTAATCTGTACAATAGGTAGTGTGTATGCTCTTGGCTTTGGCGAGAGGTACACCCTCGACCTCGTGTCAAAGAACATAGAGTTTATGTACACATACACATATATGCCTCTATTTTACGAAGGTACATCTATGTTGCCTGACTCGTGTTTAAACACCGACTCGCTCCTCAGTTATCTTCGTCCACATACCGTAATACACTTGATCCTCGGGTTCTAAGGATCGTTGCCTTCCCCGATGACTAAGCAAAGGAGAGAAACGGAATGAACCCGATGAAAAAAAAAATTTTAATTCTTCGACATTGTATTTTTTACTTGTTACTCAGTTCTTTTTACAAAAAATACAAACACGTATGAAAAAAAAAAAAAGTATAGAGTGGGAGATGGAGAAATAGGTAATTAGTAAAGTTTTATTTCTTCTTTTGCCTTTTCCTTATCCGATAGTGTATCCCACCACTTTCCAGCTTCGTTAAACTTTAAGGCCCGCGTAAGAAGATTTACGACTTTAGCTCTGCATAATTGTCGCGGAGAAGAAAAAAGAAAGACGAAGGAGAAAGAAGGAGATACGGTGGAGCTTCGTGCCTGCAATTTCGACATTTGCATCTGGCGGTGGAGCGAAAAAAGAGCGATAGGGGCAGAGCGGTGGAAAAAGTGAAAGAGAATAAAAAAAGAGATAGAACGAAGGGAATTGTTGGGGATCAACGTTTCTCGGTTACTTCAGGATTAGAGAGGATTTCCATCACCGGCTCACCTCTCATACCAGCATTATTTGTGGGCCAAGAGCCAACAATTTTGTTTTTTTTTTTCTTACATTTCCATTTACAGTGTCTTCGAAAGTAGAGGATTATCGCACACGTAGGCCATTTTTCGATGTTTTCGCGCTGTAAAAACTTGGATAAAAGTCACTTGTTTTTCATCCAACACCCAATGCTTCCTTCAAATTTCCGATAAGAAATTTACAATCTTTTGCACTCCGTCTTCTCGAGCATTACTTGCCTAAAAACCAGGTCGAAAATAAATCCTAGATTTTAGTATTTTTTTTTCCAAGTGCCTTCTTGGTATTGTTTTATAATTATGGTTTAGATGGCACGAAAGCCAATTTGTATATTAAATTTTCGATCGATAATAATGAGTAAATGAGTACAATGAATGCTACTATTAAAAGGCAGGAGTCGGTGAACCAGTTTCGATTTGAATGGCCGCGATCTAATTCATCTTTGAGCTTATTTCATTAAAATCTCTTTGAGTGTGCCAATCACCGGAAAGGCGAATAAAAAGAGGAGGGGAAAGCAACAAAAAAGACGCGAGTCCGCGCGCACAGAGAACTCTGGGAGCAGGCTATTAGTATTATAGTGTGTTACTTGATGCTCGAAGGAAACGAGCAATTAACGCTGTTAATTGGATCCTGGCGCGGTGGCGACGCTACCAATCTTCTCTATTTCCCCCTCTCTTTTTCTTTCTTCCCTTCCCTTTTTTCTCATTTATCGCTTTACAATAAGAACGAAACTGCATAAAACACAACGAGAATCCGGTCCTTTGAGTATTGGAAATATTAACGTCTATCGATCAATTATAATGTACGAGTACTCGACATCCGCCCGGACAACTAATAACCACATGCTACAAGTTTGCTCATCCGGCAATTCAATGATCTCGCTTTAAAAAATGATTAAAATCACTATTTTCTGGTGAAAGAAAAAAAATAATGTGCAAAAGCTGCTAATTATAAATAAGAAAGCGAGCGATAGCGATGGAAATTCAGTAGACTCGGGCGAGGTCAATACTTGCGGTTATAAAAATTGCAATTTTTTATATATTTCGTGATAATAACCATCAGCGTATCCTGTGAGAATAAATGTAATTTAAAGCGATACGACTGTTACATATGTTTGGGGAAACGGACAGCGAGTGTAGCATCATGCACGCGTCGAAATATACACGTAACCATAAAATATCGAATATATGCGGAACGACATACGCTTGAAAATGAGTAACAAACCGAGAGCTTGCAGTGTGTTATGTAACATGTGGATCTTGTGAATAATTCATAGGGAAAAGCTGCGACGAAGAGAGTCGCGATAGTGAGAAAATAGGAGTTTTCAACGATAAATTGATGGACTCTGCGATTCGATGACGATTCACGTTAATTCGAACGATTTGCATATTTTCACACATACGCACATACAACGTTTTTCATCATGCTTTGAAAATTTTACGTTCATTAATTCGTTTTTTTTGTCTTAACCCTAGATCCCTAAGTTCTATTTATGTATTTATAGTAGGACTTTAATATTTTTTTGAGCACAATATAAAACTTGCATAGAAATCGTTTCTCTTCGGGACAGATGTGAAGTTTATGATAAATCGTCGAATCGTGTCTCGAATTTAATAATTTGACATTGATAAACAGTTTGCAGGATGACTCAATAACCGTAATTTATTTATTTTAAATTCACATGGCAACGAAATTGATAATTAATAAACGAGAATACAGGATTTTGCATACGAGGATCGGACGACACGTGTGAATTCAAAATCTGCGAATATCTATCGAACTGGAACGTTCTCAAATTGTGTGTACTCGTCCGTTTAGCAAGAGGATACACATCCAGCATAGTTTTGCATATATCCATAAATATCATTGTTTTGTGTATCTCTATCATATATATGTTTCCGATCACCAAATGCCATATGCGTGTAATTTAACGTCAACGATCCCAAATCTTTTTTACAATCTTGCTTATCGAATATAGGAAAAGTGCTTGACCAATCGTTCGAAAAAAAAATATAGCCAATGATGAAATCACTTTGAGAAAAGCTTTTCCATGTTGCTCAAAAAAATTGTTCAATAATTTCGAGACGAATACGTAGATAAACATTAAGCTCTTAATTACTAAAATTTCCATGAAAATTTCACGAGTAACATCAATCTTTTGTGTCGTCAATTAAAATATTAATAAAGCAGATGATGGAATTGCGTTTTTTTTTTTTCATTCATCAACCACCGCGTAGTACGTTAATAATTAATTGAATAAAATTTGAATAACAACATGAAATATATAATAAAGATGAATATTCTAATGAAAAAGATACTAATATAAAAATGTATATTATCCGCAGCAATTAACATCGAACGCCACGTATCAATGTACATGAAATTAGTTTTGCATATTCTTTCACAAATGCTTGTTAAAATAATCCCAGTCGATTAAAACGATGGACTCTTGTTAATCGAATGAAAAAGCAAGAGATCCTCGTCCTCCTACAAAGTTCAAATTTGAACGGTGTGACGGGATCTTTGGAGCTTTTCACTTACCGGTTGACTGTATTTGCACTCGCGTCACCCAAAAGTCTTCGTGGATTGTACAGGGCTGGGCTATACGATTATTTCCATCTAATATCTGCAACACGTGCACAGCTTTTCGTTCGTGTACACGCCATATTGCCATATGTTTTCATATACAACAGTTTATATATACCGTTGTATACACGAATACAATATATATATCGCGGAGTCTGGAAATGATATCCTCAATTTCACGAAATATGATATATTTCAAGTTTCGATAGTTCACTGCATTTTTTTCTTCTTATTTTTAATTTTTTTTTTTTTTGTACTTTTGAAGACCGATTCCGAGTTAATAAAGGTCTTAGGAATGGAATTTAAATAAAGTCCACCTTGCGGTATGCAAAGGGAGAGGAGTTTCTTAAAATAATAATTGTTAGAGGAGTCCGAAGTAAAGTGAAAGTTTGAAAAAAAAAGAAGAGAAAACGGAGCATCGAGGATTGGGCTGGAAGCGTCATACCCGGTGGAGTTAATGATGGGAGGATTTAGTGTTTGAAAAGTTTGAAGGAACAGGACGAAAAGTTGTTTAAAAACATTCGGAACACTTGATACCCGTTTAACCGCTATTTTCAAACGAGAAAACTTACACTTCTGCGAGTGTATAAAGAAAAATATATATACATATAAATAAAAGTATAAACGTGCACTAAAACTCGGCTGTATTTCTATTTACTCGAATTATATGTTACAAGCCTCGTGCGCCTTGCTCTTAATTAAAAATACTTTTGTTGGGAATGAACTCTCGGAAATCACGGATGTGTACGCGCGCAGTCACACTTCAGTCCCATTGTTTCGTCTTAATTTAATTGTATCTTCTTCGTATTACATACAAGATATATATAGATATGTTTTTGTTTTTTGGTAAATTTCAGTTTTGGCTGAAAGTGCGGCCTGCTGGGTCAAGGAATGGCGGCAACATGGCGTTGGGAGCAGCGAAAGCACTGCCATATAACTCATCCCGAGCCTTTGTCCTATACAAAGGAAAACACGAAAAAGGTTGCAGGTCCGTATATACACATATATTTTTCCCTCTTCCCTATTCATCTCCATTGTCTTTCTCTTCTCTTTATATTTCTATACTTTTTTCTCCAAAACTTGCATCTATACCATTTGTGACTCTTCCTCGCTCTTGCTTGAACCCTAAAAAAATTCAAAAGCTCGCTTCGAATGATTTTCGATATCCATTCGTTTCGTTCGTTTGTCATTCACATTGGTAGACCAAACGGGACATTGACATGCGAACAAGCTCCTTTAAATTTATTTCTTTCGTTCATATCCTTTTTTTTTCCTTTCTTTCATTTTGCCCCCTACACCGCTTACAAATCGTCGAAATTGTGTTATTATCATTCGAAATCGGTTGCCATTCGTTCGACGGAAATGGAAGGAACGGAAAGAACATTTTGACCTTGCCCTAGAATTGCTTGCTCGTGAAGGGAAGCAGGGAAGAAAAAACGATAAAAGGGCAACAGCGATGCGGAGAGAGAGAGAGAGAGAAGAGCCAAGGGAGGAGGAGAAAGAATATCGTCGAGAGTGAAGGAGGAGAGGAGGATTGCGCGATTTCTTTCCCAATTAATTATGAATAAATTGACGAAAAATTAGTGCAGCAGCCTGCAGCAATAATTTTGTTTTAAATTTGTAAGATAGTAATTTCGAATGTTTGTTGTCTCTACAGGTAAACGAAAGCGAATAATCGAAAGTGATCGAAATGAAGAGAGCCTGAAGAAGAGGAGTCGCGAGCCGGGACTGTAGCGATAGCTCGACAAAGAAGCGGAGAAAAGTTGAGAGTGCCTGAAAATATTGAGCACCGCGGGTATAGTTCGAGAATGACGGAGATAACAAAAGAAGAATAGACGTAGGAAGCACGAGCGAAAGAGAGAAAGAAGGCAAAAGGACGATTCTAAAATAAATATTGTAGAATAACAAATTCGAGAGAAGGAAGGTATAAAATAATGATTGGAGCGTACAGTTTGTAAATAAAGCACGTACAGGAGGTTCCGGAGAAATTGGAAAATAGAAGAAACCGGAAGAGACAGAAAAAAAAAAACAATAGATTTCGAATAAAGGAAGAAAAAAAAGTGAAATAAAAAGGGGGCATGATGGGCCCGTCTAATAATCCCGTACCCCATTGAGCGATGCAAGTAGTTAGGGCCGAGGCCCTGCTAGTGAGCATGTGGCTCACTAGAGAATGAAGAAGCAAAACGTCCGGACCCTATCGTTGATCGTCTGCACGTTCACCTACCTCCTCGTTGGCGCTGCAATATTCGACGTTCTCGAGTCCGAGACGGAGAAACGACGCAAAGAAGCGTTGGATGGTAATTTCATTAAATCCTCATTCACAATTCTATTCATTCGCTATTCGTTCGAAAAATGTTGTTTACTTTTTAGACGTTGAGAGAATGGTTATTCGAAAATACAACATTAGCGAGGACGACTTCAAGATCATGGAAACGGTGGTGCTTAAGACAGAGCCCCACAAGGCAGGACAACAGTGGAAATTCGCTGGAGCCTTTTACTATGCCACTACTGTGCTCACTACTATCGGTAATATTTTCAATTCAATTATTTGAAAAAAAAAAAATCTGTATTCAAACAATGGAAATGCAATGAAAAAAGTTAGAGTTACAATATGGTTATCAAAGTGTCAAATATTTAATTATTTCGATTGTGTGACGAGAATTGTTTTGCGAAGCAACAAGTCCCTCACAAATCTATTCTCATTGAATGCTGATCGATGCTGGTAAATTGGAAAGAAAAAAAAAACGATACGAGTAAAGAATGTACTACGAGGGTGGGCGAGATAGCGTGCAACTAAAACTATCTTATTGGTCGTCGCGTGTCTCGTCCGACCGCACGCTGACCCTAACCACTTGCTGCCTCACACCGTCCAACAATTCGCTTGCCGAAGGGGATAAAAAAGTTAAATAATATCTTGTATAATTCGACGATTAGATCCTCGAGCACGCTCCCTTTTCTTAATACGCGGAGACAATTTTGACTTATCCGTACTTTCGTTCGTTTTCGAAAAAAAAAAAATCAGTTGACCTTGGATTCGGTGCTTCGGCGTTGATTTAAAAAAATATTGAGATGGGAATTTTGGACTAAGATATCGTGCGAGTCCCGAACTACTAGGGAAACCCGGTTAATAAACTTTTGTAACAATTTTCTTGCTTATCGCAGGTTACGGACACTCAACGCCGAACACGATAAGCGGCAAACTGTTTACGATGTTCTACGCGATAGTCGGGATCCCTTTGGGCCTCGTCATGTTTCAAAGCATAGGAGAAAGACTCAACAAATTCTCGTCGGTCGTCATACGAAAAGTCAAGCAGTTGCTCAACTGTAAAGACGTTCAGGTAACTCGAAACTAAAATCCATAGTAAATTTGCAATTTTCGAATTTGAATTTGTAGTTTTCACAAAATGAACTGAATTAAAAAAATGTGACAGGATTCGACAGCTATACGGTATAACAGACTTTCGTTTGGTTATATTTTTTTCAGGCCTCGGAGATCAATCTAATATTCGTAGTAACGTTTCTCTCGAGTCTAACGATAACTGGTGGTGCTGCCGCTTTTTCGAGATACGAGGGTTGGTCGTACTTCGATTCCGTCTACTATTGCTTCATAACGCTGACGACCATTGGATTCGGCGATATGGTTGCCCTACAGAAGGACAATGCGCTCGACAACAAACCCGAATACGTCATATTTGCATTGATATTTATTCTTTTCGGTCTCGCTATCGTAGCCGCATCGTTAAATCTTCTTGTTCTGAGATTCGTTACGATGAACACCGAGGACGAAAGAAGAGACGAGGCCGAAGCTCTGCAGGTATATTTTCTCTTACCAACTTTTGGAAAATCTTCGTTTTTTTGTCGCACTTGAACGATCGAAACTTTGGCTCAATTTTCATAATAATCGAATAATAAAATAATTATTAAAGGCGGCCCAAGGTGCAGTACGTCTGGAAGGTGACGTGATAACGGCAAACGGTTCGATATTATCGGGCCAAATGGGCAATCAGGGTGATACGATATCGCTTTACGACGACGCATCGGTCTGTAGCTGCAGGTGCAGTGATTTTTACAGAAAACGACGAAGACCGAGATTCACGGTGCGTCGTTCACCGGGCAAGATATCGCACTTGTTGCCGATGCAGCAATTCTCGGAAACCAGCTTTCGCAATGAATTGCGTCCACCACCGTTGACGCCACTTTTACAACTGCCCCCGATTTACCAGCACCGAGCGAGTATCTAACGAGCGACATCTATCAGGCATTTGCCGAAGCTCGTGCCCGAGCTACAGTACCAAACTCGACGAGCTTCCGTTTGATATGGCGCTGCTCGCACTCTCGCAGTGCCCAGCCCAGAGAAGAAAAAAAAATGAAAAGACCCGTGTGAGCCACTGTCCGTTTTTTCCCCACGAGGATCGAGCGGTGAACGCGACGTAGGAGAATTTCTCGAGGAAGAATTATTGCGTCTCAGAAATTAAGAAAAAAAAATTGTGATAAAAAAAAGGTTACAGATATATTTGAGCAATTTCGAGAATAGAGGATGAAAAGAAAGAGCGGCGACAAGTGCGAGAAGTGTACGCGATTTAGCATGATATTGAATCATCGGTACGCGGTGCGGGAAACCCGTCGATGCTCGATCGACCCAATTTTCTTCACCCAACTACGTAGCATATGCACATCGGGCTTTGAATCTGCATAAACTATTGTGTGTTTTTTATTTTCGAATGAAAAGCCCCCAGAAAACCGCGTACGTTTGACTTTCGGCACTACCGGCGACTCGACCAAAACGTCAATCGAATTCAAGCTTACGCGCGACGTCTTCTTGTCCATAAACGCACGAGTCTTTTGAATCTCGTTAAATTTTAAATTTTCATTCTCGTAACAATTTTGGAAAAAAAAAAAAAACAACCGAGTGAATAGTATCGTGCAAAGTTTGGCAACGTGGCAATTTCTCGAGCCTGGACAAAAATGTAAACAACATCCACGAGTCGTATCCGTTTCGCATCGATGTATTGAGAAATTGTGAAAATAAATAAAAACAAAAAGAAAAACTGAAATTTATAAAAGTCGCAGTGGACCGAGACACAGAAACGCAGGCAGGACGGAAGAAAAAAACCACCTGGAGTTCAAAAAACAACCGATGAGGAATAAGAAAGTATCGAGAGGGTCGAATAAAAAAAAAAAGATAACAAACAACAAAATAAAATAATATTAAACGATTTTTCATTAATGAGACATTTTAGAATTTGTATATATTGAACTGTGAAAGGAGAGAAAAAAGGAGGAAACGTAGGATTAGGAACAAGATATTAGGTTTTAAGACGTTTCAACCCTCGATGTACATAAATGAAAACAAAAGAAGAGAAAACACGAACGAAAAAAAAAATGGACGAAAAGACGTGTAAACACATTTGTTGTGCGACAAGCAAAAATATATCCACTGAATTTCCATTTTTCTCTTCTCTACATTTAAGACGAAAAAAAGCCAAAAAAAACTACGACTTCGTACCATTGAGAGAAAAATAATAGTATAAACGAAGTTTTACGAATGAAATTGAAATTCCAATACCAGAAAAAAAGCTTAGTCTCTGTATGGGCTCGCGTGGAAGTTCTTGACGTTGTTTGTATATTTTTTAATTTTATTTCGTTCTTCCCCACACTCCCTCGAATATTTAAGATGTAATGAGAAAAAATGAAAGATTCTTTGTTTCACTTGAAAATAAATGATGATTGGCTAACGATCGATGACAATTCGGTGCGTGAAAAAAATATCGGAAAACAGAAAGTTGGGTAGACGAGCGATTTAACCCCGACAAGCTCTTTCTTATTTAACAATGTGCAATTAATTGAGAAAACCAATAATAATACATTCCTTTGAGCTTAGAACGGTAGACTGCGAAAAGAATTTGCGAAAACGAAGATCAACGGAATCCAAGGAAAATGATGAGCGACACAATCGTCCTTGGAATTTGCTCGGAGAAGAGACTCGTCGAAGATCGAAAAATACGAATGTGCCCATCAAGGATTATTTTGCGATGATGGATTTTTCATTTAGGAAGAAACGGAAAGAAAAAAAATGAGGTAAAACCAATAATTATACAGATGAAAGTGAGGGTGCCGAATATATTGAAAAGTAAATATGGTGATCGCGTGGTTGTTTCTTGACTTTTAATTTCCTTGAGTATTCGTTTTATTGTTTAATTCGACAAATGCATATCTCGGAAATTACGGGTAATAGATGCAGATTATTGTACGAAAAAAAAAGTTTTCAACGTAATATTACGCCTCGAAAAAAGATATTGCCACATTCGAGTAAATTGTGTTCCTAATACATAAATAATTCCTTGTAACAATTTTATATGACGCGTTTCACCCACATCTATTGATAAAGAAAAAAAATACACGTTTCAAAACTAGGACACGAAGAGTGATTTCTAAATAGGAAATTTAAGGGCTAACATACACTTAAGGGAGCAAAAAATAGTCAATTTGAAGATGTTTTTTTGAATACTAAAAAAACTCGTCTTCACGTTTGTAAATGATACAAGTATAAAGGATGGCAAAAATCGAATTTTTTGAGCATCCTTGGTGGATGTAAGCCCTTAAGGAAAGTTAAACTGTCCAGCAACTGGCAATAAAATCGCTCGTCTACTACGTCGAAAAAAAACAATAAAAATAAAAATAAAAAAAGTTTGGTTACATCAGAGCAAAGAAAGTAAAAATAGGTATTTATATTTCAGAAGGGATAACCATCACATCCACGCATTAGCCCCGCTTCTTTCGATATGTCGACTATCTTTACTCTCTCTGTATATATGTACACATAATATATATATAAATCTCTTTTTCTCTCTATCGAAAAAAGCCAAAAATTCGAATAATTAATCCACATGCACTCTACCATTTATTATTAGAAAGATATTTCATTAGTAGTTTTTCTCATAAATAGTAGAAAACGAAAAATGTGTAAAGGTACATGCCGGGCATTTATTGAAAAAAGGTATTAAAAAATGAAGAAATCGAAATGAATGAGATGGTAATTGAACGAAATTTTGAAAATCCGATTATTTGGCCATGAAAATTGACGGAAGTACGACTATTCTGCTCGGTCACAAAAGTACGTAAACAAATATACAGGGTGTCCTAAACGTAACCTTCATAATCTACAGAAAAGATAGAAATCAAAATAGTGAAGGAAAAAGTCCCTTTTCATTGTTCTCCCTCGTGCACCGATTCTCCGAAATTCATTACTTGGTGAATCGTAAATTTAAGTTTGATGCTTATCCTCTAACGTTACAAAATGTCGAAATCATTTTTTGATTTTTTTCTCAAACGTTTTCTCAATATTTCGTTGTAAGGTAAAGTTTATTTTATTTCCATTAAATATGAAATTAAATCACAACCGATGTACTCTCAAATGGCCAAAAACTTCAAAACTATAAACTATCTTAAAAGAAGAAAAAATACTCGTGTCGCGAGTTTACGATGACTATCATATCCATGTATTTACTGTTGCGACTGTATGCGTGAAAGAAATTTTCTGTAGAGGAATGGGAAAAATGAAAAAAAAAAAAAAAAAAAAGTCATAATAATAATAATAAAATCAAACATCTTCGCACGTAGCTCGAATCGCTTGCGTACAAAAAAAGGGTTCAAACAAAAATAAATATAATGTTTTTTCGGGGAAGCCCTGTTCACCCGCACACCTTTACCCGGCACACGAAACGAACCTTTGATCGGAAAATTCATTTCGAATGTGTGTCGTTTTTCGACGTATGTAAATCTAGCGAGAGAAAAAAAAAACATTGATAATCATCACCACGAAGTCTTGAAAAACCAATTATTCCTGATGAACCTAATAGAAAACGAAAAAAAAAACGAACGTCCTAGAACTAGAGAAAAAATTGAGAGCGCGGATACGAAAAAAAAAAAAATTGTAAAGAACACGATGGAGATGAACACAAACCGTGCAAAATAGTTGTACTCAGCTTCGAACGGTAAGAAATAGTTAGCAATGGGACGCAATTAGAGGTATGAAAGAAAAGACAAACTAAATAAAAAGTCTTCGTTTCTTAGCCTGTCGTTCGAGCTCGATGGTTCACGAATCTATACATTGAAAATATGGAAAATATGGCCGTAATTTCCAATTTCATTGAGGATCCAATTTCATTGATAAGAAAGAGTGACGAAAGTGATTAATTACATTTGTTGTGCGAGATGTATATGAAAATTGGAAACGATCAAGTTTATCAACACGTGAATGTACACCGAGTGAGCATAGCGCCCTCTCACGACGCAGATCGCAACCGAAAGAGTGAGAGACAAAGGAACAAATGTATATGTATGAGGTATTCCAACGCAAAATTGTTTTTTTTCTTTTCTTTTTCAAGCGATTGAAATTACAAGATATCGTGATATAATAAAAATATTTGAAAAAATAACCAAGAAAAATTGCTGCCAACTTTGATATAAGCTTCGATATCTGTTTTAAAAAACACCCAAGTCGTGGACCAAAATATCATTTGGAGAGCATGAATGAAAAAATTTTCGGGTTATTTTAACCTTCAATATTCGTTCTTAATCGGTCGTTGAAAACAAAACAAAAACAAAACTATAATTTAATGGTTGTACATATCGTATGGAATGCTTCATAAATACGTACATAATTCCATATATATATTTACATCTATATAAATGCTTATGTACGTATATAAATATACATTAAGGAGCTTTGTCTGAAAGTGTGAAAAAAGGACATTTTTGTTATGAATTGTATAATAATTGTAATATACGGTGAGCATGCGTGAACGCGTGTTATAGAACATACAAAGATGATTATATAATTTGAACTGTGAAACCTCATTCGATTTATTCTCGCGGAAAAACAAAAAAAGTACTAAATAATTTTAGAATTTAAGGGTATGGCCTTCGTAGAACCGTAGGAGCAGAAAAGAAGAGTGAGAAATTGCGAGCGGAAATCAGCTGGGCGGGTCCGCAAATAAAAAAAAAAAAGGTTGATTAAAAATTGTATAGACGATACACCGGGGCCCTCGATTCAGGCAAGTTTTCAGTGCTCAGCGCATATCGACCAGCGCGGCATGTGTGGTGAGGGAAACGCTCTGCCAATCACGAAACTATTGTTTCTGATCTCAGCTGCGCAATGTTAAATGCGCAGTCCATAGAAAACGTAGCCCGCGCATGATCACAACACAACGGCCCTGTTGTTCCCTGAATCGGAGTTACGATGTACGAAAGCTTTGTTATATCATATCGCGATAGATTTTTTTCAAATATCTAAATTCCCGTTGTCGATGTTTCATTATTTCTTCCCTATTTGCTTCTACGAATAATCCGTCGTTATAATTCGTTTAATATTGTTAATATTAGTATTTGTTTATCTATTTTTTATTATTGTTGTTATGGCGAAAAGCGAAACTCCACCGATTTTTTTTGGTGGGAAATAAACGCTAATGCCCCTTCCAGTTTTTAGGAAAGAACGAACTATTCGGAACGACCTTGAAGAAGTTGCGATTGGCACTGATAGAAATTAACCTAACGAAACAATTGGCAAAAAATCCAAATTTTTACAACGTGAATTTGAAGGATTCCACGTACATTTATCGTTTCTTTAGCATTCTATCGAACTGTGTGCATGTGACTGAAAGATTTCTCGTTCATTTCTTGTGCAAATACTTTTTTAAATATCAATATAAAATCGACATATTACGCAAGTTTTATCGTGCTCGAAATCCTTCAATTTCACGAGACCCGGCGATCAACTTCGATGTAAATTCTTCAGGCGCTTCACGATGCGAGCTGGCACGGATACATTTTTTTTTAATTCTCTCTCATCTTTGGACAATATTTAATGAATAAAAAAAAATATATATAGTGGAAAAAATAATAGTATGTTGTTTTAATTTGCGTGGTAAAAGATCGTGCCAGCTTTGTGAAAAACGTACGTGCTTGCTTTGTGAAAAATAACAAAGGCGAAAAAAGAAAAAAAATAAGCACGTACATGTAACCAAATGTCATCCAAACTTCCCGCAATTTTTAACTTTGTATTAATACTTAACAAATAAGGTATAATAATACATAGAGATATCTTATGAATAAACAATATATTTGTAATAGCTGATAAAGTCGGAAACGATATAACAAGATGAGAGTGGTTGACGTGGTGGATAAACAAAGACAAAAGAACAATCGAAAAACCAACACAATTTTGCTATTATTGTTATAGCATAAAATGTGTACAGTTGCGAGTTAAACAAGTTTCAATAATCTAATATCGATTTGAATATAAAAAAAAAAAAAAATCGAGCATCGAAGCAACGAGCGCGTACACGTTAGTTGAAAAAAAAGGAACAATGGAAACAATATTGTTTTGATGCGCGCGCAGCGAGCACAGTGAGAGGTTAGATAATGAAACAGAAACAAAACGAGAGAAAATGTAAAAGCGAAAAGAACAAAGTGATGCACCTTGAACTGCCGGAATTTGCAGTAAAAAAATAAAACAATAATCCTGACGATCCAGCCATATTTCAATTTTTTTGGCTGCGATTCGTTGAGAAAAAATAAGTTGACGATACCGCGTATCGAATTCGCAGATCTTAATAGGTAAATAACGACCACGAGATTCAACGTGTTAAAAAAAAATGATGACACGAAATCTTACTCACAGTATTTCCAGAACGGAGGTGAAATAGAAAAAAATAAAAATCCATTGACCAAGTCTGTCGAAGTACGCGATGTTTGTGACTAGAAAATCCTTTTGCTAATGCGACGAAATATACGGGATTCTAGGAGTCGCGTATTTGTGAAATGTACCAAATATCTGTTAATTTAACATCTGGTCGAAGAATTGGTTGAATGGAGAGTATTTTTTTTTTTTTTTTTTTTTTTCAAGAGATATGCGATGCGTTTGTTCAGGTAGAAAAAAAAACGGAATAACGTTCCACATATCCTATTTTCATTGAACGGAAACAAAACAAAAACAAACAGGTAGCGCCACCTGAACACTGAGCTTGTAAACTTTCGAAGGAAAGAGTACAAGAAGTGTGTTCGAGGGGGCTTTGGAAAACCCAACGTCGGAAATGAGATGAAAAAAAACTCAGATCCCTGCTGTTGCCCCGTGGGTAGTTCGGGGCAAAAAAGCGGATCACTCGCTCATGCGCCATGGACGTAATCGCTCGGCATTAATGCCGTTGAACATATATATGCACATATGTGTATCTGTGTTCGTAAAAAAAAAAAAGAAATAAAAAACCAATGGTAAAAGAAATATGCCAAAAGACACACATGCAAACGACCCATCGCCATACCGTGTATCAACCTCTAATTGAATCGTAATTTGTAAATTACTATGGACTTTCTGATTATGCTGGTACATGATAATACATGTGTTCTGCCACAATAAAGCAGTTTTTTTAGACTAAACGAAAACATCGATGAATTGTCTTATGACCTACCCTTTCACCACATTATTCCTCCAAAACTAAGCAATAATTTCATATTACTTTTTTATTATTTCACTTTCGTTGGGGGGATATACACATCGATGTGCAAAATTGATGTTTCATAATGTTTGAATAATTTTACAAATCATTTGGCATTTTGTTCTGTAGCTCAGGAGGATGGGAAGCACACACCAAACACGGTTGAGCATTAGTGGGAGTTATACTGTACGTTATAAAAGGAGCAGACTACAGCAATACATTTGAGTACATTGTTCAATTATAGTGAAATATGGGTGTGCTACCAGAATGGTACACTGCGCAGCTCGCACAGTCCACATTCGCAGAGACGCAACAAAAATATTGTGCGCCTTGTTCTTTTTTTCCATATTTCAAATAAAACTGCACAATTTCGGCGCGGATCATCGATGTTGTTGTTTTTTTTTTTTTTTTTTTTCGTAGTATTCATATTTCGTATTTTATAAAACGATTTTCTCATTTTCGTGATTTGCAAAAATTGACTGGCTGTGCGAATACTAGTAAGTTCAGCATGGTTGAGACATTTTTTTTTTTTCCCAACACTATTGCAAGTAGGTGCGGATATGCGCAGTGAAACTGCGCGCTAGCTTACATGCATTTCTTTCGAGCCTAATATAAAACATATTTCAATAAAAAAGTGAAGAAATTGGATTTTAACAGTCGAAAATTCCGTAAAGATATCGAAATAAAATCATTTCAATGATCAATCTGTAATGCAAAAGATTCTATTTGCAAGCCTCAAATATATAGACATTGAAAGGGCACAATGACCCGCTGCTTGAAAGAGATGGAGATAAAACACGCAATAAAGTAAAGTCCTTCGAAAACTAATTTCTTAAAAATAATATACGCACTTTTCGGAGATTGATTATTCCTTCATATAAAATCAAAGAATTTATGAATTCTTGTTCGGATGCGCGTGCATTACGTATTATAAATTATTATCGCAAATCATTTTCAATCGGGTGTTTACTTACGTTCTCAAAAGTATCGGAGATAAGTTTTGTCAAATTGAGAATCGGGAATATCGAAGCGCATAAGGGAAATAATTGAGAGGCCGGTAAATGTACGTGTTTAGCCGTTGAGGGGCAAAGTGATGAATTTGCTACGTACGCTCCTGACTCCTGAGCCGTAAGAGCGGTTGGCGGTAGAGGAGCCGCCTAATCGATAAGCGGCGTCGGTAGTGGGCACAGGAGGGGGAGCAAAGAGTCGATTTTGTCCGAGTACGTACGAGTTTACCCGAAGCGAGTCCGAGTTGGGAGGTGGCGGGGAGAGCGGGGCAAAGCGAAAGGCGAGAGGGACGCGAGTACAAGGGGGAAGGGACGCGTAAGCGTTGGCGAGAGAGCTATCCATATTATTTCCTCCGCGATCTCTTCGCAACAGAAAAATCCCAGCGTTCGCGTCCACAGGCGCGGCTTGGCGTCTCGAACTGGCCTTTTATACGAGAATATGTCGTCCCTCGATTATTTGGATTTGTGCCGATTGTGTCTCGTGAAAGATCGCGTCTCCGTGCCGATATTCGAGGGCGAGGGTGACGTTCGACAGATATTTCTGAAAATTGCCGCCTGTCTGCCGGTCAAGGTAAGCTCTCGCCTTACTCAATGATTTTTTACTACGCCATAGTGCCTTCTCTCGAGAAGCCCTCTATCAACCGCCATTTTGCATTTTATACATTGTTTTGCCGATTCTTTTCGTTCGTTTGTACGAATAAGCTTCAAGGTACTAAATTGTTCACGAGTTTTGCCAATCATACGATATATTGTCATTTTCGTGGAACAATGGCGTCGGTGTATCGCACGGTTTTATAGGGTCCCAAAGCCTCTCGCGTTTATTGTAGCATCGCGGCACTATCCCCTCTCCACCTATTTTTACGGTCTACAGGCGTTCATTGAAAAAACCAAAATTATCCTTGCTTCGACCACAGAAACGTGTTTTTTTTTTTTTTTTTTTTTTTTTTCCATCCTTTCTCCACTACAATCTGTTTTAGCGCGCTTTTTTTTTTATCCGCCACGATGCGATAGGACGTTCGATAATTTTTTATGCGCTTCGGACAAGCCGATGCTCGGCTTCCATTATTCGTACACACGAATACATATATGATATCCATATGCATCGTAAATTAATATGTATATATGTATGGGCTCTGCGAAGTCGGCTTGCCCTAGACTCTCGATCGATTTTGCCTCTCAGCTTCGCTCATTTTCATTGGCTTTCTTCCTCTTTATTATTTACAATGAGAAAATGCCGATTGAGACTGCACATTCATCATTTTTTTTTCTTTCTTCTTTTTTTTTGCCACTAATTTTTTCTCGGCCTATCAATAAAAATCTGTTTGATACATTTTCATCCCTTTTTTTCGATACGTAACAAGTTACGCTTACGAATAAAAATTTTTTCACACGAATGCGCGATATTTGCGAATGTTTAATTAATCGCGGCGTTAGGACGCCACTCAATGGCGCCTTTCCAAACGTTCGCGAGATCGATTCGGCAACCTTCCCTTCGCGCACCTGCCCCTTCACCCCCCGGCCCTCTCATCTCCTTCCGTTCAATATTCTCGTTAGCGGTTTTTCCCATAAAAATAATACAGACTGAAATATTGATGGATTTTACTTAATCGTTTTTATTGACGAAACATGCAAAATTTATTTTTGATATTTTGTCAGGTTGGCAGGGAGGACAAATTACCCAAGAAAATATGTGATGACTGCGTGTACAAAGTAGAATTATTTTATCAATTTTGGAATACAACGGCAAACGCTGAAAAACAACTATTACAATGGCTCGGAGAAGTGAGCATGGACGACAAACAGGGATACGTCACGGGAGCTCACGATCCGGTAAGAAATTCATACAGTTTTCCGTTAAAAAATTCAACATTTACGGTGTTGCAACAAATTGTTCAATGTTTCATGAAACATCGAGGCACAAAAAAACCAAATAAAGCCTTCGACTCTTTGGCTGCTCGCCAATTTTGCATTTTTCTAGATTTCTTGTAAAATACAATTTTAGGTTTAGGAAATATTTTGAGGTTCAAAAGTCACCGGTAATAAATTACAATTTAAAGATTAAAGGATATCGATCTCCGTTCCAGCTAGAATTTGCAAAATTTTTTATCGTCCATTTTAATGGAAAAGTGAAAATAACCACAAAAATGGAGGCATAAATGAACAACCGCCACTGATTGGTTAACAAATGCTCGCGGTACTGTCTTTTGTTTGGTGGCGTTTTTTTTTTTCCATGGCTGTTTACATTGACTACGGCGTTAGGCTAGATTTAATGGAAAAACTTGGAACCTCGTGAGTTTTGAAGATCTGACAAATTTGGAAATGTTATTCGAAGGCAAAAAACAAATGGAATTAATAATTAGTCAAAATTGTTGTTTGTTTTTTGGGTGGTTGGCAGAATATGATGAAACCTGGACAAAATACAGGAGAAAATCGACTGGACGGCTCGGTGATGCAACAAGTAAACGAGCACACAAACAACATGGGTATGGGAATGATGGACGGTATGGGGGGAATGGGAATGCCTCTGATGATTCCCAACTCGGGACAACAGTCTCAGCAACAGCAACAAATGACCTCAGTTCCTATGGACACGGGTGGTAACGCCGTGCAAAATGTTCAACCCGTGCCCGGGCCTAGCGCACAGATTGGTCAACAAAAAATTAACGCTCCAACGAATCAGGACGAGGATGAGGACGAGAGCGAGGAGGAAGATAATTCCGATGACGAGTGTGACGGTGACGATGGTAAATAAACATTAAAACGAAAAAAAAACGCTACATATCGATTATTCGTTTCAAATTTTTTAAATTATAATAAACTGTCTCATTTTTCAACGTTTTTTTTTTGTCATGTTTTATGGTCAGGCCTCCCCGTTAAAGAAGAAAGCGAGGATGAACCCAATAGAACGATCGAGCCGACGACCTTTGTAAACGTTTCGTTGGCCTGTGACGAAGCTGGACCTTCGGGCCTTCAACAGCAAAAAATCGGTGAAATGCCAGAAATGGTTATGCCACCAACCGACGGGGATCCCAAGTCAGGGTGAGTTTTCGATCTTTTGAATTTTCTAAAAAAACAACATAAAAACATGCGAGGGTCAAAGATGAACGTTGTGGCGAACACAAACAGAATCGTGAAAATATTAACGTCTTTATTTTGTCTAAATCGCGTTAACGTTCGAAAAAATTTAACTCACTTTTTTTTTTCCATTCGCCTCTTGACATAATTTTTTGAAAATAATTCGACTAAACGCAAATCCGAAGCGCGATCATAATATTCAAAACGTCAAAGAAATCAATGAAAATTCAATTACGTTCGGTATTTAAAATTTTCGTCTATTTGGAACTACGAAGAGTCCGGTAAGTACGCACACACCCCACAACCATCTTTGGCTCCAGGCGTTTAGCGATTTGTTAGCAAAATTTGCATCACTTCAAAAAGTCCATTATTCACATTAACACGTATTTAATATTAATAATTATGAAAAACAACGTAAAAAAACATTTTCTACAAAATAGAATATTGCAAATCGCTGAACACCTTTTTACTTAATGTTGTGTATCTTTGGATTATGTAAAGCATGTACATAGATGGAAAGTTCGAACGGGATATAAAATTTCATGCATTTTTAGAACATTGCAAATGACAAAAAAAAAACGTAGAAAAAAACCATAAAAGAAAAATGTCGAATAGAATGTCTCGTTCGAACGAGCCCGTATGTTGATTATTTTAATGGACAGAGGGATTTGCCCCATCAAATTACAATTTAGTCGTTCTTTTATTTATTATTGATTTCTTTCATCTTTATTGTTGTTATTATGATTGAACGAATGATTTTTGTTGTTGTTTGGACGATTATCTCTCTGTCCATCGAATTACGATGTTTACATGTTGTCGATATAACATTCCCACGCTTACGTAAAGGCACTAAATGCCGCACTTGACCAGGCGTTGGTCGAAAAAAAAAAAGAAAAAAAAACAAAGTCTTACCCCTGCCCTCCCACCACTGACGATCGATATACCTCGTGAATTTACGTCCCTTTTTATTTGATTGCTACCGAATCGTCAACCTTTGTCCACCCTGCTCGGATATTTCTTTACGTAAACGTTGAAAAAATAATCTTTATATATAAATAGATATTTATATATTTATAAATATAACAAATATTGGAAAAATTTAATTCGACCGAACGATGTTTTCGACGTTGCGACGAAACTTTTCGTCCACCATGATATACGCACGTGACCGTAGACTTTGCCGTATCGCGTCCAATAAAATACAAGACTTCGAAAACTCTGTTGAAATAAATAAATAAATAAATAAATAAGCGCCAAAGATACGAAATTTCGAAAAGTGCGCGTTACGACTTTGAAATTATTGGCGATTATTTGTTCGTCCTCGTGCGTTGGAACTTGCGACAAAAACAACTGACCGAAGATGATTTTGACCGAAAGAATGTCAAGCAAAGAATATAACGAATCGATGAAAGAAACTCGAGAATTTTCACTGTCGAAGAAATAAGAGAAGAAACGAAGAAAATACAAATCGTCCATTTATCCGAACAAGATTCGAGAGAGAACCCCGTGCGAAGGAGTGCGAATGAAGAATTGTTTTTCCGATCGAGTGTCAATGAATCTCGTCGGATTCTCGACGTCCTACGACCGATCGTAAGGCGAGTATTTTTATTTTTTTCCTTTTTTTTTTTATTATAATTTTCGTTATATACAGCGATGTTTTGTTCTACTGATTTTTCATATTCAGCATTTATTGTTCTTGTGCTCTGATTTTTTTTTTGCAATTTGGCGAGCTCGTCGAGTGGCCTCTTTGCAATTTTGTTTGTTTCTTTAAGAAACAAAAATTCTACGCTGTTTTTTTTTTTTTTTACACTCGAAATCTCGAGTGTTTCGCGATTATAAAATTTCTCTGAAAATCATGGACGCGATGACCCCCGCGTTCTTCAACACGAAGAAACTCGAGCGGAGGGTCTTGGTCCATGTGTTTTATTTTTTTTATCCTCTTGTTGCTTCTTTTAATTCGTTTTTTTTTTAACCGGTTTTCGAGGAGAACGAGCATCGAGACTCGTTCTCCGAGCTGGCGAACTTGGAAAAACTATGAGCTCCCGGTTTGTCAGGGTGTCACGTGACCTATTGCAAAAATACTTTATTGACAATTTGCAATTTTGCAGTTTTCGTCGAAATGAAGATTATTATTATGATTATTATTTTTCAACTGATATTTGAATAACTCATTTTTTTTACTGCGTATATTTATGTAAAATTTTGCCTTGTGGTGATAAATTTCCGACGTGTGCTTGCACAATTTACGCTCGGCTTCGATTTTCGTTATTCTTTTTACGATTGACATTTTCGACAAGCACCGAAAGTCTGGCTTGCAAAACAATTTTTTTGCGCCGATTCGTTGTGCAGTTTTTGTCGTCAATTCTCTTATTTATAAACGAAATATTACATTTTTTCACAAACCAATTGTAATTATTCGATTTCTCGTCGTGTTTAATTATTTTGACGATTAAACATCGTCCTTTATTGTGTAAGTTTAGTTTTTAGTGCATTTTTGCATATTTACGAAGCGAAGGGACTCGGAGACGGATTGGCGCATTGTAACGAATAAAAATAGAGGTTCGATACTGACGAGTATCAAACTTCTGTCTGTTTCATTTGTTTCTACAATGTTTCAGTTCGATTTCACACCCATTTTTCCAACATTAATGCAATAAGTTTAGTCAAATTTTTCAATTGATACGAAATTGTCTCGACATCAACGAAATTTCGTTGAAAAAAAAAAAACAAAGTGGGTGCAAAAGAAGAACTTGTGGTTTCCAAGAAGAAATATCGAAGATCTCGTTGAAAATTTGAAGCGGAAATTGCCAAACATCGAGCCTCATCTGACAGAAGGTGAGACACCGTTTTTCTTTACAAACTATCAAATTTTTACTTTAACGGTTAAACGATATGTTGTGTATTGAAGATTTACGATTTAGAAAGAAAAACATCGAGTTCCCTCGAATCCCAAAAGCCTTTGGCTCCTTCGATAACTTTGAAATTTTTTTTTGTCGTCTCGTGAAAAAAAATAAAAAAGCAGCAGGAACATCGAAAGTAAATATTCTCGATCGTTTTGTTCCTACTGCGTCGCGCACCACAAAATCGTCTTTTCTTTATTTTTATATCTTCCAAGATAAATTGTTGACAAACGCTCAAGCACAATGCACGGCTCGCAGAATCACTCGCAAAATGTGTCAAAATCATGAATATTGTTTACAATAATTATCTGTAAGCCACCGCCTGCCTGATATCAACGTCGCAAAAAAAAAAAAAAAAAAAAAAAAAAATCCATGAATTTCGGTAAATGGAAATTGTGACGAAAAAAAAAGAAACCCACGAAAAGTTGAGTACAGCAAGGGAATATGTCCCATGCATTGTTGTTGGGTTTTGTCCTTACAGGGAAGGTGAGAGCTTCGGTGGATTGTCGGGGATGTTACGACAGATACTATCGCCATCCCCGGAAACGGGTGACTTAGGTCCTTCGATAACGAGCTGTTTCAGCCTTCTCCAACCTAGCATCTTTACTAATTATCCGATGATGTTTCAAATGGCGCCACCTCAGCTGGTGGCACAACCGTCGTCCTCGTCATTGACTTCTTCGTCCTCTTCGTCCTCGTCCTCCTCGTTTTCCCCATCGTCGGTTTATCACGCTTTGACTCATCCCTCATCATCGTCTTTGTGTTCCTCCTCCTCCTCCTCCTCCTCTCTTATTTCTCTCGAACAAGTATCGAACAACGATCATTCGCAAATTCACACCGATACTCGTCAGCAGCAGCAACATCAACAGCAGCAGCAGCAGCAGCAACAGCAACAGCAACAGCAACAGCAACAACAACAGCAGCACCAGCAGCAACTGCAACACTCACAACAGTTACAATGTCAGAGTTGTGGTCTTGAATTTCGTAGCCTCGCTAAGCTCAATTATCACATAAGAACCTCGCATTCGTATCACGCGACGATCGACGTAAATACATTGACTTTACGTCGTAACGAGATAAACGAGACTCACATTAAATTCTCGTGCGCCTTGTGTCCAAGAATATTTCCAACTTTGAGTCATCTCAGAATGCACGAAATGGCACACACGAGTTCAATCGGATCCTCCTCCTCCTCCTCCTCATCTCCCTCGTCGTTGTTTTCGCAAAATAACAACCACAATATCACTTCGGATACAAGCAACGAACATACCTTCCCGTGCGATCGCTGTCAAGCTACTTTTCGTTATCGTACTCTCCTTGAACGTCACAAAAGAATACACGCGGTTGGTCCGGACAAACCTTACTCGTGTACTCGTTGTCCAATGAGATTCGAGACCAGAAATCTTTATAATCATCATGCCAAAACACACAAAGGTACCAGCGGCGCCGGTCCTCTTGGCGCCTCGAGCGAAACAAACGCCTGCGGTGCCCCTACAGCCTCATCCAATTTTATTTCCGGTATAACGACCAACACCACTTCTTCTTCTTCTTCTTCTTCGCCACCGCCACCACCGCCCAACAACGATACCACAGTATTCAACAAACCGTCTTATCCCTGTGACTCTTGTACCAAACAATTCACGACCATCGAATCGTTGACCAATCACAAAGCTGTACACAGATCGAGACCCCTAGTTTGTGACGTTTGTGGCAAAGGTTTCACCCATCGCAAATATTACGTTGTTCATCAACGTATACACACCGGCGAGAGACCGTACTTGTGCGCAATGTGCGGCAAATCATTCACACAGGCATCCACCTTGACGGTACATCGGCGTTATCACACCGGCGAGAGACCCTACACTTGTACATTGTGCGGCAAGGGTTTCGTCACTCGTACCATTATGCTCAATCACATGAAAAAACATTAACGAGCTTCGCGCCCCGTTATTACAATCGAGAGACGCAGCAGCGACTCGACGCGCCAAGTATTGAAAAGAAAAAAAAAGCGTAGCGCGATCCCGCCGCACTCTTTTATAACGTTGCACAAACTTTAAATCGATCTCACGGCAAAACGGCTTGAGTTTAGTATATATGCAAAATAACGGCAAAATCACAACGTTTACATAAAGTCTTGCGGCAAGTTATCAACAAAGACGATTTTTCAAAACGAATAACTCGATTTCTAGACGGTAAAACTTTCTCAAATTTTTTACCCACAGTTCGCTATTATTTTTAAAAAGGATCGTACGAACTTTAAACAATTAAACTTGGAACGTATGTCTAACGCGTGAACCTCCTTAACTTGCAAACCAATGGAAATGGAAGAAATATTGAGAAAAAAAAAAAAAAAAAAAAACCAAATCGTTAATTGTCGTCGCTGTGATAATCATTGTTTATATGTTTATACATTAGGTCAAATACGTATCACGAGAATTCGGGTATTTAGAGACGCGGCTCTAATCTTCGAACGCCAACTTATTATTAAATTCATTTTCAACGATTCAAATATATCGCCGCGTGCTCTTTTTTACTAAATATACCGTAACGCGGTCTTGAAATCCTTGTGATTATTGTACTCGAATTGATCGAAACAATCGTTGTTGCTATTTAGCGGATTGGGAGACAAATTGAATTTCTGTATGTATCAAAACAAGTGCCTTTGAATCGAGCATTTCACACGGTGAAGTGGATCGGGTTATTGTCAAAGTTGACAAGATTTTCATGGGAAATAACCCATTTATTGTCATTATTGACGGTTCAATTAGAAATAACGAATATTATATATAATTATGACGTGTTCTTAATTATTACGTATTTCGGGGAGAATTGAAATGACATTTGTTTCATAAATCTTGTGAGATAATTAGTCATAACCATTTTATAATGGATTTTTCAGTTTGAATGGTGCTCAACTTTTTTTTTGTTTCGAAAATAACGATTAATTGTTATTCGTATGATTGTTAATGAACGTTGCCAAGTAGATAGTACGATGTCGATTTTACGTAGTAAGTTAATTTTCTCAATTACCAATAATTGCAATATCCGAAAAAAAAAAAAAAAAAAAAAAAAAAGGGAACGTTATCGCGTTCTCAATTCTGTGAGATATCTCGGTGTATCAGTAATCTTTGTTGAATGTTAATATCTCTTGTAAGAAAGTCAATATGTTAATTATTTATTTATTCATTTGAATCTTGAGTCGGAACGAAGTTCTAGTTGCGATTACAATGCTAAGCGTTCAATCATATATTCACTGAGGCGATAAGAGAGTACAAACGTAGTTCGAAGAGACTAGTCAATTAATTCGAAACACACGACGCTCATAAAAAATCAAAAAATAATTTTTGGTCGGTATTTCATAAATCTTGGATCGTTTGATTCAACAAAACAATGTAAAAAGTCGAGGATACCAAGGTAAGGTACAACATTATTCGGATACGTATCACATCTGTATTATTTTATTCGATTTAATAAAAATTTACAAATTTACTCGTACTAGTGATGACTTTAATTATTAAAATGTGCGGTGAACATCAACGAACGAGAGAGACCGAGTAATCTCGATGGAAAATTAAGTGTGACGAATTAATCTCCGACAGTTACCCACAACGAAATATTACTCGGCAATTCAATCACAATATTGTAGAGACCGGATAAATATTTCGCAATAAATCGGCAAAAATTAAAAATCCCCTTTTAAAAAAGGAAAAAAATGAAGTAGGAATAAAGATTATTTTTCATTTTGATCTTGGTAACAAAGAAATTGGATGAGTTGACAAATTGTACGGAATATTGCGAATGAAAGTTGGGTCGGCCGACTCGAAATTTTGGCACAAATAGACAGAGCGAAGGAGATATAATAAAAAGCGCGCAAAATGTCCACCAAGCAAAAAAAGACCACGAAAGATCCGTTGATTGATGCCCTTTGTGTCTCTCTTATTTACAGATATTTTGTAACCAAGTTGTCAATGCTGTCGCAGGAACAGTGCGGAATCAATGAAATGAAGGTAATATGCGATGGCGGACCGCCACCAGTGGATCCGAAGGTAATATACGCGTGCGATCAGTGCGGTGGTAGCTTCGAGTCGTCGTTGACGTTGCGTAAGCATCATCAACAGATGCATCCGGTGGTGGAGAAGAGTCACGTGTGCGAGACACGCGGTGGTTACACCGGTGCTCATCGTCAAAATTTAATGACTCATCAGAGACGTCACAATCTCGAGTACAAATATCACTGTGAGATATGCGGTGCGGGTTTTTACGCTCGTAACAGTTGTCAGGAGCATCAATTGATACATTCGAGAGAGAAGCCATTTGAGTGTGGCATTTGTAACGCTACTTTTCGTTATCGTCAGGGACTGAGACTACACGCGAAGCTTCATCAACCGGATTACGTTCCGCCGCAAAAAAAACATTTGTGCGAATTGTGCAACAAACGTTTTTCGCGCAAACAAGTATTATTGGTACACATGAGAACTCACGGTAACGGTGGACCACAGAACGAATACGTTTGTCACATATGCGGCAAAGCTGTTTCGAGTAAAACTTATCTCACGGTTCACGTGCGTAAACATACCGGCGAAAAACCTCACGTTTGCGACTTGTGCGGCAAAGGTTTCATTTCACAAAATTATTTGAGCGTACATCGTCGCACTCATACCGGCGAAAGACCCCATCGGTGTACGCACTGTGACAAACGTTTTACCCAACGGACTACCCTCGTTGTTCATCTTCGTGGACACACCGGTGATCGACCCTATCCGTGCACCTTTTGTCACAAATCTTTCGCCTCCAAAACCATGCTCAACAGCCATTTGAAAACACACGCTAAACAAAACGCACGGGCGCAACAGGCTCAACCGCACGATCATATTCAACAAAACGACCAACCGTCCGAGCATCTTGAAAACGTTTCCGTTCTACTTTCCGCTTGAAAATTCTCCTTCGCGCTATTGAAAAGTATATTAGAGCTCCTCGAACGCCGTCCTAATTATTGACGCGTGACTTTTGCCGTCCTAACAACAAATACATCCAATATTTTGCAACTTTTTTTTACTACTACAAATGTTTAAGGAAATCAACTAATTTGTCCAATTATTAAGCTACCGTAGAAGCGGACGTCAGCTAGTTTAGAAAACTCACCTTTTAATCGTGCAATTTTTAGATTTCCGTAAAAAGATAAAAATATACGTTTGCACGGGAATTGTATTTTTGTACTTTAACACGTGAGAAATTCTTTCGATCGATTTTTAGGCTCGATGGGAATTTGAGATTAGTATCGATTGAGGTATAATTAGTCCGTCACTTGCCGAATGACACAAAAAAATATAAATAACGATCAATCCGCGAAACTATCCACCGATAAATGCCCATTTCTACGATGACACATTTTCATCGAGATTTTCATACAGTTCAACTCAGGATTGATCTATGCGGTTAATTTGAAGAGTATTAACGACGCATTAAAATCCATTATAAAACACGGATTTTTCTTCGAAAAATATCGATGAAAACATGTCATAAAAATGAGTTTTTCAAATCTGTCGTTGCTGATATTTTTCTATATACGTTAATGGAAAATGCTGTGAAACAAACTGACCCACGCTACATTTCGCTGAAACATTATTTTGAATTTCCGTCCTTCAAGGGCATACGGTAGTTGAAACTTTTCGTCCGATCGGAACGAAGAATTTTCAGTTCATTTTTGCCATTTTCTCATCCGGGCTGAAACTCTTTTATTAATGAATTGATGGTGCATCGAATCTGGTAGAAAAAAAAAAAAAAAATTGCAAACATTTATTACTCATTTAACAAGCGTAGAGTCCAATAATTAGTTTATTGGTCAACAAGATTTTTATACGAATTTTACAATATCTATTTATTCTTTCGTCGTATTTACTATTGCCCGCGCGGATAAAAAAGTACATTGAGAGCATATATTGATGAAAAATTATATTCATATATATATATATCTATATCGCGCGAGGTATATCGAACGAAAAAGTTATGTTCCTCTGTGGCAATACAATTATTTTTATTATTTTCGTTGATTACTATTTTATAGAATGTACGTTCCCGTCCGTCGTTGTTTAATCACCGATCAAGCGTGATTCAACGTAATTATATATATATATATATTCATTGATCGTTCGCATTTTAACGCCACAAACGTCCATTTTTAAGACGAGGTCAAAGTTGATATTTTGTGACATCACAATAATTGTTATGATAATTTTTCTAGACAATTGCTTCGTGTCGAATTATTATTTTCGTCAAAATTAGTATTTTGCATTATTTTGAAATATCCTGTTAAACATATACTTTACCAAAATTACGAACAGAGTCATATTCGTAAATATTTTTTTTGGCTTCGTCTTAATGAGCTTTTCAGGACGAATAGCAGAAATAAAGGAAAAAAAAAAAAAAATCGCACCTGCGAATCACATGTAATTGTTGTATTTTTAAAGCTCCAGTGTTTCGTGAATAATATATAAATATATTTAAAAATAATATTGAAAAATGGTTATAAATTATCGTCGGAATATACGAGCGTGCCGATCAAACAAATCTGTGCCTTAGTTTTCGTGAAAGCACGCCAGACCAGAATCTTTAACTGAACTAGTAATTTTTGTAAAACGACCATTCATCGGTCTCTGATACAAAACAACATTTTTTTAAAGCTATTTATATATAAATAATAGACGATAAATGTTAGTATCGGCCATTAAATAGCGCAACATTCCACGGATACGAATAATGAACACAAAAGCAATATAGCGAGTGCAATTAAAGATGAAAGAGAAAAAAAAAACTGACGCTGTAGCTCTTCAAATATGTAAGACAAAGAAAGAAAAAAAATACGTAAAAACGCACGAAACAATTGATTTGCGAATTAATAACGTTTTTGTTGATTTTTCCGAGTAGGAATAACCCAAAAGTGTTACATTTTCGTAAATGGAGCGAAAGCATTTTTGAAAATATATTTTTCGAAAAACGCACCTGCAAGTTTAATCCGCACAGGGAAGATTGAAAAATTCGGAAAATTCGTCGCTCCCGAGTTTTCTTGTATCACGATGTTAAATAAAACAGCATTATATACTTTTTAAAAAAATCTTGATGTTTCGTTCATTTTTCTAGCTTCCTCTCAAATCCTTCGTTCGTACTTTCGTTCATTGTTATTGTCTGCTTCTTCTTCTTGTTCCTGCGACCACAAGGCTCCACTGAATTCGAAATATTTTAAACTGCATGCAGCGTTGTCAACAATCATCTTTGACCCTCGTTCCTATATTTTCGTCCATTACTCTTCAAATCTGGGTTTTGAAATATTTCAAAATAAATTCGTAGTGTTCAATTGAAATAAGACATGCGCGATTTTGGTTTTCATGCGACAGTTCGATACGGTAAATGAAAATGTAGAGAGTTCTTAAAAATAACGATTGAACGAAAAGTTAGTCGTGTTATTGGGAATGTTGTATGATTATGTATATGGAGAAAATGTATAATATTTTCAATCGTCGTAGAAAGGTATAGATAATTTATCGTAAAAATGCGTGAAAACTTGGCAAGAGAAAAAAAACATTAATTAAGATTTATGGATTAAAATTTTTCATTGCAGGCGAGTGAGTACCGGAAAGCTAAGAAAAGCTAGGAAATTGGATCGGGAGGTTCTGTCAAAAATGTCGACGAAAAGCAATGCTGTTCGGCAGAACGTATTACAAATAATTAAAAAAACTGTAGAACCACACATAGATATGAAAAAAAAAGAGTCGCGATCGTCGAACGTTGAGAAAAAAATCCAATCGGTTAGTGACCCTTGTAACGAGGTCTACAACTCCAAAAAATCATTAATATCGCACTTGAGTAAGTGCAAAAATGTTAACGAGATGAAATCTACGATTACGCAGTGTCAAAAGAGCACAACGCTTCTTAAACGTGAAAAAAATCAACGTCGGGACATGAAAATCCTCGAAAAATCTAGTTTCAAAGTCCCACGGATGAATCAATCGATTAAAGGCGACGAGAGAGAAAAAAAGCTTTTGGACTCGTTCGAGTGTGACGAGTGCCATAAAATTTTGAAGAAAAAACGTTACTTACGCGTACATATGCGCGCTCACCGTTGTCCTCGCGTGTGTGACGTCTGCGGTGTTGTTTTAGCCTCGGAAGTTAGTTTGGAACAACACACGAGACGTCACAGTGCTGATTATTCGATATTTTGTGAAATTTGCAAAAAAGGTTTTTACGACAGAGCAACGTTAAAACTCCACATGACTTCTCACACGAAAGAGAAAAATATAGCTTGTGAAATTTGTAACAAAGCTTTCGCCAATCGTGTTTATCTCAGGAGCCACATGAAAATCCACGTTGATCCAAAAAAGCGTCAAAAATACAAGTGCGACTTGTGCAAATTCGAAACTTTTTACAGCTATTGTTACAAAGAACATCGCGAAACTCATACCGGAGAAGGCAAAATCTCTTGCGATATTTGTGCTAAGTTTATTCGTCGACAATACATGAAAACACACATGAAAATGCACAAAGGAGAAAAAAACGAAATTTGCGAATATTGCGGAAAAGGTTTCATTTCTAGAAAATATTTAACGAAACACAGACGTACTCATACCGGTGAAAAACCCTATATTTGTTTCGTTTGCGACAACAATTTTACTCAACGCTCCAGTCTTACCAAACATCTCAAATTACACGATACCAAAGAGATCGAAGAGCGCACAAAATTATAACTCGTCACAATATATTTTTTTTTTTTTTTTTTTTCCAATTTATCAAAATTTCAATAATTACGGCGATATATTCGCGCGTAACCGAATGTACAAAAATCAATAAAAAGAAGTAATTAGATTTTTGTTGTTGTTTTTTAAAATAATTTTTTCGTCGTTGAACATTGGAAGAGAAAGACTTGCTAATCCATCCATAATGACGCGCAATGACGAAAAAAGAAAAGAAAAAAGATTTAATTGTCTCGTCTCATCCGAGATGGTTCCGAGTGCCGAGATAAAAATTTGCGTTTATTCGTCAATCTGACAGAGTCTGTGGTTTTCAGGTGCGAGGAGCCGGAGCAGGACTTTAAAGCGAGAAAATCGGATTCGACGGGGATGCTCGCCGACGAGTACATTAATGCGCTTGGGGAGTCACAATTTCTCGAGGGATTCGAGGCATTCGAGGATGACGAAATAGTGTTGGAAACGCTCGAATACGAGGAGATCGAGGTGAAAAATTCGGAGATGTTGGAACACGGCTCGGAAGATTCAAAGCGAGAAACCGCGGAGGTTAATGTGAAAGCGCGTAAAGTACGAAAACTGTACGAGTGCGAGGTTTGTGGAAAAATCATGAGAAAGAAGAGGCAATATGTGAGACACAGCGGGATACACGAGTTGTCGGGAGTGGGTACTTGCGAGGATTGCGATCGTATTTTTCACGACGAGGAAAAGTATCGTAAGCACATGATTAGAATGCATCAGGAAGAGACACCGTTTCCTTGTTCGCTGTGCGGAAAATTGTTCAAAACCGAAGAATTCTTGAAGACTCACGCGAAGCAACACAACAGAAAATTTACTTGCGACATTTGTGGTATCACCAAATGTACCGCTTACGATATTCGACTTCACAAGAGAAAGCACAACAAGGAGTACGAAATTTATTGCGACATATGCAACAAAGGCTTTTACACGAATCAAACTCTCGAAAGACACGCTCTCACGCACACCGGAGAAAAAATATTTGTCTGTAAAATTTGTAAAACTCCATACGCGAGTGCCGCATATTTGAGTACCCATATGAAAACTCACGGTCCGCGAGAAAAGTATAAATGCAATATTTGCAATTTTGAGACTTTTTGGAAAGGCGCTCTCAACGTCCATTCAAAAATACACACCGGTGAGAATCAAATGAGTTGTGACATATGCGGTAAAACTGTATCGAGCAAACATTATCTTGCTAGTCACATGAGAATACATTCCGGTGAAAAACCTCATGTTTGTGACATTTGCGGCAAAGCGTTTACCATACGAAAATATCTTGTTGTTCATATGAGAACTCACACCGGAGAGAAACCGTACGAGTGCAAAATATGCCAAAAAAGATTCACCCAACAGGGCTCTTTGAACGCTCACGTCAAGTGTCACGGCGATCCCAAATAAAAAACAACATTCGGCCACCGTTTTTTTTTTTTTTTTTTCCAAACCTGTAAGAATAATTCTGTACCGATTTTGTAAATAGCTCGTGTTATTGATTAATATTTCTGTCGGGAGAAAAAAAAACATCTGGAAGAGGGGAAAACGTCAAAAAAAGAGCAAATCAATAGCTACAAAATCAAAGTGTATCATTGATGAGATTCAATATTTTTGGCAGAAATAAAACACAGAAGAAATGTTATAGATCGTCGGTGTTTTTTCTTTTCGGTTTTTTTCAACGTCTTTATCAATAGAGCGAGAGCCCGTACGTAATTGTTGCACCTTTTGTAAAAAAAGTACGATCGAAGCGATTCGCTGTAGGTTTGCGCAAGAGCGAGATGACAAAAAAGAAAAAGATATTCATGAAGAAAAAAACGAAAGGATTGGACAGAACGAAATTGGAGTGTTAAAAAAAAAAAAATGATTTTTCTCTCAACTTTGCAGATCGGCGAGCGAGATCGAGAAGAATCCACTACGTTCGGCGTGTATCCACCACGTGGTGAAATCAACGAAATACGGAATCTCGATGGAAAAAGAAGAGCCTTCGAAAGGAGAGATTCTGGGAAAGACGAAAATCTTAGGAACGACGAAAAAATCTTGCGAAGAACCCAAAGAAGGAAACTCGGAAGAAGAGACGCTGAGGGGCGAAAATGAAACGAGTGAAATGTGGGAAGAGAGAACAAAAGATTTTTACAAGTGTGACGTATGTTCGAAGGTTTTTAGATGGAAAAATTTGTACGAGGGTCATTTGGTGTCGCACAGTGAGGCGCGTCCTCACAAATGCGACATTTGTCACAAATCATTCAAACGTACAAACACATTGGCGGTGCATCGTAGAATTCATACCCACGAAAGGAATTTCGTGTGTGACGTATGCGGTCGAGCATTCGTCCAAGCGTCCCAATTGGCGACGCATCAGAGACGTCATTTTGAGAAATACACGTGTTTCTGTGACATATGCGGAAAGGGTTTTTTCACAAACGCCGAACGTCACGGTCACATGAATATGAAACACGCAGCGAACGAGCACGTTTGTCATTCGTGCGGCAAAACATTTCCCAACAATCACACTCTGGCGAGACACGCGAAAATTCACGAGCCTAATTTCCGGCCGATTAAACATCAGTGCGAAATTTGCGGCAAAGTATTCGCGTACAAAAATTCCCTCGTTGTACACGTCAAATCGCACACCGGTGAGAACAAATACGCGTGCGATTTGTGCGAGAAAATCGTTTCGTCCAAAGGCTCTCTTCAGGATCATCTTCGACTTCACGGTGGTGAAAAATCTCTCGTTTGTGATGTCTGCGGTAAAGCTTTTCACAAACGCACCACACTCGTTGTTCACAAGAGAACTCACACCGGTGAAAAACCATACAACTGCGACACCTGCGAAAAATCTTTCACCCAACATTCCACTCTTGTTATTCACAAGCGTTATCACACCGGACAAAGACCCTATCAGTGCACCTACTGCAACAAATCTTTCGTATCCAGAGCACTGTTGAATGCTCATAGCAAAATTCATCTCGTCGGTGGTGTCGTTGTCGTTGAAAGTTCGAGAGACCCCCCCGACTGACAACTTCCATTCATTCGGCCCAATTACTCCCATCTAATTCAGCTGATAATCAACATTTCTTTTAAACGATCAATAATCAAACCAAAAAACATGATTTTTTTTTTCGGTCCAACAATTACCGCAATTATATAAAAATTAACACCCAATCGGCTTTCTTAAATCGCAGCAATTGTCTCTAAATGGATTAAGAAAAAAATCATTCATTGCCCCGAGAATGAAATTTAAATTACAAGAAAAAAAAATCTCTTTACACTTGTACAGTTTCCATTTTTTTTTCGATAAGTATAATTTTTTGTATTAAAAAAATTGTCTCCCTTTTGATACTTGAACTGCGATATACAACGATGGTTGTAACGAATAAATGAAAATGCAAAAAAAAAAAAAAAAATATTCATTACACCTACTTTCATTGGAATGTCAGTAATTGACGTGCAAAAAAACAAGGTTTTTGAAATAAAAAAGTTTGTGCTCTTTCGAGGGAAAAAATTACAAATTGAACATTTCACATCTCCGACGTTTCTGAAAAATGGAGTTTTTGCATTTTGACACGTAATATAATATATAATAATTTTCGTAAGAAGTGAGCAGAACGATGGGTGAAAAAAAATGGTTGGTACAAGCCGAGCGATCGTGTCAGGGCGATTGATGCGAAAGCAAAAACAAAAGCGTATCGAGGGCGATTGAGCTGCGGGCGGGGGGGGGGGGGGGGGGGAGGGCGAAATAAAGAAAAAAAGAAAAAAAGAAAACGGCTAAAACAACAACGACACGACAAACTGATGCGATTGATGAATTTTTTATTTCAGATACCGTCAACTTCAGTATCCGGAAGAGTTGTATCCCATGGCGATGTTAGAGAAGCTCGATTTAATGAAGAAAAGTATCAAGTCCTTGCCGAAGAAAAGAACGAGAAATACGAGGGCTGCGGAAACGTTGGAAAGTATGAAAAAAAAAATGGTTTCGAAAGCCGAGGAGGAGGAGAGCGATGATGTTGAGGAAATAAAGGAAGAAGAAGAAGAAGAAGCGGCGGCGGCGGCGATGGAGAACCAGGAGGATTTGCCATTGGCTTACAACTGTTCGTCGTGCGGTATATTTTTTGCAAATCAACAACAAATGGATAATCACGAGCTCGAGCACAAGAGTAAGCGTAAAAAAAATGCTTGCAACGAGTGCGGTCGTGTATTTCGTTCGTCCGTGACTTTACGAAAACACATGAAAATACATACAGGTAGAAAACGAAAAAATGGTAAAACAACGGAGAGCTCGAAGAGAGATTGGGTGTGTGAATTGTGCGACAAAGCTTTTCGTCACAAGAGCAATTATTACAAACATCGACGTTGTCATCGCGAAGATGATCTTCAGTGCAAACATTGTCCAAAAAAGTTTCGTCTTCGTCGCGACATCAAGAGACACGAAAAGACCCATTTTTTTCCAAGTTACACGTGCAAAGAGTGCGATTACGAGACAACTATACTCACCGCGCTTAGTATTCACGTTGCAAAGCAACACGAGGATAAAACTTATTTACCCTTTCAGTGCAACGAGTGCGACAAACGATTTCGTAAAGCTTTCGATTTACAAGAACATTACAACATTCATTCGGGCGAAAAACCATTCGTTTGTCAACACTGCGGTGAAAACTTTTATCTAAAACGTCAATTATCGGCCCATTGTCGTCGCTCACATCCCGAAATAATAAAAGCTAACAAAGTAACCAGCACCGCGTGTGATATTTGTGGCCGTGTACTTGCCACGAAAAAATCGCTCTCTCGTCACAAAGAAAGTCACAATCCAACGAAATTGTATCTTTGTGATTTTTGTGGCAAGAGCCTCAGCAGCGCCGAACATCTCAAGAAACACAGACGCATTCACACCGGCGAAAAACCATATGTTTGCGACGTTTGTGGCAAAGGTTTCACCGATTCCGAAAATTTACGGCTACATCGACGCGTTCACACCGGTGAAAAGCCCTACAAGTGCGATCAATGCCCAAAAGCGTTCTCTCAACGTTCCACACTTACGATCCATCGTCGCGGACACACCGGCGAAAGACCATACGTTTGCAAAATTTGCCATCGTGGATTTTCCTGCCAGGGCAATCTTACCGCTCATCAGAAATCAACTTGTGTTTGAAAACCATCCGACCTTTCGACTATTTCTTCGTTTCATCAATCATATTTATACCCTTTTTTCTCCCTTCCCTTCAACTTCCTCTCATATTTCTTCAACGAAATATACTTTATTTAATATTGAGGAGTAAGAATTTTTCGCCGTTTTTTGTACGATACAAACGTTATAAATGTTGAAAGAAAAAAAAAAAAAAAACAAAATACAGAACACAGTTCCTTCTTTGTTCGTTTGAAGATGTATCAGCTTCAAAAATTGAAATAATAAATACATTTTAAATATTTCATGAGTTTCCGTGTAAATATTTTTGTTCGGTGCTTTCGAACTTTTCCCAAATTTAGGCACATCGGAGACTAACGAATTTTTGTTGCTGTGAACAATAGAGCATGTTCCACTGTTTTGTTTTTGTGGTGAAACGACGGAAAGGAAGGAAAGAATTGTGAAGAATGTGAAAAAAAAATCAATATGGGAAAAAACCATAGGAACATAAAAAAAAATTGAATATTGTGTTTGCAGAAGCTTCGCCGTCGACGATGATCCAGAGACCGAAGTGGATATCAAAGAGGAATTTTGTAAAGAAGAAATAGGGGAAGCTGATCCATTGGACATTGGATGTCATTGTTCGAAATTGGGCGACATCGTAGGCGAGGGAGGAGGAAAAAAGTGTAAAAAAAATCGGGACAAAATAGGATACGAGTGTAAGCCTTGCGGTTACAAATTTTTCTTTAAATCAAAGTACGAGCGCCGCATGAATACTCACAATGGACAAAGGTCGTTCGAGTGCGAAACGTGCAACAAGATATTTCCCCGGAAATCTGCATATGACGTTCACATGGAAAAGCACCAGCACCGAGAGATTTGTGGCAAAACGTTCAAGAGACTGCGGGAACTAAAGATGCATATCGATATTCATAGTGGTTCGATGTACGAATGTGAGAAATGTAACTTTACGTCGGTTTACAAAGTGTCGTTAAATACGCGCACAAGAAACGCGTACACCAGAAGAATCATTCGCACGAGTGTGACAAGTGCGAGAAAGCATTTTTGTCGAAATACGAGCTGCGGGATCATTCGACGAGTCATCTCGAGACAAAAAGTTTCATATGCGAGATATGTGAAAGAGCTTATTCACAAAAAACTTATTTGTTCTGTCACAGGCGCTCGAGTCGCGGTCCGAACGGGCTAAAGTGCGCATTGTGCAACAAAACATTTGCCTCGGAATATTGTCTGAAGAAGAACGTTCGTATTCGTTCGAAAAAATGTGTGTGTCCTCGGTGCGGTAAAGAATTTGCGAGTAATCCTTCGCTCAAGTCGCAAAGTCGTATGCACATTTTCTCGTTCGAACGCTCTTACCGTACACAAACGCGCACCCATATCGGTGTAAAACCTTATGTGTGTGACTTGTGCGACGAGAGCTTTACTCAGCGAACCTCGATGATCCCCCACCGCCGCCCACCTCATTGACCAAATACGAGAACGCGTTAGACTGAAATTCTTAATACTCGAGCACATAGCATATTGTTTAAGGCGAGGGAGGAGAGAGAAGACTCCGTTGAGCAAGAGATTCGTGAGTGACGGTGGAGCGACTCGAAGGTCAAATACGTTTGTTGTTGTTGTTTTTTTTCTTCTTTTTCAATACACAAATATGAGCACAAAAGTATAAAAGCGAATAAAATAAATAGGACGTTTAATGATGTTCGTTGGAGCTTTGATTCAATACGACCTCCGTAATAATGTCCTTATTCCTAGACAATTGATTATTACGCATGTAAAAATCTACTCATTCGTTTCTCTTTCAAACGGCATTGAAATCCTTCGCAATCGCAATTACTTTTTTCTTTCGTTTTCATTAACCACCAATGTTATCATTATTTTGTAGGTTCATCTCGCCAGATCCGCTAGGGCCCGACTATCTGACGGTTAAGATAATGGACGATATCTATCGTATTCCAAAATCCAAGTGCTACATGGTATTGAATCATCCAGCGATGGGCAATAAAGGGGTATTGGATCAAACGCCATTTCTGGAAGTGGATAATTTCGCAAACGTTGGAATAGTCGCTGATAAAGAAGTTGCCAACGCGTCTAGGCCATCAATGAATTTCAACAGTAATATACCAATGGTTAAAATTGGTTGTCCCTTTGAAATGGAGATTGCGCCTAAGCCCGTTAAGAAAAGAGGCAAACGAGGAAGAAAACCAGCAGCGGCACCACCGAGAGACAATAAAAAGACTCGAGCGAAAGAAGAAACGAGGCAGGAGAAGCCTGCTGAAAAAAGTTCGTTCGAATGTACTTGGGTGAAGAGCGAGCCGGAAGAGGTCAAAGAGAAAGAATTTTTATGTACCACTTGCCCGAAAAAATTCCGTACCAATCGTGAGCTCAAGTCTCACGAAAAGACACACTTGGAACCACGTTTCTATTGTAACGAGTGCGATTACGATACAACCGCATTGTCCACCCTTGGTATACACATGACGAGAAATCATCCGGACGAGGCCGATGCACCTTTCCAGTGTACCCAGTGCCAGAAAAGATTTCGCAAAGCCATCGATCTTCAGGAACATTACAACATTCATTTGGGCGAAAAACCTTTCGCTTGTCAACGTTGCGGCAGTGCTTTTCACTTGAGACGTCAGCTCTCGGCGCACTGTCGCAAAGTACATCCGCGAAAAAAAGTCAGGGTCACGAGTACGGCATGTAACATTTGCGGACGCGTTCTTTCCTCAAGAAGATCGCTTTCGCGTCACAAGCAAACTCACAATCCTACGAAGCTCTATCTGTGCGATTTGTGCGGCAAAAATCTCAGCAACGCCGAACATCTGAAGAAACACAGACGCATTCATACCGGTGAAAAACCATACGTATGCGATACGTGCGGCAAAGGCTTCACGGATTCCGAAAATTTACGACTCCATCAGCGTGTTCATACCGGTGAAAAACCCTACCAGTGTGATCAATGTCCAAAAGCTTTTTCGCAACGTTCCACACTCACGATTCATCAACGAGGACACACGGGCGAGAGACCCTACGTTTGCCAAATTTGTCATCGGGGATTCTCCTGCCAGGGCAATCTCACCGCTCATCAGAAATCAACTTGCGTCTAAATATTTTCACGCACAAAAACGAAAGTGACGCAAACTTTTTTCCTTTCCACACTCGTCAATGTTTTTTTTTCTCCTCTTCAAAACGTTGTTTTAAACACGTTCTCGTTTCGCATCATCAATTTATCATCATTCGTTCCTTTTTTTTTATACACCAACATCCTACCTTCGATCGAATGGTTGTCGTTTTCGGGGAGAAACAGTCTTTCGTCAATTTGTATAGGAACATTTTTAAAATCATATCGACTTACAGATTCAGTGAAGAATTCGTGTTATTTAAAGAAGAAAAGAAAAAGCAGTAGATAACAAACAAGTATATATATATATATATATATATATACGAACATTATTAATATTGAGGAAGTTGTTTCCTCGAGTTCGCAATTTTCAGGATACACTGTTCGACGATGTATCGCCTCGTATTATTGAAATAATAAATACATTTCATATATATTCATGATTTTGTCTGTAAATACATTTTATTATAGTCAGACTTCTTATGGAAAACGTCGAGCTGGAAAATATGTAAAACTTTGACGTATTTACAGCATGTGGTTGGAAGACTCGCGCGAGATGTGTGAACCAGAAGGATTACGACAAATCATCCAAGAGTCTATTTGGCCCAACGTCTTTCGTTCGCAAGATATGCGGCGGCATCTCGCCCCGGAAATTTTTTAGGTTTTTAGTGCTTTGCGAGTAATTTGCGAGTAATCTGACGATTATCTTCCGTTTCACGAATTCACCTCCGAATTGATTGAAGTGGATGTAAAAAACAGATAATACATTATGGAAATTACATTTCATACTATTGATTATAACGCATGTAAAAATTGTATTCACTTATTTCGTTCATTCAAGACTCAAATCCACCTCAATCGTAATGCACGCTTTTACGGTTTTTCTTTTTCATTAACCTACAATGTTTAAATTATTTTTAGGTACATCACGCCAGATCCGCTAGGGCCAGATTATCTGACGGTTAAGATAATGGATGATTTCTATCGAATACCAAAATCCAAGTGCTACATGATGTTGACACGTCCAAAAATCGGGGACAAATCGACGTTGGATAAAAATTTGACGAAGGATATAGAGAGTGGGGAGAGCAGCAACATTGAAGCTCGTATCGACGGAGAAACAGTCTCGTTGGTACGTTTAAAATGTAGCGAGATTGCAACAACAACAACGTTGAAGCTCGAGCGTTCCTCGGACTTGGAAATTGCGCGTGAACCAGGGAAGAAAAGAAGAAAAGTAAGAGGAGCGAACGAGAAGCGAGAGAGAGGAAAGAAAAAGTCTCGTCCGATCGAAGAAACTGAGCAAAAGGAGGAAATTGAGTATGAAAAATGTGTGGAGATACGTGATTCGGAAGATTTGGACAATGTGCCGTTGGACGATCGGGAAACGCGTCGAAAACGCGAGGATAATGTTGACAATATTTTGGACAACGATCCTGTGGATTCTGGTGGTGAAGCAGAAATCAAAGAAAAACATTCAACGGATAAGAAAAAAAAGAGTGATAAAAAATCGGCGTCAATGGCGTACGAGTGCGAGCCTTGCGGATACAAATTTTCTCGTAAATGGAAATACGAGAGACACATGAATTCGCATTCGAGGAAAAAAGTTGAATCGACCAAGTTGGAGTGTGCTCCTTGCGGTAAAAATTTTACTCGACCCTCGGCGTACAAGCAACACATGTTGAAGCACAGCAACGAGAAGCCTCACAAGTGTGACGTTTGCGACAAGGCTTTCAAGAGACCGTACGAATTAAAGATGCATCGTGAGATTCACAGTGGTTCGATGCATACTTGTGACATTTGTAGTTTCAGTACAGCGTACAAAGTCTCACTGATGGTGCACAAAAAACGAGTTCATCAAAAGATCTATCGTCACAAGTGCGACGAGTGCGAGAAAGCTTTTATGTCGAAACACGAATTGGAGGATCATCGAACTTGTCATCTCGGTGAAAAGAGTTTCATATGCGAAATATGTGGCAATGGTTTTTTGCAACGAAGCTATTTGGTTCATCACAAACGCGTTGTACACGGTGTTCACAATCGAGCACCGATGGAGCTCAAATGTGAAATGTGTGACAAAACCTTCGCCACGAAATATTGTTTGCAAAATCACGTTGGTATACATTCACAAAAATTTTTGTGCTCTCAATGTGGCAAAGAATTCGCCACTAATTATTCACTCCGAATGCACAATCGCATGCACACCGGTGAACGTCCCCACAAATGTAACATGTGTTCCAAATCATTTGCTCGCTCGAACGCACTCGCCGTTCACAAACTCACTCACACCGGTCAGAGACCATACGTTTGTGATATTTGTGACAAAACTTTTACTCAACGTACCACCATGATGGCCCATCGAAGAAAACATCCTGGTACTCATCCACCACCGCCTCGTACTTCGCTCGTTGAACTTGCCAATGCCAATGGCGATTCCAATTCCTAGTTTATAAAAATACATTTCATCCAAGTGAATCTTTGTATATTCATCAAAATCATAGCCTCCTTATTTCTGACAATTTGCAAAGTTGTTGATTTACCATTGATTAACTCGAATGTTTATAAGAGACGAATGTTAAAATTTTCAATAAATAGATAATAAGGAAAAATGAGGAAAAACGAAAAAGGAAAAAAACTTGCCAAAAATACCTCCTCTACTCTAAGAACATGAATTATTTTTGCATGAAATGTTTTGAAATTTAATTGAGCAATAAACATCGTGGTGTCAATGACATTGCGTCTTCCTCGTTGTATTATTTTTTCATTAAATCGACTGACTAAATTATCATTGTTTTTAGGTCCGCCGTTCCAGATCCGCTAGAGTCGGAGTTTCTCATAGTAAAGATATTGGACGAGTTCTACCGAGTACCAAAGTCCCAGTGCACGAAGGTATTGACCCTTACACCGTATCCGGACTCGGCGAAACCGGATAAATCATCCGCGAGGAGGAACAAGAGATCGGCGAAGAGAAAAGAAAAAATTGCGGAGGAGGAAAAAGCGCGAGTGGCCGCGCAGGCGATGGAGTTTGTTGCTGTGAAAACGGAATATCCTTCGGACGAAGAAATGACGAAATTGGAAATGTCGTCCATTGAGCAGAACGCGTTGGAAGAGAAGGAGACTGAAATTCCCAACGAATCACCAACCAAAGACTATGAGATTAAGGATGAAACGGAAGCGACACCCGCGATCAAGCACGAATCTATTGATCTCGACGACGTTCCTCTCTATGAGCGAGAAATGTTGCTATTGAAAGAGGATAAACGTCAAGAGGAAGAGCGGTCGAACGATGAAGAAAACGAAGGTTTCTCAATAGTTGGATTTCGTAAATCTGCTGACTTTATAAAATCGAAAAGCGATGCGATGTTCGTGTGTAAACCTTGTGGTTACTTGTTCAAGCACAAATCCAAATACGAGAGGCACATGTACATGCACAATGGTCAACGACCTCGTTTGAAAAGTTACAAGTGCGAGCCTTGCGGATTTAAATTCTCGTCGAAGCCAAAATACGATCGTCACATGAATATTCACAACAGGGAGGACGATAAAACTGTTAATTTCGAATGCAGGCCTTGTGGTTTTCAAACGGCTTACAAATCAAAGTACGATCGTCACATGAAAATTCACAGTAAAAACAAAAGCGAAGAATCGCCTTATCATTGTTGTCCTTGCGGATACGATTTTCCTTGTCAATCCGAATACGACAGACACATGACTCTCCACGTTGGCAAACATTCGGAATCCATGAATTACGATTGTGAAATTTGTTATGAAAAATTCGATACTAAATGGAGATACGATCGTCATATTAAAACTCACACGAGAATTAAACCCGAACCCGTTGACTACGAGTGCGAAACTTGTGGTAGACACTTTTTGGGCATCAATCCATTCAAAAAACATCTCAAGTCCCATAGCAACGAGAGACCGCACAAGTGTGATTTGTGCGGTCGTGCTTTCAAACGATTGCACGAGATGAAAAAACATCGTGACATACACGGTGAAAGTGTTTACAATTGTGACACTTGCGACTTTTCGAGCAATTATTGGCTCGTACTGAGGTCACACTTGCGATCCGAACATCGAGCCAGTCGGTCTGATAAAAGTGATCGCAGTGAAGAAACTTGAATCGGCATTTGCAACCATTTCGTTCGACGCATTCATTCAAAATTATACAAACGTGGAAGAAACCTTCTTTGTTCGAACTTTCTTTTTGTTAAGAATTTTTGCTAAATAATACAGGGAAATCCAAGGGTCACCAGAGTTTGTCAAATTGGAGCCCCGTTCATCGAGATTCTACAACGATTGATAGAAGAACAATCTTAACGAGACCGAAGGAATACAAGCCACATAGCTTATTATATCGAAGCGACTCGTACAACAGTTTGCATCAATGGATGCGCCATCTAAATACACGAGCAATTGTTTTTTAGTTCATCGTCAAAACTATTCAATGTTAAAATAATTAACACATTATAGTTTTCAACTACGGGACAATTAAAAAAAAAAAAAAAAAATTGAGACCGTGAACAATTTGAACGACGCAAAACTCATGAATAGTGTTTAACGTTTGATCGTCCAAGCATCTGTGTAAACGATGAAAAAAAAAAGTGTAGAATTAAATAAATAGTTGATAAGATATATGGGAGACTAAAATTAAGTGAGCTTCGTTTTCAATGTACCTCGCATCAACCTTGTCATTTTAAGGTGAATTTTGTTAATGCATATGCAGGAAAAAATCTCTTTGATATTCTCGATTTTATTGAAAAATCTTTACCCCCCGTATTTTTTTTCCTTACGACTGACGAAACTCTAATGATTTTTAGGTCCATCGGGCGAGATCCGCTAGGGCCCACGTTTGCCAAGATAAGAGTAAAGCAGGACAGGAAAAATAGCAAAAGAAAATTGCAATCATCATCGATGAAAAAATCGGCAAAAAGCAATGACAAAAGTGTAAATAAGGAAAAACGAGCTAAAAAGCTGTATTTGACAGAACGAACCGAAGTGAGTGAGATAATAAAAAGGGAACTGTTCACTAGTCTGGAAATTTTGGAAGAGGATGAAAATCGCAATAAAAATTCACACCTCGAATACACAATGGATAATGGACGAGAGTCCGTGAAAAAGCATAAAAGCGGGAAAAGAGCTCGAAAATTCGAGTGCAACATTTGCGGCAAAACGTTTGTCATAAAATCTCGATACTTGGCGCACATTGTAAAACACAGTGTGGTGCAGGCTTTCGTGTGTGATTTGTGTAACAAAACGTTCAAGAGAAAATGTGCCCTCAAGGCCCATCGTAGACTTCACAAAGGTATAAGATACATATGTGATTATTGCAAGGCAAGTAAATCAAGTAAAATGGCAGTAAGATGTCACATAAGAAGAGTACACCTGCGAGAACATCCTTTTACTTGTGAACAGTGCGGAAAGCGTTTCATGACCAACTGCGACCTCAAAGATCACATAACTCTTCATCTCGGTGTCAAATCTTTCGTGTGTGAAAGTTGCGGCAAAGGATTTATGCGACAATCGGCCCTTGGCCATCACAATCGACGGGTTCATGGTATAATAAAGAAAATACTGTCAAAAGTTCACAAGTGTAAAATATGCGAAAAAAGTTGTTCGTCCGAGTACGCGTTACGTATTCACGTCGAAACCCATACGAGAAAATATTATTGTGCCGAGTGCGACAAAGAGTTTGTTAACAACACCAGTTTACAATTGCACAATCGTAAACACACCGGTGAACGTCCCTTTCAATGTGACGAGTGTCCTAAAAGTTTTACGCGCTCGAGTGCCTTTGTTGTTCACAAGTTAACTCACACCGGTGCCAGACCTTTCGTTTGTGACATTTGCGGCAAAAGTTATACCCAACGAACTACCATGATGTCCCATCGGAAAAAACATCCCGGCGATCATCCAAGACCACCACCAATTTCCCTCGCCAAACTCGTCGAGAATATTCAAAATTCATCGAATAAACACTAGTCGCAAAATAATCACGAAGAAAAAGTGCGCGGTACAGAAAGAAAAAAAAAAGATCAAACGGACAAAAAGTTTAAGTTATTCTGATTATGTAACTTACAATAAGTACATTAATAAACGTAATGTTCGCTCAAATTTTGTATTTAATCTTGGCGATGCCAAAGACAATATGATGTTTGCCGATGAAAGCCGCGATCGGTATACAAAATTTTACGTCCAATATAAATAACGTGTGAAAATGCAATGTATTTTTAACTGCGAATTGAAATGATAGCTGACAATATTAATGTTGTTTCTAAATTAACTGTCAACGTTTTATTATTATTTTTAGGTACATTGCACCGGACCCTCTAGGGCCAGATTTTCTCACAGTAAAGATAATGGACGATTTCTTTCGAATACCAAAATCTCTGTGCTACTTCATGGTGAAAGCACCGCTGCAACCATCGGGAGATAATAAAGTGTTGGATGAAAAATTGAAGAGTAGAGATAACGACGGAGAGAATAATGATGGAAGGAGAAAGGAGAAAGGGTGCTTGGTGAATGCGGGATCGAAGGATAAAATCTTGATTGAAAGTGTGGAGGAGGAATATTGCAAAGAGGAGAGAGTAATTGACGAATCGTCGTCAAAAAGGAAGCGACAGGAAAAGCAAGAAAGTGTTGAAAGTTTAACGTCCGTGAGGGAAAAAGCGACGAATGTACGCGAAGATCTCGAAGATGTTCCATTGGCTGTGCGCAACAACGAACCACGAAGGTCAAAGATAAAAAGAAAATCGGAAACGAAGAGTGACCGCGTGACTTACGAGTGTACAACTTGCAGTCTTGAATTTGCTCGAAAAAGAGAATACACGATACACATGGTGAATCACAGTACACTGAGATCGCACAAGTGTGACATTTGTGAGAAAGCATTCAAGAGAAAATCAGAGCTAAAGTGTCACGTTGAGCTTCATAGCGGTGTAAAATACAACTGTGACGAGTGTGACTTTGTAACATCGAGCAAAGTAGCAGTTAGATATCACGTGAGGCGAGTGCATCAGCGTGATTTTCGTTACAAGTGCGAACACTGCGAAAAATCTTTCATGTCCAATTGCGAGCTGAAGGATCACCGTACGAGTCATTTGAGTACCAAAAGTTTCATATGTGAAATATGTGGCAAGGCTTATCTTCAAAAGTCTTATCTCGGTGCTCACAAACGAACGGTGCACGGTGTCGTCCAAAGAGTCTTGACGAAAGATCATCGATGCGACATATGCAACAAGAGTTTCGTATCCGAGTACATATTGCACAATCACATTGGTATACATTCTCGCAAATTCTTGTGTCCACATTGTGGCAAAGAATTCGCTAACAATCAGTCTCTGACGATGCACAATCGTATGCACACCGGTGAACGTCCATATTCCTGCAAAATGTGTTCAAAGTCTTTCGTACGATCGAACGCTCTGGCTGTTCATGAACTTACCCACAGTGGCAAGAGACCTTACGTTTGTGACCTTTGCGGCAAGAACTTTACCCAGCGAAGCACAATGATGGGCCACAGAAAAAAACATCCGGGCACTCATCCGCCACCGCCACCTACGCTTTTGAGCAAACTCGACACCACTACCATTCATTCTAATTCTTGAGACAATCGTGTTTTTTTGATTTTTCGTTTTTTCATATTTATTCGCCCTATTTGCTTTGTTTTACTCCTCTACCTTCTGTGCTGAGTTGTAAATCGTCGGGAAAGTGAAAGGATCGCAGAGAAAAAAGCGTGAGCGAGCGTGAAAATCTTGTACGATGTAAAACGAAACGAAAAAACATGTTTCTAATGAAATAATAAATAGAAAGTAAGAAGAGATAGAAATACATTTGATGCATATTTTTTGTTTCGTTTTCGAATAAAAGCACCTTCGTCAATGCCTCGTAGTTATCCAATCGAAATTAGTTGTTATGCATGTCGGAGATGTTTTTGAGATCCCCGATACAAAGTTTGATCTCGCTTACGACATTCTACTGACAGTATTGTAATATTTTTTTTTAGGTACATACCGCCCGATCCTCTAGGGCCAGATTTTCTCACGGTTAAGATAATGGACGATTTCTTTCGAATTCCCAAATCACTGTGCTACTTCATAATGAGGCATCCCCCACTTCAGAAAAGAACGAGCGAGGACGCAACGGATGGAGAGAGAAGGAAAAAGAAGGCAACGACGGAAAATAAAGTTGCGAATTCTAATGAGCCTTCGTCCGGGAAAAGAACGAGGAAACAAAAAAAAAGTGATATTTCGATGGAAGAGAGGAGCAGCTGTTCGCTCGTAGAAAAAACAAGTAACATTTGTCCGTCGGAGGATAAAAACTTGATCGATATCGATGATATTCCTCTGGATATTCGCGAAGCCGAGGCAAGCAAAAGAAAAAAATGTCATAATAAAAAGAGGAAAAAAGCAACGAGTTACGATTGTGAAAGTTGCTCGTTGAGTTTTGCACTCAAAGGACAATACAGACGTCACATGGTTAAACACAGTACGGTGAGATTGCACAAGTGTGACGTATGCCAGAAAGCGTTCAAGAGGAAATCCGAACTAAAGAGTCACATGCAGCTTCACAGTGGAATAAAATTTAATTGCGACGAGTGTAATTTCGTAACGACTAATAAAGTTTCGGTCAGAACGCACGTCAGACGCGTACATCAACGTGATTTTCGTTACAAGTGCGACGAGTGCGACAAAAGTTTTATGTCGAATTGCGAATTGAAAGATCATCGTACCAGTCATCTTGGCACTAAGAGCTTCATTTGTGAGATCTGCGGCAAAGCGTACTTGCAAAAGTCTTACTTGGTAGCTCACAAACGTACGGTACACGGTGTCGTACAAAAAAGTTTGATCAAAGAGCATCATTGCGAAATATGTAATAAAAATTTCGCTTCGGAGTATATTTTACAAAATCATGCGGGCGTTCATTCGAGAAAGTTTTTATGCACTCATTGTGGCAAAGAATTTGCTACTAATCACGGCCTTCAATTGCACAGTCGTCTGCATACGGGCGAACGACCCTTTCAATGCAAACGCTGCTCCAAAACTTTTACTCGACCAAATACTCTCAGACTTCATAATCTTACGCATACCGGCGAACGTCCATACGTTTGTGATCTTTGTGGTCAGAGCTTTACTCAACGGAGCAGCATGATGGGACATCGAAAAAAACATCCGGGCACTCATCCACCACCACCGCCTACTTTCTTGAGCAGATCTGACAATAAAAACGATGACGATGCATGAATTTAATATCTGTTGTACGTTATAATTTTAATAAAAGAAAAATATATTACGACACGACACGAAACGAAAGTAGGAGAATAATGTGTGTGTGTGTGTGTGTGTGCAGATATTTTTTTACGTTATCCTTCGATTTGACCTCTTAGAAGATATATCGGCTTTGCATGTGAACTTGATTAATGATTTCTCAGCGGAATACACGAGATGTACGTTTCGTGAAATTTTCTACAAATTTTTATTTCCCTCTCTCTCTCTATCTTCCCTTCTTTCTCTCTCTCTCCCTCTATCTACCTTTTTATGCTCTTGACTTGTTGTTCCCTCGTCACTGACAATTTTATCATTTTTTTAGGTACAATCCGCTAGATCCACTAGGGGCATCATTTCTGACGGTTAAATTAGGCGACGATTACTTTCGTATGCCAAAGTCATTGAGCTTGTTCATGAAGAAGCAAACGCCATCGAACGAGGAAATAACGACGGAGGATAATTTCAAAATGGAGATGGAGGACGAAGCTGAAAAAATAGATGAAAAGAAAAAATGGATAGAGCCGAAAAAACCAGCACAAGTTATTCCGAAAGCTGAGAAAATTTCAAAGAGCGAAAAAGTAGTTAAATTTGCGAAAAAGCCTTATACGCGAAAAAGCTTGAAAGAAAAGAGAGAAAAAAGAGAGAAGAGCGAGACTAAAGAAAGGAGCGAGGATGCGAACGATGCTAACGAGACGAATGATTACGAAGAGTTTGACGATTTGGACGAAATACCACTGGACTACAGACAAAAAAAAGCTAAATTTGGAAAATCTAACAAGTTACTTACTTGCGAAATATGCTATTTGATATTCGATCGTAAGAGCAAACTCACGAGTCACATGTACAAGCATAGTAATTCAAGACCGCACATTTGTACTGTTTGTTCGAAGGGCTTCAAGACGAGCGCTTATCTCGCGAGGCACATGGAAATACACGACGATACGATGCAAGAGCACGCGTGTAGTTTGTGCGATTTCAAAGCTCGTACCAAGCCCTATCTAAAGATTCATCATATTAGAAAACACACGGATGACTATAACTTCACTTGTCAAGAATGCGGCAAACGTTTCAAGGTTCAATCGGACTATACGACCCACATGAAAGATCACGACATGGAATCGTGCGTTTGTGACATTTGCGGCTCTTCCTACACGAGCAAAAGTTCCCTCTACTTTCACAAGCATTACAAACACAAAACCAAGGTTAAGGAATTCGAGTGCCAGATATGCAAGAAACGTTTCAAGAGCCAGAAGAATCTCAACACACACGCCGAGCTTCATAAAATGAAATATGTTTGCGAACAGTGCGGTATGGAATTTAAATCCAAATATGGACTTACCAAACATCTGCGAACGCATTCCGGTGAAAAATCATATCTTTGCGCCATTTGCGGCAAAACATTCGGATGTTTGAGCTCTCAAAAAATTCATCTTTTGACCCACGTCGGTGAACGCCCTTACGTATGTGACATTTGCGGGCAAAGCTTCACACAGCGATCACCCATGATGCTTCATCGAAGAAAACATCCGGGCGTCAATCCACCACCACCACCCATCAAAATTACCAATCTTCTTCATGGCGTTCAAGACAAAATGATCATTAACAAGAACACCCGCAAAGATGACCCCAAGCACGTCTGAATCGACTCTTCGTTTTTTTTTTCTTTTTTCATCAACTCCAATCGAAATTCATTGTTAGAAACGGTGTTTATTTTGTCAAACAAATTTCTTGATGGCAACAACACAATTTTAAATCTTTTTCCGTCATCCATTCGTCATTTTCTTATTCAAATGATAATTTCATAGAAATATGAATATGCTTTCAAAACTCATATAAATAGTACAAAAAATTGGAAACACGGATTACATTGGTGTGAATTGCTGCTTCTTACAACGATAGAAAATAATCAAGGCTAAATTTGTGTATCTTTCGAGATGAAAAAAAGTGTTGTACTCGCTCAACGTCATTTGTATATGCCTGAATTTTTTTTTTTTATTCCGCGCACACAAACTGTGATTTGTCCTTGTACGAAATTCGTAATTAATTTATAACTATCGAGAATGATTACGTATGTAGATATCTGATCGTATATATGTAATGCGTCACGAAGAATGAAATAAAAACTTTTTTGTAAATATATATGTGCATACAAATTCGTGTATGTACGAAAATGCTTTTGAAATGGGTGATCGCGTTGTGAAGAAAAAGGGTACGTTCGGGATCGGGTATGACAACCATCAAAAACTATTTTAAGGTACGAGACACAAAGATTTATAATAAAAAATAAAGAAAGAAAAATTAGGTAAATTGTGCCTTTGGAAGTTGACCCAATTGTTCCTCATTCAAATGACGAATTTCAATAAAGAAAAACCCATTTTGTGTCACACGAATGATTAATGCTTATTTGTAATTTCTAGGGTCACACGGTTGTCGTGTTTCAATAAGAAGAGCCCAATTGAGAAGAATAGTCGTGGAAGCGAAATAATTGCGCGCACAGACAAATTAGAAACAACTTTCGGACCCGAACAACAAGAAAGTACAATTCTGAGCGACTTGCCAACTGTGACGATGAAAACAACAACAAGGACTGATGAAACGGTCAGCAAGACTGATAACGAAGTATCATCTGTGAAGCTCGAAGCCTCGTTGGAACAACGAAATATTTTACATGCGGTAGAAACGGTCGAAGCGATATGTCGAAATTCTGTTGATTCTATGAATATTGGAAGAATCGATCCAACGAATCGATCTATGATGGATAACTTACGTTCGGAGAATATCGTTGCCGTTAGTCCAATATTGCGGACAATTATGAATTTCTTCCAGAAAAAACAATTAAAAAATAACAAAGAAGTTTTTTTCAGAATCGAGAAATTGACCAACGCCGCCAGTTCAGAAATGCCACCGTTGACCCTAGAAAATCGCGAGGATTCGAATGACAATACGATCGATAAATCAAACGAACCAACCAAAATAAACAATTGTCCCGCAATCGCGGGAACGATAAAAACATTACCGATTGAGTGTCTACGAGCAGGAGGCTTCATCGAATTGAGCAAAGTATCGGGTACGACATTAGAAAACATCGCATTTTCGGCAGCCGCTAAGAATCTTGAGAAAATAAAACAAATGCCAAAGCTCGCGATAGACTGTACGCAAAAGAGAAAGTTCGTTGGTATAAGAGTAATATCGGGTCAAGAGTTGAAAAAAGTCATAGATTCTCATATGTGCGTGTCTGAAAAAATCAAAGAAATTCAAGTTCCAAGGCCCGAGTTTGGAAGCGGTGTCCAATCGGTTATCGAGGATGTTGAGAAATTTAACGAGCGCCAAGAATCCTCGAATGTTCGTAAGCGGGAGAAAATGATGACCGCGAACCAAGGAGGATTCGGGCAACATTTCGAATCGAACCTCGACGATGTTGCTGAACCATCGTCGGTTCTAAAGTTGCGAGACGTTGTCGAGTGTTTTAACGAGAAACCCGACAACCTTGATGTGATAATTAACCAAGTGGCTACCAATTCCGTGCCAATAGAAAGTCCAAAACAAGATCTTCGTTTTAATGAGATAATGGAAATTGAAGAGAACGAACCGGGGGAAATAACCAGCCCAAAAGAAACTTTGATGGATCATTCTTTAAAGTCTCAATTGCGTACTAACCGAAGATCTCCAAGATTGCTCTCAATAACAAAACAGAAGAATAATAAATGGCCAATTTCCAAGGAATTGTTCGTCAATCTGAGTTTATTTAATCAACACTTGTTGGCCCACAACGCAGACTCACAACATTTCAAGTGTACAATATGTTATGAAAAATTCAAGTATCGCTTCGGTCTGAAGAAACACATGAGTGGAAAGCATAACGGAGCGGTGCAGTTGTACGATTGTAAAATGTCTGATTTCACTGCGACACGATATCCCTGTCTTCGAGAACATTTTACGAGACGACGTACGAACGAATACAAATACGAGTGCAAACAATGTGGCAAATTATTCAAAGCTCAACCGGATTACACGACTCATTTAAAGAGCCACGAGAAAGGACCGCCATCTCGCAATCCTAATGAACAATCACATCGGAATACGAGGTGCCTTTATTATCACAAAAACTATACGCGCGGCATAAAGAAAGAGTCTTGTGAGAGCACGTTATGCGATAGGACATTGAGAAGTGGAACAATCTTCAAAAAGGACGTAAAATGTCAAAAAGAAACATTCACGTGCGACGATTGTGGTGCTACATTTAGGAGAAAACGCAGTCTCGAGAGACATTTGAAAATTCCCTTGATGAAAAAAAGTTCTTAATTCTCATTGAAAGTAAATATCCTGTTAATTCGTGTAACGTATGTTTTTATCAAAGCGTTAAAAAGTGAGTCTGTACTTCAGTTTTCTTCAAATTTGTCCGTTAATTCGACAATCTTCTGGATTGATCATCGAATGATCATTATGTTGTATTTATCTATGAGCAGAATAAATGAATCTTTTGAACATACTATAGTTACTATAACAACAACAAAAAAGGAGAAAAGTACAGCGTTCATCGAGTTCTGGATACATCAAAAGTGGTTGAAATTGTAACCGGCATTTCGAAAAATCGTCGTGTTTCTCATTCAACGGAACGTAGCTTTCGGAGAGGTAAATTGAGGAGGAATCCTGTGAATAAGTAGTCAATATTATTATACTTATCATGCTGTCACTAAACTACTGCAATATTATCCTCCGTTCTCTTTCTCTCCTTCTCTATTTCAGGAAAAACTAACGAACCACCAATGGTGTTCGATATATTAATAATAGTTCCGTAATTTTTAGGAGCGCGACCGATGAAAAGAAGAGCGGTCGACGTAAGAAGAACGTGCCAGCGAAAAAATTGAAGAAATCAGAAAAAGGAAGTGAATCGTTGTCAAGGATTGTGAAAGAAGAGCCAGGAACTGCTGCCGCGATACATACGGAACAAGCCTCGAATCTTAAATCCGTGCGTTCTAAGCGTACATCAGGAATGGCCAACATTCAGCCGAAAAAGTCGAATTTGCAAATGAATATACCAGCGAAGAAGGGAAAAATACCAGTCCGAGACACAAGCAGTGAGCCCGACGGCAGTGAGAGTTCCCACGAAGAGTGGCGGGATTCGGACGAAAAAGCAGTATCTCGAAGACCGAAAGGATCGAAATTGGTAAAAAAGCCACGAACGCCAAAGCCTGATATCTACCAGTGTTCCATGTGCGAGATGACTTTCGTCGAGCGCCGTCGTTACAGGCGGCATCTTGCCAAGCACAACAACACCAAGAGTTTCGAGTGCGACAAGTGCGGCCAAAAGTTCAAGTACAACTCAAATCTCAAGAGTCACATAAGATATGTACATGACGAGGATCCACCGGTTTACAATTGCACCATGTGCGATTTTACCACCAAAGGACCGTATTATCTTCAAGAGCATTTCACTCGCAAACATACCGAGGAATATAAGTACGAGTGCAACATATGCGGCAAACATTACAAGAGCGAACGCGATTACAAAGCTCACATGAGCAATCACGAGGATGGACCACAAATATGTGATATATGTGGAATATCATATCCCGGCAAAGTTTCGCTTTATTCTCACCGATATTACAAGCATACGGAAAAATTAAAGCCTTTCGAATGCACGATATGTAAAAAACGGCTTGTCACCGAGAAGAATCTCGAGGCGCATATGTTGCAGCACAATCAATCGTACGTTTGCGAGCTTTGCGGAATGAAATTTGGCCGGCAAGCTGGTCCATCGAAGCATCGCAAGATACACGCGGAAAAAACTTTCCTCTGTACCGTTTGCGGACGCGCTTTTGCAAATATGACCACTCAGAGAGTTCATATGATAACGCACTCGGGCGTCAGACCGTACTCTTGTGACGTTTGCGGTTCCAGCTATACCCAGAGATCTTCCCTGATGCTTCACTGGAGAAAAAAGCATCCCGAGGCGACCGAACCACCACCGCCCGTTACACTCACCAATATAGCTGACTTTTTGAAGCCCAATGCAGATTGAAAAAATAAATAAACAAATAAACAACTACATCAATTGTCAACACCAAATACACAAACGAAAAAATCTTCACGTATACGTAGACGGACTTACAATAACAACAACAACAAATATCGATATTTAATTCGGTGTAGTAGATTAACCAGCGGATATCTATTGTCAGATTAAAATAACAAATGAAAAGTCATTGATTTGGGAGTAAGTCTAGAAAAATTTCGCCCACAAGTTTTTCCGTCAAGTTTTGGCATGTAGAAAGGCTCAACGAGGACACGAAGGAGGTAAGAATTTCACCGCTCGACATTTTCGTTCTGTTCGCACTAACCGATTTGTTTCGTTTCGTTTACTCACATTGATTCTTTATTTTTTAGGCAAAAATGCTTCGATTTTATGAGTACCCGGAAATTACGTTCAGTTTCTGTCGCCCGAAGATTCATTTCGGAGACGAATTAAGAACGAATGCGGCGATTATTTTTGCCAAGTTGATGCAAAAAGCCTTTGCGGACGTGAAATTACACTGCTCGAATTGAAAGTTTGGGCAAAAGACTCTTCATCGAAAGCAATATTTTTTTGCTATATGACCCACGAGCATTTATTTAATGCACAATTGTTAACAATCTTGAAACGATGTACCAATTTCATTGGTACGCTTGAAAGCAAGAAAAAAAAACTCTATATTTCCATAAGAAGAGAGGATAAATAAGATAAATTGGCCCAATTTTATTTTTCCGAGTATGAACATGTGTACTATAATAGTAGAGTATTTCAGCCGATCTGACAATGAACAATTCCGACGGAGTTGATATCGTGATCTGTAGCAAATTTTTCTTACCATTATTATTTTATCTCATAGTTTTTTTGCAAAAAAAAAAAAAGCATGCGAAAAAAAAGTCTATAAAGTTTCACGAGCATCGTCTCCGCTTAACGATTCGACCAGTAAGTAAATTCCGCGATTTCCAGCGGTACAAAAGGTTTTTCCAAATACATACTAATTATCGCCTATTCTCTGTTCTAGAATCGTTGACGAGCCATTGGATTCAATTTGCCAGTTGGAGGACGAGTTCGAAAAAAATTCGATCGGTTGGGAGCGTACGGAAATCAAAATTGTTGGTGACGGCCTTTCGAGCCAGAATCCCAAGAACGAAATTGAAGCGCCGGGAAATTCAATAGAATTGCATTTTACCGAAGAAAAGACGCGCATCAACGAGTCAATCGATAGTGGGAAAAATGGCTCGGAATATAGATCCGATCGCATTTGTGAGACGACAATCTATTGGTACAAGTGCGATAAATGTATCATTAAATTTCCTCTCGAGAGCATGTTGAATCGGCACAGAATGAGCCACGGCTATGGTAGCGAAACGAGAAGAATAAAAAACACGTTCTCATCGAAGCACACGAAGTTGCAAGATGTTGGTAACAAGGAAGAAGCGCAAACAACACATTTAAATGTGTTGGAAATGCAAGACCCGACGAGATTACACATTTGTAATTTTTGCGATTTTGTCTGCGACAGTCGCCCGACACTAACCTCACATTTGGCGAGTGATCACGATATTGTTATAATTCCAGAGACGACTTATCCGAGCGTTGAACCTTGCGAAAGAGCGTCAAAGAGAGAAGAGGCAACATTTGCTTGCGATTTGTGCAATTTCACGTGCACAAAACCCACCACCCTAATGTCACACGAAAAGAAGAAACACGAATTCGAACCAATGAAAGTCGGCAACGTCAATATAAAGGAGGAATATAATAGTGAAGAATTGAATTTGACGAGCAACCAGGCCGAGCGACAAAATCAACGAATACAAACTCCTACGGTATACAGTTGCAACAGTTGCAGCTTCGAGACGGCGAACAAACGTACGTTGAGCTCCCACAAACGTCGACAACACGCGATAAAATCAAAAGATGACGTATACTTTTGCAACGAGTGCAGCTTCAAGACCGAAAAAAAGACAACTCTGTATTCTCACATCAAAAGGAAACACGAATCGTCGAATAACTCGCCGGACGAGAGACCCCCAGTGTTTGCCTGCCATCAGTGTGATTATAAAAATAAAAACAAGTACGAGCTCAAAGTACACGTTGCAAGAAAGCACACGGATGATTTTAAATTCACGTGCGACATGTGCACGAAAAAATTCAAAGTCAAGGGTGATTTGACGAATCACGTGAGGTTCAGTCATCGCGAGCAACCGATCATTTGTGACGTTTGCGGCAAAACTTGTCTCAATAGTAATTCTCTCTATGTTCATCAAAAGTTTGCTCATTACAAGGCTAAATACGAGTGTCACGTGTGCAAGCGACGGATGGTCAGTCAGGAGAATCTCGATGAGCACGTGCTACGACAGCACGAGAAACGCGAGAGCGTCGTTTGCGAAGAATGCGGCAAAACGTTTTCCCGTAATTCCCGCCTGAAAATCCACATGAGGATACACACCGGTGATAGACCTCACAATTGTCAAGTTTGCAATAAGACCTTTGCCCGGAGGACCGCACTTAAACAACATTTGCTCATACACACCGGCATTAGGCCTTACGTTTGTGATGTTTGTGGTAAAGCCTTTACTCAAAAACCCGGACTCATCAGTCATCGAAAGTCTCATCCGGGACCACTCCCGCCATTGCCACGAGTTCGCATCGATCACATACTCAATGATGCTCTTGGACCTGATTCTTGAATTCTCCTTTTCACCACCACCACCACCACCACTACGTTGTCGCACCGTCCAAACGAGCAGAAGAAGATAACGGAGAATGGATTCATACGGACGAACAAATAATGCTACAATTTATTTTTCAACTCTGTTAAGACTGCCTTTTTGCATCTTCAGACCTACGAAATAAAAGTGAATTGTACAACGATAGCAAACTGTCTCAATTCTAACTTTGGACTAAAACTAAAATACCACGCGAGATAAAATTATTATAGGCAGTTGTGTTGTAAATAGTTAAGGCTTGGGTATTTGTTTTTTTGTCCATTTCCATGGATTTGTGATTTCGGTAATATTGCCAAGGGAATATATTGGCAGAATATATTTGGCAACAAAAAACAAAAAATTGCTAATGAGACGGGTGCTCAGCTCAAAACTAAACGACGATCGCGTACCCGTCACCGTCGGTCATCACAACTCAATGATTTTGCAATGAAACCATTATAATTTTGTAATGAAAACAAAGCGTACGAGTTTGTACTCAATGGAATGACTTGTTGTTTCCTTTTTTTAGGATTCTTCATCGTGATACCGCAAATGCATTGGGCAAGAGGCGGTCTCTGAGATTGCAACGTGCACGTGGACACGAGCAAGTGATTATGACCGAAGATAAAAGCAACGAATCGACGCAAATTGAGGTGAAAAAAGAAAAGAAAGAGGTGAAGCAAGAAATTCGTGAAGACGACAGTGAATCTTTAATGTCATTTTGTGAAGTAAAGATGGAGTACGATGACGCGAACGAAGCTTCGTACCTGACCGAGAGTGAAGATCTCATATACTTCAACGACGAAAATGATGAGAACGAGGAGAACTGCGAAAACAATGTTTACGGCAATTACTCCTGTCAAAAGTGTAACGTTCATTTGAAAACGCGAAACATGCTCAAGAGTCACACGAAATCGGTTCACGAAGCGATACAATGTTTCAAATGTAAAATATGCCAGAAAACGTATAACGAAACAGCAGCTTTTGAAACTCATATCGTTAGCGAGCACGGTATCGACATAGCTCGAAGCAACAATTTTATCGATCGATTAACTTTCTATCGAGTATCGAGGGGCACCGCGCTCGGTGCGAATGTACAAAAAATATCAAATCCATCGCAGTCAAGGATCATCGTTACGACCTTCGAAACAAAAGCGGAAGTTTTATCGTGCAGTCAATGTGATTACAAATGCAAAAATAAACGCTCGCTCGCAATTCACGTTGCGAAACATTTGGACGATGGCAATTTTTCGTGCAAGATGTGTGGCAGAAAATTCGAACGTCGTCGTGATCTAATATATCATGTAAGAAGTATACATCGGGAGGAAACGTGCATATGCGATTATTGTGGAAAATCATTTCGTACTGCAAAAGGGCTCGATACGCATCGTAAATTCGTACATTTTGGAGGAAAACACGAGTGCAAAATTTGTCATCGTGGACTCGCGAGTGAAAAGAATCTCGAGGAGCACATGAACAAAATGCATATTAATAGAGTCACCTCGAAACAATATAAACCCGTTGTTTGCGATGCTTGCGGTAAAATCTTTTCGGACCGTCATAAGCTATCGGTGCACATGAGGGTACACACCGGTGAAAGACCATACGCGTGCATCATTTGCAACGAGTCCTTCGCGAAAAAAAATTCCTTGAAACAACACTTGATTCTTCATACCGGTGCAAAGCCTTATGTGTGTGACATATGCGGCAAGGATTTTGCTCAAAAACCCGGATTAACGTGTCATCGTAAATCGCATCCAGGTCCGATTCCACATTTGCCACCGGTATTAATTGACCCACTGATCGAAGACCTGCTCAGGCAGTGCGAGCAATAATTATTAACCGCTAACCGCCAAACATTAAGCTTTATTAACAAATATACAATATATCTAAAAAAATTTCGAGTTCTCTGCGGGTACTTGATTGCCGTTGCTCCTTCTATTAAATAATATCGTGCAAAATCAGCATTTTACAAAAGCCCGCCATTACGCCATTACATCGAATTTTCTTCTAAAAACTCCACCACCAATCATGCTAATTGACGGCGTACATAACGCATTCTATTTACTGTGTTCTATGCATATATCAACATGCATAACTTGACAGAAAAAAAATACAAAGTTCAAGAGGTTCAACAATCGAATTAAACGATTATATGGTTTTGCGCATATTCATTTATACTCCATACGGTTTTCTGTCCTCTTTGTTCCAATTTATCGTAAAAGTTTTATTATTTCATTGTTTTCAGTTGTTTGTACCGTTTACAGCTTTAAAATACCCGTTGAATATTTACTAAAGTAATTAGGATTAGGATCATAAGATTTGTAATAGGATGTAGCGCGACATTCTTATGTATCGATTTTCTCAAATAGACTCTGTTCGTCCATCTACTGCAAAAAAAAAAAAAAAAAAAAAAAAAAACACAACCTGCCATTATTCATTTCCTCGGCAATAATGAGGCCACATGTAGAATTAGATGGTTTTTTTGTTTAATTTTTCGTGAGAGGTAAGTTGGAGTGAAATATTAAATCAATGTGGTCTCGCTCGAATGGCGTTGTATTTCTATTTTGGGTTTTATTTTATTTTGAACTTACGAAGAGTAGCCGAACTAAAAACTGAGTTGTTCTCGTCGGAACTCTAGGTACCTGTTACTTTGTGCGTATTCTTGTTGGAGCGTCAGAACCTGGCTGAAAAAGGCTTTTTTCAGCGGCATACGTGCGCGAATTGTGAAAGAAGCATGATTAAACTCTAATTAAATATTATTGTACCATCCACCCGTTAAGCCGCTGTATTTTTCACTTTTTTCTCTGAACCGGGAAAACAATGAGCGACCAATGTTGTACGATAAATTAATAATTATTCCATAATTTCTAGGAGCGCTACCGACGAGAAGAAGAGCGGACGACGGAAGAAGAGCATGCCAGCGAGAAAATTGTCGGGGACTGTGAAACAAGAGCCGGGAACTACCGGACCTACGGAACAACCGTTGAATCTTAAATCGGTTCGTTCCAAGCGCACAGCGGGAGCGGCGAATATCGAGCCGGAAAAATCAGATTCGGATAAAAATGTACCAGCAAAAAAGAGAAAAATGACGCGCAAGAGCGTTCGGGCGAAAAAAAAGAAGAGAACCCGAGATACGAGCAGCGAGTCCGACGACAGCGAGAGTTCCCACGAGGAATGGCACAATCCAAACGAAAAATTGTCCAAAGCACCGAAATCGGTGAAACAGCCACGAGAGCCGAAGTCCGATTTATACGAGTGTGCCACGTGCGAGATGACTTTCGTCGAGCGCCGTCGTTACAGACGCCATCTTGCCAAGCACAATAACACCAAGAGTTTCGAGTGCGACAAGTGCGGCCAAAAGTTCAAATACAATTCGAATCTTAAGAGTCACATCCGACACGTGCACGACGAATGTCCGCCAGTTTACAATTGCACCATGTGCGATTTCACGACCAAAGGCCCGTACTATCTTCAAGAGCATTTCACTCGCAAACATACCGAGGAATATAAGTACGAGTGCAACATATGCGGCAAGCATTACAAGAGCGAACGCGATTACAAAGCTCACATGAGCAATCACGAGGATGGACCACAAATATGTGATATATGTGGAATATCATATCCCGGCAAAGTTTCGCTTTATTCTCACCGATATTACAAGCATACGGAAAAATTAAAGCCTTTCGAGTGCACGATATGCAAAAAACGGCTTGTCACCGAGAAGAATCTCGAGGCGCATATGTTGCAGCACAATCAATCGTACGTTTGCGAGCTTTGCGGAATGAAATTTGGCCGGCAAGCTGGTCTATCGAAGCATCGCAAGATTCACGGGGAAAAAACTTTCCTCTGTACCGTCTGCGGGCGGGCTTTCGCAAATATGACCACCCAGAGAGTTCATATGATAACGCACTCGGGCGTCAGACCGTACTCTTGTGACGTTTGCGGCTCCAGTTACACCCAGAGATCTTCCCTGATGCTTCACTGGAGAAAAAAGCATCCCGAGGCGACCGAACCACCACCTCCTGTTACACTTACCAATATAGCTGATTTTTTGAAGCCAAATACAGATTGAGAAAAAAAAAAACAACTGCGATTAATTTTTAATTTTCAATTTTTTATTTATTTTTCGTACGTACAAAGATACAAACGAACGAACATACACGTGATCGGATCGACGGGTTCACAAAAAAAAATCATTGTACTATTTTATTATTTTGTTTGTGTAATTAATTCCGGCGAATATTGATATTTAATCTAGCTAGATTCTGATAAACTGGCCCAAGTCCTAATTGTCAGATTGAAAAACAAATGAAAAGTCGTCGATCTGAAGTGTCATGATTCGTCGAGAATGAGTCCGGAAAAACTCTTCCCTCAACTTTTTTTAGGCTCAAGGTGACGGATCAGTCATCTAACCTGACCGCGAATTTTTAAAATTGAAATTCGGCAGCATTGTTCGACCGATCACAAAACGGCTCTGTCAGCGGACGCGGAACCGTAACAATAATCCGCCGACTGAGACTTCGTTATTGGTCAACCCACGTCGAAGAATTTTTATTTCGAAATTCGCAGCTGTCTCGCTTGCACTCGAAGTAACGAGATACCGACTGGCCCATAGCCTCAACGAGGATATGAAGGTGAGGATTTAATCGATGAAAGTAAAATATTTCGAAATTTTCGGTCTGCTTACGCATGCGGCGGGTTCGTTACGTTTTGTTTATTCACATATCTTGTCTATGTTTTAGGGAAAAATGCTGTGATTTTATGAGTCACTGGATACTACGTCAAGTGGCTTCTGCGAAAAGATTAATTCCGAGGATCAGGTTGAGAACGAATGTGGAAAATATTTTTGTGAAATTTTAAACGATAAATTATACCGCTCGATTTGAAAGTTCCAATAGAAGACTCTTCGTCGGAGGCGACCGTTATCTATAAAAGCAACGAATTGCCACACATAGAGGTGAAAAAATAAAAGAAAAATATGAAGGAGAAAACTCGTAAAGACGACGGAGAATCTTTATTGTCATTTTGTGAAGTTAAGATCGAGTGCAATGGCAAGTACGAAGTTTCCTATCTGAACAAGAGTGACGATCTCATTTACTTTAGCGACGAAAACAATGAGAACAAGGAGAACCGCAAGAACGTTGTTTACGAAGATTATTCTTGTCATATTCGTTTAAAATATTCGTTTAAAAACGCGAAACACGCTCAAGCTGAACTTACCGTTACAGTATCATTATAAAAAATACCCGATTAATATTTACTATAAAGTAATTAGGATTAGAATCCTAAGATTTGTAATAGGATGTAGCGCGACATCGTTGTGTATTATTTTCTCAAATATACATTGTTCTTTTATCCGTTGCAAAAAAAAACAGATCCTACCGTCATTTATTTCCTTGACAATACTAAGACCGCAGGTAGAACTGGATTTTATATATATTTTTTTTTTTTTTTTTTTTTTTCGCAAGAGGTAAGTAGTAGTGAAATATTTAATCAATGTGGTCGCGCGCTCGAATGGCGTTCTTGTTGATGTGTTGTATTTCTGTTTTGGGTTTCATTTTCATTTGAATCTGCGAAGAGTGTATAAGGCAAACTGAAAACTGAGATATTCTTGTCAGGGCTTTAGTGACCTGTGACTTTTTGGCGTATTCTGGCGTTGAAGCACCGAAACTCGTTGACAATTAAATGATGATTTGGCAGAGATTTTCCTTCTTCCCGCCTTAGAGAGAAAAAGTTTTTTTCACCGGAATACGGAAGCATAGTGTGAAAAAAGCATGATTAAACCCTAATACAATATTATTGTACCATCCACTCGCTAAGCTGCTGTATTTCTATCATTTTTCTCTAAACCAGGAAAACAACGAGAGACCAATGTTGTACGGTATATTAATGATGATTCCGTAATTTCTAGGAGCGCCACCGACGAAAAGAAGAGCGGACGACGGAAGAAGAGCGTGCCAGCGAGAAAATTGAGGACATCGGAAGAGAGGAGCAAATCATTGTCAGGGAGTGTGAAACAAGAGCCGGGAACTACCGGATCTACGGAACAACCGTTGAATCTTAAATCGGTTCGTACCAAACGCACAGCGGGGGCGGCGAATATCGAACCGGAAAAATCAGATTCGGATAAAAATGTACCAGCGAAAAAGAGAAAAATGACGCGAAAGAGCGTTCGGGCGAAAAAGAAAAAGACAACCCGAGATACGAGCAGCGAGTCCGACGACAGCGAGAGTTCTCACGAGGAATGGCACAATCCGAACGAAAAATTGCCTAAAGCACCGAAATCGGTGAAACAGCCACGAGAGCCGAAGCCCGACTTTTACGAGTGTGCCACGTGCGAGATGACTTTCGTCGAGCGGCGTCGTTACAGGCGCCATCTTGCCAAGCACAATAACACCAAGAGTTTCGAGTGCGACAAGTGCGGCCAAAAGTTCAAATACAATTCGAATCTTAAGAGTCACATCCGACACGTGCACGACGAATGTCCGCCAGTTTACAATTGCACCATGTGCGATTTCACGACCAAAGGCCCGTACTATCTTCAAGAGCATTTCACGCGCAAACATACCGAGGAATATAAGTACGAGTGCAACATATGCGGCAAGCATTACAAGAGCGAACGCGATTACAAAGCTCACATGAGCAATCACGAGGATGGACCACAAATTTGTGATATATGTGGAATATCATATCCCGGCAAAGTTTCGCTTTATTCTCACCGATATTACAAGCATACGGAAAAATTGAAGCCGTTCGAGTGCACGATATGCAAAAAACGCCTTGTCACCGAGAAGAATCTCGAGGCGCATATGTTGCAGCACAATCAATCGTACGTTTGCGAGCTTTGCGGAATGAAATTCGGGCGTCAAGCCGGCTTATCGAAGCATCGCAAGATTCACGGCGAAAAAACTTTCCTCTGTACCGTTTGTGGACGGGCTTTCGCAAATATGACCACCCAGAGAGTTCATATGATAACGCACTCGGGCGTCAGACCGTACTCTTGTGACGTTTGCGGCTCCAGTTACACCCAGAGATCTTCCCTGATGCTTCACTGGAGAAAAAAACATCCCGAGGCGACCGAACCACCACCTCCTGTTACACTTACCAACATATCTGATTTTTTGAAGCCCAACACGGACTGAAAAACAAAACTCCGCAATTTATCTACAGAATATATGTACCTATGCATACACAGCACACAAGCATACGAACACGCCCGTTTAATATATCAAAGGAAACGGTGTTGCAGAAGAAAATCATGGTATCGTTTTGTCTTGTTTTTGTAATTAATCGTCGACGAACATTCGTATGTAATTTCGTGTACTAGATTTACCAGTATAAGTTTCATTGCCAGATTAAAGACAAAAAAAATTTAACGACTCGACTCCTCTTCGTAATTTGTCACGGAAAATCTGGCACTCGTATTGATAATTTTTGTTTTTTTTTTTTTCGTTTCGATGTTTATTTAGTTATTGAATAAGCTGTTCAATTGACTACGAAAGACTTGAAAGTTCGTGCGAACGATGTCTCGTCCTCGCGGCAACATTTTGGGTAAATTTCATTTTCGCAAATTCTCTCCTCTTCGAACGCGTAGAAGCCAACGGTCTACAAATTTTATTGATACTTAACTTCTTATAAATTGCTAGGAAACTTGAAAAAAGATTTTTAAATCACTCGATCCTAGAATTTCTCGCGACGTCAATTCGATCGTTGCTCGAAATTTTAATACGACCCCGAAGTAAAGGTTAATAAATTTTTGAATTTACCGAATGATATTGGATTGAGTTTGTATAAAACCGTCGTTGCCTTTATTGTTTTCTTAAAAAAAAAAAAAAAAAAAAAATATGAATGAAAAATCCAAACCGTTTTTCAAGCATCGTCTTCCTTCAATGATTCTGGGAGTAAGTAAATTCTGCGATTTCTAGCGGTACAACAAATTTTTCCGAGTCTATACTAATAAACATTTATTCTTTGTTCTAGTGTCGCCGACGAGATCTCGGATTCGATTAGACCGAAGCACGAGAACGAATACGAGGAAGAAATCGGCTGGTACGATTGCGACAAATGTGCCATTAAATTTCCTCTCGAACGTATGCTCAATCGTCACAGGCTGCTGGGCCACGTGTATACCAGCACAACGAAAAAACCGGACAACAAAATTTCGTCCTCGAAACGTATGGTGCAAAAAAAATGTTATAACAAGGAAATAGCACAAAAAATGTACATTTGTAATTTTTGTAACTTTGGTTGTGACAAACGCTCGACACTGACGTTACATTTGGCGATTGATCACGATATTGTAATAGTTTCGGAGACGACGAGACAACATGATGACGAAACACTTGTCTGCAATTTGTGCAATTTCACGTGCAAGAAAAGTAGAACGCTGACGTCACACGTGAAGAAAAAACATGGGCGCGAGACGATTAGGGCCGAGAGCGGTGATACAGAAAGGAATTACGATTGCGAAGAGTTGAATTTAACGAAGGGCGAAACGGAAGAACAAGCGGAACAAGCACAAACTCATATTGAATACAGTTGCAACAATTGCAGCTACAAATCGGCGAACAAACGTACGTTGAGCTCGCACAGACGTCGACGGCACGCGATAAAACCGAAAGACGAGATATACTTTTGCAACGATTGTGACTTCAAGACTGAGAAAAAGACAACGCTGTATTCTCACGTAAAGAGAAAACACCAATTGTCGAATAACATACCGGACGTTAAAGCCCAATTGTTTGGCTGCAATCAGTGCGATTATAAAAATAAAAATAAGTACGAGCTCAAAGTACATGTTGCGAGAAAGCACACGGACGACTTCAAATTCACGTGTGACATCTGTACGAAAAAATTCAAGATCAAGGGTGATTTGACGAATCACGTAAGGTTTAGCCATCGCGAGCAACCGATTATTTGTGACGTTTGTGGTAAAACTTGTCTCAACAGTAACTCCCTTTACGTTCATCAAAAGTTCGCTCATTACAAGGCGAAATATGAGTGTCACGTGTGCAAGCGACGAATGGTCAGCCAGCAAAATCTCGATGAGCACGTGCTAAGACAACACGAGAAGAGCGAGAGCGTTGTTTGCGAAGAATGTGGCAAAACATTTTCTCGCAATTCGCGGCTGAAAATACACATGAGAACACACACCGGTGACAAACCGCACGATTGTCAAGTTTGTAACAAAGCATTTGCACGAAGGACCGCACTTAGGCAGCATTTGCTCATACATACCGGCATGAGGCCTTACATCTGTGATATTTGTGGCAAAGCCTTCACTCAAAAACCCGGGCTCATTAGTCATCGGAAATCTCATCCGGGACCACTCCCGCCGCTACCGCGAATTCGCATCGATCATATACTCAACGACGCCCTCGGACCCGATACTTGAGCTTTCCCATTTTCCATCTTTTTATTTTGAGCAAAAATAAGCTAACAAGATGAGGAAAAATATATTTGTATATATATTATTATATACACAAACAATGCTATTGTTTGATTTTCAAAATTTATCAAGACATTACGCTATTCTGTATCTACATAGTAGAGTACATAGTAGACCAAATAAATGCGCAATAAAATAATAAACAACGTTTCAAAGAATCTCAAACAGTGAGAATCACTCGTTCATGGTAAAATCTAAATAACGTACTCAAACAAAATTCTTCTTTTTTTTCCTTTTTTAGGATTGTCAGGCGTTCGTTGAGAATAGGAAAAAGAGACGAAAAGAAAGTATCGATGGAGATTAAGGAGGAAGAAGAGGTGTCTTTCAACTTCGAGAATGTCAAGATAGAGCCAATTTTTCAAGTTGAAACCGATCACAACGATGACAATCTGATTCCTTTGTACAACGACAGAGATAAGTTCAACAGTGACATTGAGAACGATTATTTTTGTTACGATTGTCAGATTTACTTTACAACGTGGAATATGCTGGGGAATCACACGAGATTCGTTCACAAGACTATCGAGTGTTTCAAATGTCTACTGTGTTTTAAAATTTACTATAAACTGGCAGCGTTCGTGTCTCACGTAGTTAATGAGCACGATATCGATCATGCGCATTGTATCGAAGATTGTCTCGAAAGATTAAATTTCTATCGCGCATCGAACGGCAACTCGTTCGGTGGAACATTCGGGCGAATTGCGTATCAACAAAAATCCAAAGCGATCGTCACGACTTTCGATAATGCAGCACAAGTTTTATCGTGCAACGAATGCAACTACAAATGTAAAAATAAGCGCTCGCTCGCCACGCACGTCGCTAAACACCTCGTCGATTCAAAATGCTCGTGCGCAATGTGTGGCAGAACATACAAAAAACGTCGTAATCTAACGTATCACATAAGATTTGTGCATAGCGAGGAAACTTGCATATGCGATTGGTGCGGAAAATCATTTGCTACCTCAAACAGCCTTTACAGGCATCGTAAATTCGTTCATTACGGAGGTAAACACGAGTGCAAAATTTGTCATCGCGTACTCACCAGTGAAAAGAATCTCAATGATCACATGGCTAATTATCATATGGACAATCGATCCTTGAAAACACAGACTATCGAACAACAAAACGTCGCTTGCGGTGTTTGCGCCAAGACTTTCTCGAGACCGGACTCACTGAGGAACCACATGAGAATTCATACCGGTGAGAAACCGTACACTTGCACCATATGCGAGGCATCTTTTACGAAAAAAAATTCACTCAAACAACACTTGATTCTTCATACCGGTGCTAAACCTTACGTATGTGACATATGCGGCAAGCAGTTTTCCCAAAAACCCGGATTAACCAATCATCGCAAATCGCATCCAGGTTCAAATCCACCCTTGCCACCGATGCTCATCAATCCGATTATCGATGGCCTCCTCCAATAGTGCCAACAAAACGAGCATCTTTTACAATCAACATTTTTACACGAGGGCACGATCGTCACTCCAAATATGTTATTTATTAATATGGCATATTAACAGTGTGTAAAAGAGCCCCCTTTCTTTATTGCAAAGTTTCTTGTGTGATTGTTTTTCGTATTGTAAGATACTTGTTAAATAATAAAATTGTTTGAAAGCTTTCACGGGTTCGGAACTCTATTCTATAGTAAGATTCGCTCATTGGCCTTATAACCGTTGATCCGTTGATCGAGGGTAGAAATAGTTGTTTTTTTTTCTTTATTGTCCGCGAAAGGTAAGTAGGAGTGAAATATGTTTATGTGCTCAAGCTCAATGGTGTTTTTGACAATGTATAAAATTTAATTCTATAGATTTTCTTACGTAATTCAAGCTTCTGGATAGAGTGAATGAGCAGAGGATTGAATGATGTTATTCAGGGCTTTTGAAACTTGTAAATGTAATTTTTTCATTATCTTCAGGTTCCCTCCTATTGATGATCATCAATTGGAAACATTGTGTGGTTATTTGTAAATCACTCGTAATAAATTAAAATTGGACGATTAAAGCCGCGGAAAAAACAAGCATGTAAAACGCCACGTCTAAAATAGATGTGCAGCCGAAGGGTTAATTTTTGCAAAAGTATAAAAGTAGCGAAAATTCAAAGCAATCGATTTATAGGGTAACGATAACTCGAGTAGATAAAAGCATCAATAGGAGAAATTTATGGGAGATATATAAATGCTTCTGAAAACGTACCGCAAATCTCGCGTTAGTATCGATCTTTTTGATTACGTCGATGATTATAACGGTTGTATGAGAATTTACCGAAAGCTCTCTTTCTGTTCTCTGTCCTCTACCGACACTCCCCGAAGCGCGCATACAATCCAGCGTGATGATGCGGACTAATGACCTTTAACCGATAATGTTTCAGGCTCGTTGAGAGAACGGAGCTGGCTGAGAATATCGTCGAGACGCGAGGAATGTTCATCTACGATCGTGCATCGGTAGTTATGAAGAAATGGCAAATTTTGGAATTCGATGGCAAGCCCTATTACGCGTTTGTGCCTGAAAACGATGAGCCCTTCGATACGGACGAGACATCAGAATTGGACAACACCGATGGGAGAAGAACTCTGAAGGAAGAAGTATTGACGGACGATTGTGTCTACGGGGACGAGTTGCTCGACAACGAGCCAAGCTTTTACAAGGAAGGAAAGTATTTCGACGAGAGTACGACGAGTCACGAGAATGACGACGAGTTAGAATCGAACGGCGGTAAATCGGCGTTTTTGAAAGACGCCGAAGGTGGTAACGGGCCTAATAAAAGTAGTCAAGGTAACATTTATGAGGTGAAACTCGAGGGTGGTATGGTGACTTTGGAGAGAGTGATCGAACAGTCCGAGAGGGATAATAACGCATTGTTATTGACGATGCCGATGAAGCAAGAGCCTTCGCACGAGATATCTGATTACGAGATGAACGAGACATTCGTGGAAGCTCATGAGGATGAATACGTAGCTGTGGAGGATGCGGTTTTAGTTTCACGAAACGAAGATCTCGTAGAAGAAGTTGGAGAAGGAGATGAGGTAGAAGAAGAGGAGGAAGAGGAAGAGGAAGAGGAAGAGGAGGAGGAGGAGGAGGATGAGGATGAGGAAGGACAGGACCAAGAATTTCTAGAGGATGCCGAAGTGGAGGAAAACTTGAGCTTCACCGAAGAAAAGCCTGCCATAACGAAACACTCGGGAAAGTACGAATTATCGCGGTTCCCCGAAGAAAACATGGCGACGGCAGGTGGTACCGTTGGACCATTGAGATGCAAAGTATGCTCGGAAACTTTTGGCTCCTCGATAGCTTTCAGGAAGCACGTTGCTTGGACCCACAAGAAAAAAGTATGCATACAAGAGGGCGGTGCTTACATTTGCGCTGTTTGTGATTACAGAACTCTGAAAAAGTCTCTGTTCGCTACTCACCTTGATAGAAAACACGAAACATGGACGAGAAAACGACAGAATAAAATGTGCTTCCCGTGCGAAACGTGTGGCTTTATATGCCGTTCGAAGCATTCGTTACAGTCACATTTTATTAGAAAACACACCGACAGATACGAGCACGATTGTCAATTTTGTTCTAAAAAATTTAAGGTCAAAGGCGATCTCACCAATCACATAAGGTTCCATCACAAGGAGAAACCCATAAATTGTGACGTGTGTGGAAAAATCTGTCAGAATACAGGCTCCTTGTATGTTCACCGCAAATGGGCTCATTACAAACCTAAATACGAATGTCACATTTGTAAAAGACGCATGGTTACTCAAGAGAATCTTGATCAACATCTCATCACTCAACACGAACAAAGAGAAAAAATCGTTTGTGCTCAGTGTGGCAAAACATTTACCAAGAAAGACTCGTTCAAACGACACATGGCTGTTCATACTGGCTGTAAACCGCATCCGTGCCCCATTTGCTCCAAACCATTCGCTCGTCAGTCACAACTCAGACAACACGTTCTCATACACACCGGACAACGTCCTTTCATTTGTGACATTTGTGGCAAAGGCTTTACACAAAAACCCGGTCTCATCTGCCACAGGAAAACCCATCCCGGACCCCATCCACCGCTTCCGGTTATGCCCATTGCTGATCTCGTCAGAGAGTTTATCGCTCAGAACGAAGAGAGCCAAAGTCATTTTGGTGATATGGAATAAATATACTTTTTAACTTACTCCTTTGTTATTCAATCGTAGCGTTCTATCTGCGCAGCTTGACATAATAAAATCATCGTTCAAACGTTTATATATCGTTCCATACCGCGAAAGTCCAATGACCCTTGTTTTTCGCTATAAGGTTGGTTAAAAGTCTATTGAACGCAAATCCTGAAGGCCGCCCAATAACTCCTGTTTATTTATTTCTCGTTTTTCCATATTTTTATCTATTCTCATTATGATCGAACACCGACTATCAATAAGATACGCGAGTACGAGTACGTCTGTTAATTCATCGAGGGATACAACGACTTTTTCACGAATACTTCAAATTATTATTTTTTCTTATTTGATTTAATGAGGTTTGACAGGTGATTGCATGTTTTATTATTAGAAATTCATGTTTGAGGTAAACAAAATTTTAAGTAAAGTTTTTTGTGTCGAGTAGTGTTTTTTTTTTTTTTTCCTATTTAATGTTCACAAAGTTTTTTCGATGGAACAATTGGTTGAATATGAATTATGAAAAATACGAAAATAGACTTTTTGATCGAAAAATTTTTACCCTCAAGCATCGTAGAAATATTTATGTCACAAGTCGAGTAGAAAAATAAATGCTTCTATTTTTACGAAAACTTTCTTAATATATTTGTTTATTTATTTTCTTCTCGTTACCATTCGAATATTGAGGAAATATTGGTTAGGCTTGGTAAGTTGCATAATATTTCGAAATTCAAAGTTTATAATAGTTTGCGTATATGTATAGAGAGTACAACAAAGCGAGTTTTTATCGGACGCTGAATTATTTGTACCTTGAAACTGCGAATAATAAACCTCGAATTTTATTGACGAAAATTAACGAAGCAATTCTAAAGTGAGAGCTGGATAAAAAAAAAAAAAAATTGTTCTGCAAATGAACGAAGTGGAGGTTTTTGTCCGCTCGAATAAAAGAAAACGTCAACTTTTTATTCCAACTTTTTATGTTTTAGAAACTCGGGATCCGAAGCTCCGAGCATCTCGGAAATCGTTATCACTTCGCGAATAATCCAATCTTCCGTTGGTAGAGAATTGATAAACGAGCATGGAAGTGGTGAAAAATCTGTTAGAAGAAGAAAACCGATTGTAAGGAAAGACAGCGATTGTCGAGAAGGAAGAACACGTGAGAGATTAAGAAAAGAAAATTCTCGAGGGGATAGTAGAAAAATTTTGGAAAAATATAATTCTCGTGAAAGCAATAGACTAGCAACTGTCGCGTGTAATGATTGTGGCAGAACCTTTGGGAAAAAGTCGAATTTAGTGGAACATTTGAAACAGCATCGATACAAATGTGACAATTGTCCCAAAACTTTTAGACTCAATCGTTATCTGAACGCCCACGTGGACAAAGTGCATCGTATTCGGTATCACAAGTGCAACGTTTGTGATTACAAGAGCAACAACAAGGGCACGCTGAAAAATCATTTTATACGTTTGCACACGAGTAATTACGAATTCACGTGCGACACATGTGACAAAAAGTTTAAAATAAGAAAAGCTCTGAATCATCATGTGAAGCTCAATCACATCGATTCACCGCCGATTGTTTGTGACGTTTGTGGCCATTTTAGTAAAAATCTCAATGCTCTTAAAGCCCACTTGAGATATCGACATTACAAACCCGAATTCGTTTGCAAAATATGCAATCGCGGTATGACGACCAAAGAGAATCTCGAGCAGCATATCGATTGGCACAAAACTCGAGAAAAAGTTTTGTGCCCAACGTGCGGTAAAAAATTTCGATCTCGCGATCTCGAATCCCACATGAGAGTGCACACCGGTGTGAAACCTTTCACCTGTCCCGTATGCGGCAAAACATTTCGACGTCAAACTGCCCAGGAACAGCACATTGTTATTCACACGGGCAAAAAGCCTTACCTCTGTGACATTTGTGGTCAGGCGTTTGTCCAGAAACCCGGATTAATTTGTCACAGAAAAAAACATCCTGGACCTTTACCCCCGTTACCAGTTGTTTCTATCAAAAGTATCATTACTCAGTTTATTCGAGAATACGCGACGAATAATATTTTGGAATGATATGTTCCCGTAACGATTTGCCTGTTCGAAAATTGTTCCGGGCTCTGGGCTTTTAACATTTCGATGAAAGGTTTACCCTCGATCGAAAGACAAATTCCCGCTTGGTATTCCCGACAGAGCTCTAAATATGTTTGTCCCGAGATTGATGTAAATAAAAAAAAAAAAAACGAGCAAATGAATGTTTCGGTGAAATAACGAAATTTTGTTGTCTAGGAAATTTGACGAAGAACTTACAAACCTTTTCCTCATAATTAGAATTACGACATGATTGAATCATCGCTCGAGTACAATCAAAATTTATCTGCCTCATGCACATCATACATATGGGTACAAAAAAATCTAAAAATATTGACCTATAACATATTCAATGTGTTCCCATTCATTGTTATTAGTATTTATCAGTCACATTTGATATCGCAGCTTCGTGCAAGTACTTTTTCGTACCAAATTTGATCCGCTAGAAAAAAAAGTCCCTTGAAATACTAAATTGTGCAAGTCAGTGAATTTTGAATGAAAATATCTGTTTAAATATATTTTTCAACTAATCTTTCGGAAGATATGGAAATAACTCGACTGACAATTTCGTCTACAATTGAATTTTCTTCTGAAAATGTTATGTAAGTTGAAACTGTAGATTCAACTGTTTCCAACTTGTGTGAGAAACGCAATAGATAACGTAGAGTTATTCAGAAAGAAGATAATCCTTAACTTTATTCGCACTTGGATGCATGCGGATTATACAGGGTGTCGCAGAAATGACGGCTCAAGTTGCACAGGACGATAAGCTTTTGGCGAAATTCCTTTTCGTAATTTAATGCTCGGTGGTCTTGAAGTCACTGATTACGAATCTGAACACGAATTTCAAAAATTCAACATTGATCGTTTCTTCATTTTTCGAACCAAAAACCAGAGTACCGAAAGTTTGGAAAAAATTCGATGAAATTCTTCCGAGTGTTGATTGATTTTTTTTTTCTCGTCAAAAAGTAAAAAAAGTTTTTTCTTATCGAGTGTTCCAATGAAAATCACAATGAGTGAAAAAATTTTGTAGTACTACGAGGCTGAAAAATTCGTGTTTTTATTAAATATATTCTCGGTAAGACTTCGGCCTGAATTGCGCAATGCCCTGTACATATTAAAAATGGGGTAACGTGTCTCGGTGTATTAACTCGCGTAACAAAAGTTTGAATTTTGCGAATTAATGAATTTCAGGTCAGTAAGAGCGTCGAGAGGTGGTGGTGGTGGTGGTGGAGGAAAGAAGTCAAGAGCTCCGCACAAGTGTGGCAAATGCAACGGTCGTTTTTTCCACATGACGAAACTTTCGGAGCACTTGAAAAACGTTCACGGTATCGAGCGTGCTTTTCACTGCGACGAATGCGGCAAAGCGTTCCGTAATGCGTCCAATATAAAGCGTCACAAGCTCATACATACGGGAATTAAAAAATTTGTATGTGACATTTGCGGTTGGTCTTGTAATCAAAAGAGTAATTTGGAGTTTCATCGACGTCGTCATGTCAAGGATTATGCGTATAATTGCGAGCTTTGTCGTAACAAGGGTTTCATATCGAAGAGCGAGTACGAGGATCACATGTTGAACGTTCATACTCAAAGAAAAATGTATAACTGCGAATTATGCCCGAGAACTTATGGTTACAAAAAGAATTTAACTGCCCATTTGAGAATTCATCATGCCGAAATAGACAATGAAAAAATCACCGTTTTAAAGTACAATTGCAAATTGTGTACTCGGGCTTTTCTTTACTCGAGATTATTGAAAAATCACATGAAAAAACGACACGGTATCGTGACTAAAAGTAACGCGAGAATATTTTTATGCGATTTGTGCGGGATTCGAGTCTCTTCCAAAAAAGCTCTCGAAGCTCATATAAGAATTCATACGGGTGAGAAAATAGCTAATTGTGATATTTGCGGCAAGGGCTTTGGAACGCAGGAAAATCTTAGGATTCATCGACGCATTCATACCGGTGAAAAACCTTACAGGTGTAACCAATGTGGCAAAGATTTCACTCAAAGAACCTCGCTCGTCGTTCATTTGCGATATCACAACGAGGAGAGGCCATATCAGTGCCTCGAGTGTGGCAAAGCTTTTGTAACTGCAAGTTTCTTGAAGAAACATCAAAAAACACATACCAATAAAAAACCGCATGAAACTACGAGCCTTCATTTTGCCGAATAATTGTTCTCTCGGTTGGTTGTCGATTCGCCAAAAAAAATGAAATTTTTTTTTTCAATTACGAGAGTCAAAACGATTGTACGATTATTTGTCAAACGATTGCAGATTAAGTAAAAAGTATCATTAAACTGACAAATTCAACAACTTTTGAATTCGAGCGAACTATTAAAGTTGTGATCGTTGGACGAAACAGCTTTCCATTTGTTGCTGCACTATAGAAAGACCTCGTGTGCCATGATCGAAGAGGATCAAAGCGCGGGAATCGCGTTGCGTTCGTCCAGGAAGATAACTCAACAATTACGAAGAAAACCTAACGAACCGAAAATTAACCGAAAAGTAACGATAAAACAATCTTCAGCGTTATTAATGATGATAAATGGGCACAAACGAATGAAAATTAACTCGTGTTACAGCCAATGGATAACGAATCATGATCGGAATAATTCGATGAACCTGGAGTCGTGCGGTATCGAGTCCGGAGATCTGGTAATGGGAACGGAAGAAATAGAGGCAACGAGAAATACTGACGAGTGAGTAAAAAGAAATACCGATTTAATTTCAAATCGGTCGATACGTCAGCCGGACACTCATTTATTTATCCTTTTCAGCTACGAGGGTAGTCAAAAGTTTTGCACAATATGTGGTGAAAAATTTCACTTCGTGACGCGTCTTGTGGCACATTTACGAATCACGCACGGCATTCTACGGCCTTTCAAATGTCACGATTGCGACAAGACGTATCCGCATCAATTTCTTCTGAACGCTCACGTGAAAAAGTTGCACACGCCCAAGACGGTAGCTTGCGATAATTGTGGCTTTATGGGGGTGTCGTTGAGTGACGTTCAGAGGCATAAAAAGCGTAATCACATCACAATGCATGATTTTATGCAATTTCAGCAATGTCAAACTTGCGGCAGCGCGTTCAACGACGCGATCACACTCAGGGATCACAATCGTCTTTGTCATTACGATCGAGCGGCAAAGGGCACGAAAAATCACAATCTCACGATAGAGGATAATCCGAAAAATCGTTGCGAAATATGTAGCAAATCGTTCAAGTACAAATCAATATTGAAACAGCACAGATCGAGAAGTCACGGTGAAACGTCGACGATGTACGGCGAGAAACGCCGTTATCTTTGTGCCCTCTGCGGCAAAGAACTCAAAACTGCGAAAGGTCTTGAAATTCACAACCGTTCGCATACCGGTGAAAAACCATACACTTGCGAAATATGTGGCAAGTGCTTCGCGTGCGAAACGCTTTTACGTACTCACAATGTCACTCACACCGGTGAACGTAAATATTCGTGCGATCAGTGTGGCAAATCTTTCACTCAACGATCCACCCTCGTTGTTCATAAACGATATCATTCTGGCGAGAGACCCTACGTGTGTACGCGTTGCGCCAAAGGTTTTGTCACCAGAACGGTACTCAAGACGCACATGAAATCCTGCCGTCTCTAAATGTCGCCGCAAGAGATTCTCTTCCAGGGCAAGTGCGTTGACAAACGACAGGAATCGAAAAGAAAATACTCTTACGACGACAAACTCTCATTTCGACAGCAGTTCCATCACTCGAGGCAAATAAACTTTTGATAAGAAAAATATTTCCGATTGTTCATTTGACCATTGTTTTTTCGACGAATTAGCTGTTCAAACTTATTGATGCCTCATTCGTTTCATTCTTATTGCTTCAAAATCGTCAACTATTAAATCCAAACTTCCATCGAAGCGCAAATACACTCTTTGATAATACCAGTGGAGTGCTTGTTTGCCATTTCATAGTGTTTCGTTCGCATCAATGAATTCAACAATTCGGAAAAATCATTGAAGCAGCAAATTCTATTTAAGAGTGATAAGAGGGAGTAAGAAAAAAAGCAAAGTTCTTCAACTCTGGCCAGGCGTATCGAGTAGACGCGATATATAGTATTATGACTTTTACCATTTTAACAATTTAACATTTTAACAATGAAATATATATTTATCCGAAGTTAAAAAAATGTTATTCAAGTTGTACTCCTTGCGTCTAAGCGACTCGTTTTAATCAATCGTGCCTCCTTATAATGCTTTCTCTCGTCAAACAACAATTTAACATTGGAATTTGGACATTTTTCGATCAATAAAAAACGAAGAACGAAGCCGGATCCTCGATTCGAAAGTCGACGCCTTGCTCCACCATTTTGTTGTCATATTGACAGCTGATTTCGCGCAGTATCGCCCGGTTCAAAGCACTTACATTACGGGGTTTGACGTGTATCGTTCGGAAATCTGCGAAATTTTTCATCAACTTTCAATCCCAGAAGACAAGAATGAAAGATTAGGTGTGTGTCGTAAAGAGATTTGCGACTTGTATTTCATGCTTACGAGTTTTGGATACCGATTGAAGCTGCAAAACGTCTTTCAATGTATCGAGGCTTCGTAATATTCCATCGTACTGAAGTCTTTCAAGGTGTTTGCATCGCGTCACCATCGATATCAAAAGGTCATCGAGAAGCTCGCGATTATTTCGCAATTGCAGCATGACTTCGGCTGTAATCGTTTAAATATATTTGCATCAGCTGTATTATAAAATGTGTCCAAATTAGATATGACCAAGTACCAAATTCTAAAGATAAAATTGCTCTCTCGTTGAAAAAGTATTCAATTTTTTATTTTTATCGATTATTCATGAAAATGAATTGATACAGGACAAAATAATGAGGTCCGACGTAAAATATTTTAATTGGTTGTTGAAAGATGGCGAATGCGCGTCGTAAAATAGCACCAGGAAGAAAAATAGTCGTTGATGTACCAAGAGTATTCGTGTAATGGTCTATAAGTAGACCAACGGTGCTTCTAAAGTTTCTCGATCGACTTTGATCCCATACGTGACCACTGAACATCTGGAAACTGGCCAAGGGAACGCTAGGCAGCAGTAGATAGCACATATCCTCGTAATGAGAGATATTGACTGAAAAGTACAATAGAGGGACAACATTTTTTGGCATGCCGATGGAAAAATGAAGAAAGAAAAGGTGAGTGAGAAAAACCACATTTGTGCTGTTTGGAAGATCATAGAAAAAAAAATAAAAAAAAATCATTGGCAACGATTCCTGGCGAAACAATGAATGTGTACTTTTTGTGCCAGAAAAATAATGAAGATGCAAATAATTATAGCAAATTTTAATGTTAACTCATGATTCGTGCGCCATAGTCAAAATAATAAATGAAAATAAAGAAAAGACGATTATCTTGGAGTTTTGAGTGATCAATGATGAATTTTAGCAATGATAAAATTCTTTAGAATTTATTGGTATAATGTGGTGAGTTGATTTTAGATTCGTCGAATCTTAAAAAACAATTGACTTAATTAACTTTGATCTCTTAGCATATTGAGGTCTAAATATGTGGTTACCTATGCTATAAGAGACCGTCAGACGAGGACAAGCTGTCACGAGATTATGCCAAGCTGCGTCGTCGAGAGTGTGCTGACGAGAATCCGAATCTCTTACAGATATGTGCAATGTTCTCAGAACACCCGAAGCAGCCCTGGCCAAAGCGTTCAACGCTTGATCGGATAATGCAGGATAGTCGAGACTAATCGTAGTCAGAGTATGAAGTTTTCCGAGTAAACGTAGATATCTACAAAATTATATCGATACGTTCGAAATCATGTATTCAAAATGAGAGAATATAAAATATACCGGTAACGTCGAAATAAATCGAATATTCGAATTGAGATTAAGTGAAGGAAAAAGTCATTGATGACACACGATTTTGAACTTTATTTGAATTTGAAATAATCAATTATCGGGAATTAATGACCTTGAATTGCTATAAGGTGCTTGCCACTCGCGAAAAGCTCCGCGAAGGTCAAGTGATCCAAGTCGATCACCGCACGACCTGGTGACTGCACCGAGCAAACGTAGAACATCGCTTACACCGAGATTAGCGTTCAGGAGACTCAGGCTTTTCAGATTTTTCTGGGATCTAAAGAACGCGGCATTGAACATGAAAAAAAAAAAAAAAAAACAAAAAAATCGTTAATTATAAAATAACAAATTATTAGACAAGAATTCAGATTAAAATGACCGTGAAATGTAGAACAAGCGATAAATATTTCATTGGAAGTTGGAGCTTGAATCGTCGAGGTATTTCTACGCTTAAAATCGATCCATTCAATAACATTGAAGAGGCAAAGTGTTCACGAATAATTGGGTATAACTGTATGAAACTTCACGTAGCTAAGACTCTTGACCTACCCAAGAAAATTGGCGAGTGCATAGAGTAGTTTCCCACGATTGCCCCACTTGCTGCTGAATACCCAATCGGTGAGAACGAGTTTCTTCAACTGTACGTCCTTGTCCCTCACGATCGCAAGAAAATCAACCCCTGCTTCCGCCTGAACGTTGCGAGCTAATCGAGTTTCAATGGGAAGCACGTAAGGCCTCGACCACGCGAGCTCGAGGCTTCTCATATGCTGTCCATATTTTGTCTACAAAATAATTATTTGTTGTTTTGTCCATATAAAAATTCTCATACGAATAAAATCATCGGAGCTTCCGGCCGATGGAAGGAACTTTTTTGTTTTGTTTGTGCCGGATGACATTAAGAAGCTTAAGGTTATTTTTTGGATGAAAAATGAAAAATGATAATACAAACCGCCAATTGACCGGCGAGGGGAAATTCTCCACGAAGATCACGATCTATGAGGACGGTTACGGAACGCCATAGAACGGGAGACGAGAGGGCGCGATTCCATGCCTGACAAACCTGACCAACGGACGCGAGATCGGTTCGACCAAGATGGCCAAATATCTGCGTCAGTATCAGCTCCGGTAGCTGATCCCACATATCCCGGCCTCGGCTTGGCTCGTCTTCATCTCTTCGAAGGCTTCACCGCGAAACCACCGATCAGTTGTTACGTTTCAAAATCGCTCCGACCGTCATCAAAATTATTCTCCAACTCGAAACTTTCGAGACCTTCTTCGATCATACTCGCTCCCTTTTTTTCCGCTTATAACAACAAAAATAATTGATAGTCGCGACTTGGGTTTTCACATATCGATTCATTTTATCACTTGGACGTTACTTGCGAAATAATCAATAATAATCTCTTCTGCGATTTAATTTCTTATTACGTATCTGGTACGTGCGTAGCTGCAAAATTTGCATTTTAGTTTCCTTAATTACGAACGAAATAATTAACGTCTCTTTATATTACATAACGTATGACATTTATTCATGAATATTTTCGTCTGTTTGTCCTCAAACATCCTACACCATAACCACCAAATTAATTCTCTATCGGCGATCATATAGTTACCATAATAATTTGTAATCAGTTGAAGGGGACAGAAGGTTTTAATGAGGCATTGGGAGAGGGAGAGGTAAGGATTACGGCATCGAAATACATTTCGATTTAAACCATTTTTTTTTTCAGTACAATAACACATACATAGCTTATTTATATGTAATTAACTGCATGCTGTATGTATGGGTTTGCTTGAGATAGATTTTATTGTTTTTCCATTTTTTTTCTTTATTATGCACATGCAGAGTCATACGTCCATGAGTTGTTTTCATTCCATGTGCGTTTCTTTTTTCCTGGCGATCGGAAAATCCAACATAACTACTAACGGGTCGTAGTGGTAAAAAATTGTTCGTAAGTTATAATCATTGCATCAAAAAAATAAAAATAAAGTTGCACACTCAAGGAAAAATTGAAGCTACTTTATGATTGTTTGTCGAAATTGTTACTTCTGTACAAGTCCTTCCGAATATTATTTCTGAGCAAAACGAAAATTAAGTGTTGGGAAAAAAACAATAATTATTTTTATCATTAATAAGCTTACTTGAGTAAATAAATTTTGGAGTATTTATTGGAATACAGAAACATATAAGGTGGTCCTTGTACGACGGATTTAGCCGCAAAACAGGTTTTCCTTGAAAGTTCGCTCGATGTGTCATACAGCGAGCCGTTCTCGCATCTCTTCCTTTTCATAAATGACAACTGTCATATGTTATTATGTTTCATTGTATGGTGTAAGTGCATCGCACATAACGGCACAACAATTATATCGTTAATATTATCGGACGTTGGAATAAAATTAAAAAATAAATTATGAATTTCTAGACACCGAGGACAACGATATGGTGTGAAATGCCTTTTGTCCTAATCACTGTCTTTTACCCACAATGATATATTCGTGATACGAAATTTTTTTTTTTTTTTTTTTTTTGCTTCTTATCCATGATCGATTCCGCACGTGCCAGAAGTCACAGCTAAACCGTCAAGGGTAATTTACGAAATTTTGAGTAAATAAAAGTCTTAATAAATTTTTCTATATGGTAGATGAATAATTGAGTTATTAAACGTTTTTAATCTCGTATCTCGTAATGCATTATCCATTGCTCGGAGATGAGTTATGACTTCTGGAACACGCTATATTTATTAGCAATACGTACAACAGAATTAGCGACGATAGTTAAAGACAAGTGGTCGTTAGACATTTTCGGAGGGACATCGGTTCGGAAATTCATCTTAGAGTCTATTTGTTTGCTGGTCCAAAGGATCATCAATATATGTATAACGAATATTTTGTTTTGTTACACGTCGCATCAACGACCTTGTACGAATAAATTCTTCTTCGAGTTACTGCTCTTCGTTCAAGTCCCTTTTTCTCACGATGCATCCATTTACAAATGTCTCCGCCTTACTGCCTCACCTTTTTTTTTCCTTGTCTCTGACTTTCGGATACCGTCATACTTGCCGCACGATTTTTCAAAATCTCGTTATCCTCGGACGAGGATTCTACGGAAACTCGTGTTGTCTCAGTCGTGACAAATGGGATCGATGAATTCCCCTTCACATCCGATCGTTTCTGTAACGTATGCAATGGGCAAAAAATCTCCGTTACATGATCCTCAAAAAGAGTGTCTGCATCAAGAAAGTACATTTTGGAAAGTTGCAAATGTTCAACACAAATTTATAAGATTTTTTGTACAAAAATGTTATTCAATTGATTTTTTTTTCCTTTCAATATAAAACCTATTTTTTCGTTCATCTTTTTGCTTAAGGATGTTCTCATGAAAAATTTGCATCTTTTTGTCCCAATCTTTGCGAAATTAAGGCTTTTAAATGCAATATTTCGAGACGTTATGCAATGGAATCGAGTTTCTTTGCATATTATTATTTGATCATTTTTCCAAGATAAAAATCAGCTAAAATTAAGTTACGCATTGCTTTGCAATCAAGTTTTTGATGAAAAAATAATTTAATTTGCGACGGCGAGATGCTTCAATTAGCGCAGACTTTTTCATTAATTTCTCTACCCTTACAATTTTCCATAATGGACTCTCTACGGGAATGGAAATTATAACAAAAGAATAACCGCCATTTTGTCCAAGTTTTCTCAATAGGCTAAAGTTATTGCGAATAACCATAATAACTCCATTCGTATACTTTCAAACTAATTTTATACAGCAAATGTTTCTGACGAACGCCCACTTTAAAGTTTATTAAAAAAAAAAGTTTTTAAAATGATTCAAGAATCAGGATTTGTTTATAAATGAAGGAGCAGCGTAAAAAAGAAAACATACACGCACTCGCTCGTGAAAATTCTGTTTTTTTTTTTTTCGGTCAATTTCGGCTTTTATCAGCGCGGACGGATTGAGAATTCGCTTCACGAAGGCTCGAGACTGCGGTGTTTTACACTGTTCGACGATTTTCTATTAAAATCGTGATAGACGCTAACGCGATTGAGGCTAAGAAATAAAAGTTTCCCGACGAAATATACTACAGCGACGAAAAGTTTTGGCCAACTTTCGCTCTACGCTTGGCTGGTCGCTTTTATAAGGGAATCTTCGATGGCTGCTATAATCCGGTGCACTAGTAAAACGAAAAAAAAAAAAAAAAAAAAAACTAAATCTCTTCTAGTCTCATCTCTGCGAATTGCACGTCACATTCTCAAATATATTTTTTTACATGTACGTTGTTTTCTTTCCCCTTTTCTTTATTTTCTTTCACCGCCTTTATTCTTATCACATCTTCTATTTTCCTTCATCGTTGCGCGTACATGTCTTCATTCTTCCTCTTCCTTTCAATTCTCCTCCTCTTGCTCTCTCATTCGTAATATTATCCTTATTTTTTCAGTCTTGTATATGGTATTTTATTTTTTCTGTCATCACCTTATTTTCTACCTGAGCCCTGGGTTATTTTTCTCTAGTGCTTTTGTTGATAATTCACCTTATTCTTACTCTTTTCTCTCGGCCCTCCTCTCTTCTACCTTTCGAGAGTCAGGCACCTTTTCTCTATACTTCATCCAACGAAAAAAGCCTTGTGGAAAAGCATGCAGACCACGAGCGAGAGATCTCGTTCTCTTCGGTGGCCTCACAACTTTTGCAATCAGAAGCGAGATCACGCCAGCTGCACCGCGCTGTCGACGAAGATCATCGCTCACTTCCGATCCGGCTAGATCCTCAGACAGACGACCGCGAACCGCAGTGAGATCGAGCTATAGACGGAGTGAGACGGAGGACGGCGGAGGACTTTTGCTCGAGCACGCTACGCTAGATTTTATATCCTAGTCCGTGCACGTTCTCGTTGAAGAGAAGCAAGGTCCACGAGCATCCGGAAATTGCTCTTCTCGTATATACTCTTACTGCTCCTCCAGGGCTTCGCTCCGGACCAGGCGCTTTTTTCCCAACTTTCATCTTTTTTTTTTCTCTTTCCTTTTTAAAGATCCGAAACTCCCGGTCATGACTAATTAGCGATTTTGTACTTCGAAAAACTTTCCTTCAACCGTTACCACGCTTTTTATCGCTTTTCCACAATGAGCAATGTACATACCTCTCTACCTCTCTTCCTGCTGCATTTCACTTTCAATTCTCTTTCTATTCGCTATTGTATTTTCTTTCCTTCCTTTTTCGTTATTCTTTGCGCCTTTGTACTTTTTTTTCCCCCGGTGTATCAATTTCAATGGCGGCATGCTATTGTGCCTTTTCGATTTTTTTTCTCGTCAATAGAATAGTGTTCGGGAGAACACTATTCTATTGACGACGTTTCTTGTCATCTTTTTTTTTTGCTTCAACAATCGATTTATTTTCTGTATCCTTCTATGATATTTCATTGACCCGTCGGCCACACAATGGTGCTAATTTGCATCGCCAATTTTCAATTCTTCCCAGTTAATGCGAATAGCGAACGCATTTTAGCAAATCTTTATAAGAAAGGCGAAATCTCGTCAACTTCCGAACTAACAGCACAAATAAAACGAGACAATAGAATTCTCGTAAAATTCAATCATCGCTTGACAACGGGGAACGTCGATGACAGGGTGAAAATCACTGATCTGTGCCATTCGTTATTCACTAGGTTCCTTTGAACTGTACGAATGATAATAAAATCCTGAATTACATGAGCTATCGTAAAGACTAGTCGCAAATAGTACTTTACTTCTTGGTTTCCTTACTTATTGCCCTTCCTTCCTCCCTTCTCTCTCTCTCTCTCACTCACTCCGTTCCGTCTTTGCTGTCATCTTCGTTGCTTCTCTTTATCCTATTTCAAATTTAATTAACGACAGCGAGGTCCATTTAGAAGGTAAAAGTTTCGTGTTCTAACGGATAGCGTGAACGACGAAGCAAAGGAAACCCATCGCGTTAGCTCGCGTCATACCTTCTCCTCCTACGACCGTAGCCGTTGCTTTTGTATTTCAGCTGGTCGTCACCAACTTCTACAACTACCATCGTACCTTGGCTTAACCAAAGTTTTATTTACAATATCCTCTCGACAGGACGTAGAGAAACGCATTTGTTCTTCAATGTCTGTCTCGAGCAAAGAAAGTAAAAGGCGAGAAGAAAGAGACAGAGAGAGAGAGAGAGAGAGAGAGATTTGATGCTCCTGGTGGTACTCTACTTTGTTTTAACTACATCCACTTTTCCGGAAAGCCGTTTCACAGTGGACCGACGAAGAATACCAGAATTTGAGCTCTTTCTTCGTATCGTAGTTTGCCTGAGAGTTTTATCCAAGAAAAAAAAAAAAAAAAACAACTTTCCAATCTCGCTTTCCGCGCTTATCACTTCTCTGACGAGCTAACTTTGCTTTAGTATACCAATCTGTCTATGTTTCTGGCCTGTTAGAAACTTATCTTTTGTAAGTTTTCTTTTATATCAAGTTTGTATGAGGCACCTTATTATCGCCTTCCGATCTCGTCTTTTTTTTCAGCTGATCGAGGTCTATAAGAACATTTTTTATTCCTTGTATGTCATTGCGGGCTTGAAATGTTTAAAAATATTTCGAGTATTTTATATGTGGCATAATGTTTTCTATGGAAAGGAAATTTCAACTAACTTTTGACTTAATAGCGAAGAACCAATAAAATTTTATGAACGATCGTCGAAGATGAGATTTAATATGGTTAAGAAGACAATTATACTAACTTGACTCTGGCCGAGCAGCTGTTCGTGATTCCAGTAAGGCCCGCGTCTCAATTCTTCCAATTGATGTTCCAAAGGATCGTTACGGCTCCTGTCAAGGTCGTTTTCCTTGACACGACCTATTCTTGTTTTCTCGTTCCACCGTTCCCTCGTAACTGCCGAACTTTTCCGTAATTGACTGGTCGGATCGTCCTGATCGATACTTATATCGTGATTATCCCCGGAGTTTCGATCCAACCGAGTCTCCTCGATGTCGTTCTTCCGCCATTCGTTGTTTGAATATTTTGCCGGGGAAACCGCCGAAACTGCTATGTACGAGTTTCTCGGTCGTCCGGAACCTTCAACGACGTTCAAAGAGCCAGATTTTGTTACGGGAGCTGCCGTAACTTTGTGATATGCGAATTGTCTCCACTTGCTTGGCCAGCTTGACGAATGTCTTGCCGAGGCCGATTTGTCCTCTCCGTAAACGGATCCAATAACATTCCAATCGTCAGTTTTTTCTGGCCAGCTACCCGATGCAACTTTACTATTCGAGGGCCACGTACGTCTGCCGGTTTCTTCAGAATTAGTTGGACCGTTCCATCGTTGTTCGTCGGAGCCCTGTCCGTAGACTTTGTGCTCGAGATCGTATGGTCTCCAGGTCGACTGATCCGCTGGCATGACCCAAGCACCAACCGATGATATTTTAGGAGAAATCGGCGATTGCCCGGGCCATAACTTTCTTTCGGTGTCCACGTTCGTTTGCCACATTTGTCTACTTTCGTCCCTTTGTGGCAAACCTTCATTTTCTTGTCTCGATTTCCACTCGTCAATTCCATCCAATTTTTCTGGCCAACTGATCGGACTCTTTATCAAATTTACTCCGGTATCCAATTTCTTCCCCGAGTCGTCTCCCGGTACCATCTCTTTGTTAATACCGTTGCTGTCTTTGCTCGATGATAACAAACGATCTTGTTTGTCGAGGCCGAGTTTTCTCACTAGTTCAGCATTCGGATTGTACGAATTTCCATTCTTGTCCTTTGGCCACGGTTTCGCACCGTTCAGTTTGAATGGCCAAGTGGCTGGATCTGATGTAAGGCTGTTCCAAGTTTTCATCGTTATTTTCGGCAACGCTGGATTATCTTTGACGGTTGGTTTCATTATTGTTTCTTTGTTGTTCAATTCCGAACGATTCTTACTAATTTCCAGACTAACCGGCAAGTTTCCACGACTATGACTCTCGGGTCTGTCGTGGAGCTGCCACGAGGCAGCGATATCGATGTTTCGATTGACGGGCCATCTACCAGGATCGTCATGGCGCATATGCCAATCTTGTTGTTGTTGTTGTTGCTGCTGCTGCTGCTGCTGCCGTTGTCGATTTATCGGCGGTACATCGTTCTCGGCTTCGTCGTCACTCATTATCTCTTCTAATTGTTCCTCGACGTTACCAGCGCGTTGCCAGTAATTTCTATCAAGTGGCCAAGCTTGTTGGTAGCGAGGTGACCAAATTTTATAATCGCGTTGGGAGTTTCTCCATGGCCAATTGCCACCCGAGCCAATGATGCTATCCAAGCCCGTTCGAGGCTTGTCTTTCCAAGGTCTCGTGTAATCGTAACGGGAATCCTGCCAGGTCTTGGTCGATGCGTATTTCCTTCCTAAAGGTCTGAACTGTTGGGTCCTTGCGAAAGGTCGATGATTTTTCATGTCCTCGGGAACTTGAAAAACCTCGTCGTAATCGTTTCCCGATTCACGTTCGACGGTACTTGGGTTGTAATAACGTATTCTTTGACGAGCATAGTGGCCGTAACGATCGTAAGGATCGACCGAAATCGCTACATCTTCGTACGATCTACCGTCATCCAAATTATAATCATTGATCGGGGTGTTCCTCTCGGAATTGTAACTTTTTCCTGTGTTATTCTCATCCGAATTCGGCGAACCTTTTTCATGAGTATTGACTTTACCGTAATGCAACCGACGGGGCTGCGAGTATTCCCGTGCACTTTGCAGCATAAGGGCTTGACGCTCGTCATTGAGAGCTTTCAGACTAACCCGTTGCTTCTCATCGATCGAAGGTAGCCTCTCTTTCACCAAACGAATATTACTCGTACTTGGTGGTGGTGTTTCGTGTTGTTCTTCGGACCACGGTGCCGCAAACAGTCTTTCGGCAACGAGGCGCCACTGAGCTTGGGTCGTTGTTGCGGGCCAATTTGAGGCCGTTGTCGTCAAAGATGGTCGAGCTGGACTGGGAGTTACGGCTGCTGTTGTTGCGGGTTTACTCGTTGAATTTGCGTTTGTTAAACGTTGACTTGGCTTCTTCTTCTTCTTCTTCTTTTTCTTCTTTTTCGGCTTTTTCGTTGTGGAACGTATTTCCGGCGTTTCGGACGTATCCATTGTCATTGGTACTTCAAGCAGAGAATCCGATAAATAAGCTCGTTTTTGCGAATCCACAAGATATTCCCGTTGTGACGGCGGACCAACAACGTCCGCTGAAAAACATCAATAGCGAATAAGTTTCGTAAAGATAGAGTCGTTGTTGCCTAATTGCTGTTAAGTGAGAAAAACTTATCCGGAATCGCACTTAACGTGCCAACAAAAATGAAACAAACGACAAAAAGTAACTCGCGAGCGTCACCGTAGTACTTGGTAATTAGTTCATAAACTATCGGAAAATTGTTTATAGCATCGTATTATCGCTAATTTATTGCTAAATGTTTGAGCACAATCGCAATTGACGCGCTTCAATTTATTGACACACGTAGGCAACTAACTCAACGCGAAAAGTTTCTCAAACGCTGGCCAAACACATTTCTCTAGCTACATGTTGCGGGGCCATTACCGACATAAATCAGCAATGACGAGGAAACTCGCTACGAAAATTCTGTAGTATTTGGTCGCAGAAAACGGACGAACGGAATTGCAGATAATTTGAGGAAATTGATGGGAAATCGTTAACGAGAAATTGCCAAAGGCTTCGGAAAGGTCGTAATTCCGTTCAAAGTTTCGTCGAATTACTCGAATATGGGGTAGGGGTCATTCTAGTCTTTATTTTCTCATACCTTGCCTCGTTCCCATATACCATAATCTGCGCAATGAGATATCCCCTTCTGCTTTCTTCCTCTCTCTCGCTCTCCCTCTATCGTATGATTACGAATGAATGAGAGAAAGGCGTGGCGTTAAATTGGCCCGAGGAACAATTACTCCATGGCCGATAATGGAACGTGTGTGTGTGTGAGAGGGAGAGAGAGAATGTGTCGCGCTTCGCGGTTCTTCGGTTTGTACCCGTGCTATCTGCTACCGTGACGAAGGGGATGAGTGATAAAACAACTATATATAGATTGGTATAGAAGTCATTCCATCAAACACTGATCATTCGTACCTCTGCATCTTCGATTTGACTGTAACTTTTTCAGATCCAAGACTTTACGATATTTTTACTCAGATTTGCAAAAACGCTCAAGTTTCAATTTGTTGTAGTAACGGGAATAGCACCGATATATTTGGCACGATCGAAAGTAACAGCTGATGCGGTTTGTATTGTTGGCAAACGTGACTCCCAAATTGTATCTTGAAAACTAAGTATTTACCACGATTTTGGTACATCACAAACAAACACTGCATGTGAAAAATTTGAATATTTGCAGATAGAAATCATAATACCTGAGGGCATGTTTTATTTAAACTGTCTCTCGGCCCTGCGGAGAACCAAGCGTACATCCTTGAAAAATGTGTTTTCGTGAAGCTTTAACTCTCAATGAATATAATCCTTCCAATTCTTCCGAAACAAATCATTGGCTTCGTGTCATCCCTTACCCTCAAGCCTCGGAGGACGTATGCAAATTCCCGTTCCATTAACCCTAACTCGTGTTCTCGGAGAACGTACGTGAATTCGTCCTTCCTCCCTGAGGCATTTCACGCAATCTGCGCTCCAGGCACTTTTCGTGATCATTTTTTTTCATTGAACAATATCGTGCTTGGATCCACATCAATTTTTCAACCGTACTAGTTCATCGACAAATAAAATATAAGGTTTTATCTTCGTGAAATACCGAATTTTGCTTCAAAAGAATCAGCATCACTGTGAAAAAACATTGACTTTGGAAGAAATATTTTCTATGGAACATAAGGGGCCACAGACATGGAAAGCAGCACATATCTATTTGTATCGACGTTGTTGTCTGATGGATAAACACTGGTTTTCTCATTATCCTAATTGAGCTATTACCAATGAAGATAGTTGCAACACAATCAAAATTTCGCAATAAATGGTTTGCTGGTCGGCTTGATGTCTTATCAATTTCCCAATAGAATTGCGAATGAAGAACAAACAAAGCTTTTTCGATTAAATGCGCGATATTTCACCGGGTATACAAATCCCTCGTGAATGAAACACGAGATCCGTGGAAACGTTTTTTTTTTTTGTCTTTTCTTTCCATAATGCCGTCAATATCAATAATACTCACCGAGTATACGATGCACTCGTTCCCACAACCGAGGATCCTCGGCCAGTCTCGAAAGTAGTTCCATCAAGCTTTCCGCCAACGCTCCTTCTTCGATCTGAGCAACAAAAATAAAATTCAATTCACGGAAGAGTCAACGACGGACGAAAAAAAAAAACAATTTCGGTTAAATTATAGATTCGGAATGCTCTCCGATGCGTTAATCTTTAACGAGGCCATTGAGGTTTACTTCGTAGAATTTTAATGAGGCTTTTTCGTTACGTTGAGAGTTTATCAGCATTGTAATCCTCATCTCGCAAATTCTCACTCGAACGCATCAAAGCATCGAAATGTAAGTTTTATCGCGAATATTCTCCTTACAATTATTATTTTGGAAGACGATACTAACCCAAATATAATGAGTATTAATTGTTTTAATCACCATCAGACACGTTGTTAACTTCCATACGTCCGAGGGCTCGTAAAATATAAATATATAGCTATAAATGATATCTCAAATTTGTTCTCGTTGAGTGTCTACACGATGGGGATTCGTAGGCACTTTTTGCCTCGCTTGATGCGAGAGACGTGGGAAGATACGTAGCAACCGCGGGTGAGCGTGCGAAGGGATAAAAGGTCGAGGGTGAGATTGATGACGAATTACCGAGGAAAATTTGATACAAGAAATAGAAAGAAGATAAAAAAGGGGGAGAAAAAGCTTTTGTTTTCTTCATGTTTTGAAAAAAGAATCGAGAAAAAAGGCCTGCTTGCTAAACCTTGCGCAAAATTCATCTGTGCGCGAAGTACGTGGGCGGACATCCGAGTAGTCCGTGTAGCTTTTCTTCCCGAATTTCTGAATGATTCGAAAAATAAATACACTCTGTCGTTGATCAGCGTATTAATATATAAAAATAGAGTGGGGGTCCTCGGAAAACATTCAAGTACTTCAATAAGTGTACAGAGATAGCTTTAAAAAAAATAAAAAAATAACTAAGATATTGGCTTTTCATTTGGAAGGAGCGACCGGGGTCAATAGAATCGATTCATTTAATCAATATACGGCCAAGGTAAAACAAGCTATGTCGATGTTTACGCAAGAAAAAATATATAACGTTGAAAAATATGAAAAATATAAAGCTCGTATGTCGAGTGTATTTGCGAAATCAAATATAGATTTTTTATTCATTGAAGAAACATCGATGTTAGTTGCGAAAATATTCCGATACTTTTTGCGATAAGATGAAAAAAGGAAAGAAAAAAATTTCAAGTACGATTTCAAATGCAATATTTGAAGAAATAAAAAAAAAAAGTTCCTCTTTTGTATAGGAGGACGCGTCGAGTGTTGAACGTTCAAAATTCTCTCGATAAGCATTGAGGTCTGTGCGTCGGAAGAAGAAAAATTTTCCAGTTTTTTGCGGCTAATTAAGTCGGCAAATTGAAGGGATCACGTGATCCTAAGAAATGGGTGTCGTGAACAATAAACTTCCTTAAAGACGTCTTATCTAATCGATTGGTTTTATTAATGACTGAAAGCCACGTAACGTGCCCCTTGATACTTTTTTTCTCACAAAATACTATATGAATCGCTTGAGTTTAATACATAATGGTGATTTTTTTTTTTTTTTTTTTTTTTCGATAATTTATTCATTGAGTATTTTCTCGGATCTAAAATAAAGTTCAAAAAGTACAAAAAAGTATACTGTATGTATTGAAGTTTAGAAAAAGCGTTCGCCCGTTGTGTACGAAAGCGATGTCGGGCTTTATACCGAGTTCTTCTCTCTCGATGGAGAATCGTGCATGGTATCCCTGGCATCACGAACATGAAAGTCCCGAGGCTACGGACCACGTCAATTAAATTGATTGCAGCCAGATGGTGGGTACGTTTCCTGCATGATACGTGCTCCATATGTTGATAGTATAGGATGAGCGATACTAAAGAGCTTCATCAGAAAAACAAAGAAACCTGTCATGTTGCTATCTTCCTTCTCGTGTATTGGTCGTAAATTCCCAAAAATTATTAATTAATACGAATGGAAAATCATTCCGGGAGTTAATTCCGATGGGCATGAAGTACGATTTCAAGTGCAATATTTTTTATTTTTTTTTAAATCTTGAATTAAACAAGACATGTTCGTAAATTTAAGTGCATGTGCGATATATTCAAGAGGATGCAGCCACAGTTCATGTGCATGAGAAAGGTTCATGCCATCTATGTGCTCTGGACAATCGATCGGTGACCGATATTTTCCTGTGATTTCCCAAGAGAACCAGGACGACCGCAGAAGAAACTTAATTTATTCCATTTCGTAACTCGGACATTTTTTTAACGAAGAGATAGTTTTCCTCATCAAGTTTTCTCACAATCTCTACTTCCTCGTGCCTCATTATGTATTCATCAGTTTGACTAAACTTACTGGAGGAAATGGCACTCGGTTAAATCAGCTTTCGACGTTTTCGTCTTTGGAACAGAAAGACCAAACTGTTTTTCTCTCTGTGTCACGAATCGCGTATTGTTCGGGCCTCCTACTAATAATTATATATTCCGGAATTTTTCTTTTTTTTTTTTCTTTCAAAGGAAACAAATTCAGGAGAACTGCAAGTTTGCCATTTGCAAGCATCACATTGGCTGACTCAGGAAAAGATTTTCAGGGTTTTGTCGTAAAAAAAATGATGAAGAAAGTTCAATATGCCGAAGGTCTGACATGTGGGGATTCGATTGGTGTGAAATGTCTCGTATACATAAAACCAGAAGAGGGACTTCTATTGCTCGATGACTTCCATCACCTCATACTCCTTGACCCCGATTCGGCACTTGGCCAGAAAATTTATTGAGCAGCAGTGAAGTTCCCGGAGAAATCGTATCACTTGGTCATATCATTCATAAGACACTACCGGAAATATAACTCTCTCTCTCTCTGATCCGCTCCATCGCACTGACTTTCTTTTTCGTTCTTCCGTTTTTTACTTTACTTCGAATTGCTTCCTTTCTTTTCTGTAAAGTTCTATAGACGTGTGAAACGAAGGAGAAACTTTTCTCTATTCATTCACAGTCGTTCGAACAGTTAGGATGTCCCGAAAATCAAACTCAAGCTTTAATGACACAGTTAATTTAACGATTCCGCATAAACGGAGCTAGTAGGAATTTTTCGGTTCGGCCAATTCTCGGTATGATTTTGAGATATAAATTTGGTGGAAATTTTGAATGTGACTTTTAGGACACGGAATGTATAAATATGTATGGAGCGAGAGGGAGAGATATATATGCGTACTCTCGGTAGTGCTTTTATTACTTTCGTTCGACCGGAAGTCTTAACTCGGCCGAGGGAGTTTTCCATTCCGGGACCGTCGTCGCGCCACAACTCGGAAGTGCTGACGACATCGAGCCGTATCCCTCGACGCGTACCGTTCCTCGAAGATTAACGACGTTATGGTATTAACGCTAGTCCTCTGCTGCATCGCCGAATCACGAGTTCTAGACGCGGCAAAGGCTCACGAAATCGAGCGGAAGGAGTCAACGCTATAGCTACCCATAATTCTCTGTATACTCTTCTCTCATATAGCACGACCTTCCGTCCTTAACCAAAGACAAAGCAAGTATTTTTTTATTACAGCAGTTTGCTCCTCTCTCTCTTGCTAAATAGTCGTAAATCTTGGATTATTTCAATCGCCCCTTTGACACTACTTTATGAATAAACGCTGAATCGTAATCGCCGTATGATCGGAGATAAAGACAAAAGGATCATTAAAGTTTTTCAATTTCTCACTAAAAATCGATATTTTCTCAAATTTTAAATTTCAAACGGTCATTTAGTCACAAGAGTTTGTATTAGAATTCAATTTCAATTTCAAATAGTGTGAACTTGAAAAAAAAATTCGGATTATACAATGACCACTGTCTATTTTTTCGTAATACATTTTCTCACAAATTTTCGTCTTTGAGCTTGAATTATCAAATGTTTTTCGACTATAATAAAGAGATAACATTTTCGTAAACAATTAAAATTTCATGATTACTTTCGTATTGCTGTGTGCGTGCACACAGACAAACATAATTAGTAATATGCATATTAAATATGCTAATTAGAGTTTGCACATTCGTGTGAATAATTTAATTGATCGATAATACTAATTGATTCCTGCACTTGAAATCAACCAGGCGCAACATTGAAGATTTAATGACTCGCGTTATAAATTGCAAGCGCATGTATTTCGGTTCGCCTCGTTTCGTTTGTCCGTGGTTTCGACAAAGTTTCAGAAAGAAAAATGTACAATGGAAGATTGAAGTCGAGAATGATTATTTTTCGATCGATCGTTATTTCGAAGAATTGAAAAATCGTAATATGCTGGTTTTTGAAATAAAAGAATTTTGAATAGAAACCTCAAGAGGAAAGAATTCATCGAGAAACGTAGAGAGTATATGACTATGTGGTTTTATAATTCCTGACTGCAGGGTTCCCCAACAGGATTCAATTTCACAAACTTTAATCGGGTTATTCTGTCCAGCCTGCCTATATGGTCACCGGTAGCAAAACCGATATATATTCGAAACATACATGTATGCATACACACGAGGCACGTATAAATCTATACACGTGCGTTTATATAGTGCTAAATATATAACACTACCTTTTTTTCAATCTCTTAAATCACTAGCCGGTAACCATATAAACCGGGACGATCGTTTAACCCGGAATTCCACGGTTAATGAGATAAGTTTATGTGATGGAAGGGGAAAGTTGCATACCGTGGCATTGAATTGCGTGTTCCACAGCAGTTAAAAAGAAGGAAAGAGAAAAGAGCAGGAAAATCAGCAACGATGAGAAAAAGGAAAACAGAGAGACCGTTAGATCGAAGTTGTAATTAGGGTCAAGCGATAAAAGGGAGTCACGAATATGGTTATGAATTTGTAATAATCGTGGTCAGCGAAAACCTCTTTTTTTATATTATAACCTTGATAATTTCGCATCTAACCCTTTCCATTTTGGTTCTCTTTAAAGTCAGAAACTTACCCCAAGCTCCTGAAGTTTACGGCGTTGTTCCTGCTCCGAATAGTAACCATCGAGAAAGTAAGATCTGAGATCGTTAAGTTCGGACGGCTGCCTCTTGTCTAGCTTTCGTAGTATATCACCGGCAGGAGCCTCCACCTCGGAATATTCCTCGTCGAAGCTCGTATCGTCACGCACGAGCGACTTAACAAAAACAACAAGTTGTCATCGTTTTAACTGCAATCGTTAACTCCAACGATAAATTCTGTAATGCTCCACCAAATTCAATTTTATTGCTTCTAATGTTTCTCTTTGTTGTTTGTATTTAATTTCAAAAGATTTATTGCCAATTGTTTAATATTTTACTATCGCCACTTTTTAAACGAAGAATGTAACTTTCGGATTGCTTTTACGATATCCGATAGCACGAGAATGAGAAAACTAACAAGAGAAAATAATACAGTACTAAAATGATGAAACAGCGATCTCACCTCGTAACGACCAACGTCCCGCGAAAAAATCGGTAATTCGTATCTCGTTTCAGTTTTTGTGTCGTCGTCAAGACGATTGAGAACGTCGACATTGGAAGCGAGTGTCTTTGCCAGAGATAACTGTGTTTCGTTCCCATTGAGAATCTCTTTTTGCGAACTGAGCTCTTTCTTCACGGTTGGTACACGTTTAACCTTTGTGCCAAGTTCTGAATTCCCACCGACGAGTTTTTCTTCAACCATGGACGCAGCCTTTTGTTTGTACCTCAAAAGTTCGGCCACCTGCTGACGTACAAAAGTTTCTTTTCTCTTTCTCTATTTTACGAGATATATCCACCGTGCTCCTCATTCCCGCATCCCTCCACAAATTCACCATTTTCTCTCTATAGTTTTGAGCTTTAAAATAAGCCTTCGTTTTGAGAGTGAAAGACGAAGCGAGACGCAACTTTCTGTGCGGAGAGTGTCGAAAATTTCGCTGTGAGAATTTACTACCTCCTACCACACTATTTTCTTATTTAGATACATGTATATGTCCGCTAAAACAACTGCACATAAACTACCTTGCAATGATTTTCCTCAAAAACTTTCTACTTCTGTATATACATTTTTTTTTTTTTTATTTCTTCCATTCTTCTGTATTTTTCATCTCCATCAATATTAAAAAATCAATTTATTCTCAATATTTAATCTTCGAATCAAAAAGAACAATGTTTGTTTAAAAAAAAAAAAACATTTCAAAATATTTGAGACTAGAACATAATCGCCAAATTATGAGTATAAGATTTTTCAACGAATTTACCTCTTCGTCATCGTTGGCGACAGGTTCGTTCGAAGCCAGGCTTTCATCCGACATAATTTCGTCGGTTTTCTCACGCGACGTAAAGCTTTGATTCTTGCTGACCAAACTCGTCGAGTTCATCGTGCTCGATATTCCGTTTCTTTTCTGGTCCTTCGCCATTGCCTCATGAGATTCTGCGATTTCCCTGAGTTCATCCTCGTACTCGTCCACCTCATCGGTGTCACTCTCATTCGTCTCTTCGTCCTTCTCCTCGTCCTCTTCCTCGTCCTCATCCTCTCCTTCTCCTCCTTCCTCTTCCTCGTTTTCGTTATCTTCGTCCCAAGACACGTCTTTCGCTTTTACATTTGCAACCTCGTCGACCTTTGGGGATAAATGTTCGCTCTCTTTCTCTCCCATCTCTGCCACGTTGAACGTACTATTCGCACTCCTCGGCATCGTTGAAAAACTTTGCTGCAGACAGGATAAATAAATATTGCATGCTTTTATGTATTTAAAAAAATGTATAACTAAACAAGAAGTACATAAGACTCGATAAGGAACGAAGCAAAATTATGACTCGTCGTCGCTCCCTTACCGTTGACACGTCCAACGATGTTTCCTTATTGTTGCTGCCAACTGAAATCACAAAATAATAAAAACATCATTAATTATGAGTTTTATTTACTCTGAAATTTTTTAATTCCTTAACTAATTTTATTTCTTTCAACCAAGCATATTACTTTAATATTCGAATGACACAAAATAATGAGTACCAATTTGTTTGCAACATGGCTTCATGAAAATTTTTCCTTTCTCGCCGAAAATTTCAAAGAGATTCAAAAGCACCGCTGTTGCATTCAGCCTCGCTCGAACGTTGAAAATGTTGTTGAAAAATTAGTCCGAGGCAACCGAGCACACATTTTAAATTGTCTTGGCGTAGAATTTTCTACCAATAGAATTCCTTTATTCTTCAATGAGGATAGCTTAGTAAAAGCATTCTCACGCGTTCTATTAAAAGAGAAATATACGACGTATTGCACAGGATTCTGAGACAAGTGGAAGGGAATCCGAGTAGAATTCGCTCGCGCTCGTTCACGCGGTATAGGCAATCGATTGCCAATACCTGTCGAGGGTCCGCGACTTCTTCAATACCTCGCTTTGAGAGCGAAAAACCGCATTTTCGTCTCCCCTAGGACCATCGTGGTGAGATGTACTAAAAAATTTAATCACATTGCAGATATTTTATGGAAAAGTAGTACAGGTACGGATGTTTTGAGAATTCTAACAAAATTCCCAAACACTATTTCGTTCTACAACTAATTCAAGTACAAAAATTACGTCATTTTTTTTTTCAACAATCATTCAAATATCATAAATTTAATGCCAAATGAATGAATATATGATAAGACGTTGCTTGTATAGTTTAATAAAACAAAAATCATCTCATTTGTCCATTATTTCGAGCTAGAGTAAAGTTTATTTCTGCAGTATTAATATTTAGAAAATTGAATAGATCTAAATTGAAGTAAGCGCGCGAGCGCGCGTTGTATGAGACGATTATTGTACATACGTTAACAAAACTTTGAAACTTGGGCGTGGATAAAACGCGAGTGAGAATTTCAATTCTATTCTGTCTCATTAGGGGAGCGTTTGCCAAAGTGGCTTTAATCATCATCGCGTGTGAAAGGTATGGGCGAACCAGGGTCGCTGGTAATCAGATTCACTCGAGTTTCGCCGCGTACTATATATATATATATATATATGCGTATGAGTATATAGAATCGACGAGAGAGGGTAGAGTTACGGTATGCGTTTCTGTGTACCCTGGAGCAGCAATGGAAAAGCACAGAGAGGCCACGAGCTCCAAGTGCTTGAGAACGACGATGGCGTCGACGTTGACAACTAGAGGAGTAAGGTGAGGGTGTATTGTACGCGTTTATCGCGAGTACACCAGTGATCGACATCAAAGCTCTCGGTGAATTATTTAGGGCATTGTCGATATATCGACGAAAACTTGTCCAGCCACTCTTCGTTCTCTTAGCCTCGTATCTTATTCCTGCAATGTACCAAATCACATGAGAATACTTTGCTTTCTGATGTTCCGATAAAGGCTCTCCATCCACGATTCGATTTTCGTCCTTGATATTGCACAAACTTCCGGAAGCGACGATATTCTCGAAGATGAATTTTACTTGAAATATTTGAGGCGAAAGTGAATTATTGTCAGTAGTACAAAGCCATGCTTGGTCGGACAATATCGGATTTACTCATCTTTAGCTTCTCGTGAAGAAGTTACCGAGAACATTCCTTTTCTCCAACGTCTAATTCTTCAGACTTATTTTAACGCTTTTGTTATTCAAACTTTGTAAATCAATGCTTCTATGTACGAATAGATAATGGTTATCAGTAACACAGCATACTTTGGCACAAGGCATTCGTACACAGAGTCGCTGTATACCGATGCATTTTTTTTTCTTCCACTTTCTAAATTTTTTTTTTTCGCGTATATTTATACATTAAATCACATCGGACGCGCTCTACTTGGCGCGTTTATGGAATAAAAAAGCGTCGAGTTCTTCCGCATGAATTCTGATGTTGTTACTTATATACGTCTCGAGGCGATGGAAACATTATGTATATTATGTTTAAAACTAACGCAAATGTACGCGAGTTGCGATTTGATAGAACTTCGCAGTAGTCGAGGCCCGCTTGAGGTCAGACTACCAACTAGAACGTGATATACCTGCATAGTATATATCAACTCATTAATTCTCGCTGTTAATCAGATGAAATTTTAACAATAAACCAACGCAAGACTGGTCATTTTTTATGTGCCTATGGTTTATTGGCTCACATATCATTTTTAATGAATCAAGTTTTAAAATATTGATAAGTTAGTTATTCATAGAATACAATTTTGAAATAAGACGTTATTAAGTATAGAACCTTGGGGCATTTATTGAAAATTTTATCAAACTGTTAGAATTTTCGCCAGATTATTTGTACACCTGTCCTGAGGCTTTTGAAAAAATCCAGAACGATTCACTGAGTAATGAAAAGAAAAAACTATTTTTATATTACTCAAATCATATTGAGTCTACAGTGGTTACATTTTTTGTAAAATTATCAAATTAATAAGCGAAAAAACAATGATCCGAGTATGAATTTGCAGCTGCGAACCGGTGGCATGTGTCATCCATATTTCACGAATAATTTACATCCTCGTTGTCCGAAGGGTACACAATTGGAGCGACGAGTACGACGGGTTGATTAAAATACTCGTCCCTTTGTGGCGGTGGGACTGGATGAAATTTCACCCGGAAATTTTCATAAAGTCATCCCTTAACCCTGGTCAAATAGCCACAAAGTTGGGAATTTCGGAAAAGCAATTATTATAATGCTTTTCGGTATAAAGTTTCCCGACCTAGCCAGCATAATTAAGCACGTTTCAAAGTGATACTTCTTTGAATATGACAAGGCACATCAGATCGCCGTGTCATGCAAAACATTTGTACAAGTCTCCGGATCAATTTCAATTACTGTGATTTTTCATTAATAATAATGGAAATTTAGTTTTTATCGTGCTTACTATCGCATGAACAAAATTTTTACGCAAAATAAATTATGTCCTTTGTCTAATTTACTGGGATTTCGTAGAGTGTCCTTTCATTCTGCGTGTTACAGCGCAATTTCTTATTTCAACGACGTCCTGTTGTTTTTTTTTTTTTTTCTCGTAAATTTCTCCGGCTGTTTCATTTATTTTTTTTCTTGCGTTTTATTTTTCTTCCACTTCACCCTGTCTCTCGTTTCAGGCTAGATATCTCTATATATTTGCACTAACTTGGATGCTGCACGCGCTCGCAGGCCGTTAAGGACTTTTTGTTGTCGTGCATTAAACTTATTTAAAAAGTCTCTCTCTCCCAAGAAGAAGTATATTTATGGGCCATTCCAGGACATATCGACGAGGCTCGCAGTAATGGTTTCTTCTTTTTTTCGTTCTTGCAAAATGTATCACGAAAAAGCGCTTCAACTTGATTTTCTTGGTTCTTGATTTTTTTTTTTTTTTTTTTTTTTTTCAAGTGGAAAATCTCATCGGATTCAGTGAAATCTACGTTTTCATGTATCAACCGATGGATGATTTTTTTTTTCCATAAAAATGAACTAGGCGAAGCGAATATTCTTTTGAACGGGCACTGCCAAAAATTATAAATATAAAAAAATTCTGTATCGCAATTTTTTTACCGTAACTTGCCCAGTTTGATAATTAATTTTTTTTAGGAATCCAGTAAACCACAGATTTTAATAACAGCAAAGCATAGCAGTATACATTTATTCTGTTAATATTACACAAAGTGTTTCTCATTAAAAAAAAAAAAAAAAAAAAAAAACGGAGCACAGGCGGAAGAAAAATAGTTGTGGATTTAAAGAAATACATATTCTTAAAAGTCGGAGAACGAAACGAAATTGAATTTATAAATTAGAATCCTCGTCAAAAGCCAGAAAAACTTTTAAAACGAAACGTTTTTTCCAAGAGAAAATGAATGAATTTTTTGTAAATATTTTTTTAAAGCAGAACTCCATGTACACGCTCCGCGGCACGTTTTGTCGAAAATTCGGGCTGCGATGTAGAGGGTCGAGGAGTTTAAATGAACCGCCGTAATTTCTCGTAAGAGAGGAAGAAAAGTCAGGAAAACAACAACGATCGTGGTTCAATTAGGATGAAACGGTGCCTAGACGCTCTTTCGGTCAGGTCCTCTCGACAGCACGTACTTTTTGTGCACGAGTCCAAGCAGCAGCTGGCTATAGCTGGCTCAATTTATCAGCCCGAGACCATAAGCGATCCGAATAGAGACCGGAAATTGTGAGAAAAAGGAAGTATAAAAATAAAAGGAACACGTGGTATCGCAAAATCGCGAGGGCAAAGCTATGTACACGAGAAAATAAGAGTGAAACTAAATGAGATTAGAAGATAGAAGAGAGAGAGAGAGAGAGAGCACAGGGGAACAGAGTGTCGTTTTTTCTCGAGGGTATTATTATTTTTATTCTTTTTTTCTTCTTTACTTGCCACGAGGGTTTGAAGCTTTCGACGGTTTTATATATACGCTCTCGGTGAGTTCTCCAGCTATGAGCAAGACTTGCCCATGTACACGGCCCTCCTCCTCGTTTTCCCGAGCTTTTATATACTTTCTTCAGACTTTGCACTCTTTCTCGTTCTCTCCCCCTCTCCTCATCTGTATTTTTTTACAGGGTAGCCGGAAAACTTGAACGAGTGACGAAGGAAAGACAGATTACGAAATTGTGAAGAGCAAAGTTCTCGTGTATTGCTTTTTTCGAGACATTCCTAATGATCGAGTTATTCACAGAATTGGAAGCTGCCAATCGGATATGTTAATAATGAAAAATAGCTGTGGCAAAGGTCGAGCCTCTCATTACACATCACACTAATTTATTAATATGTATACTTTATGGCAATGAAGCGTCTGACACGAAAAAATGCTTGCCGGAGACATTTCTCTTTGGAACATTACAACGACAATTCTCTCTCGACTCCTTACATCCTTTTTAAGATGCCCCCTTTGCACAGTTACCCTATGTATATATCTTTAGCCCTCTACGTCTTTCTTTTTTCGTTTTTTTTTTGTGTTGCCAGGCACAGAAACGAGAGAACGCTCGCGGGTCTCTAAGTACGTTTACAACGTATACGTGACCGGTATATCAAATAACATTGATGCGAAGCGAAAAGCGCGGCCGCATATAGGAGGGAAACAGGATCCCGAAGACTTATCGAGTCGAATATTGGGCGTAATGCATCGTATCGCCGGCGGTTTCAGTTTTTCGATATTTCATCCGCGCGATATATACTGCACAAGCATCGGGTGGTTAAAATGAGGTGGAAGGCTAGAGCGAGAATGAAAGAGTGATAATGCACAAACTTGACGTATTTGACATATTTACCAGTTGCAACGTAAATATCTAAAAATATATTCAATTTAACTCGAATAATTACTGCATAAATTTCTATCTCGTCAATGTAACTATCCGGTTCGATCGAAACGTACAAACAATGGTGTTTGGTGCGGTGTGTTGCATTCAAAATTATCAGGAGGTACAATCGTACACAAAAGTAACTAGAGAGAAAAAGAATGTTGCGTGCGAGATAGTAGTACGGATGAAAATACATTTTTGTCATTTTTTTTCTCTTTGTTATAAAAATTTTGAAGGGTTTATCGCATCAAAATTTTTCAGTGTGAAATTGCCTCGAATTCGACCACGAAACACGACATTTTTGCAGTCCTAATCTGCATTCAAAATAATTTATACAAAAATATCTCTTGACGCGGCGACATGACTCGGTGCAAAAAAAATTTGTTATAATTTGGAAAAAATGAGTTGAAAAGAGGTCTCGATATTAAATACTTGATATTTCAAAATATCATCACGGGGTCCGGAAACTTGAATTCCTTGGCGTAAAGATCGATCGTAAAGATTAAAATGTGGGGCATTTCGACCGCAGAACTTTGGCGCGGTGCTAAAATCAGTATCGGAAGTAAGGAGCATCAGCAAATGTAATCCAACAACCATAAGACGATCGACTTTACACGAGCGAAGTACATATAGCTTCCGACTATCCGGTCCACGTCGGCTAATAAACCGGAAGCTCTATACGAAAGTGTTGCCAGAAGTTCGAACAGCAGGAAAATATGCCTTCAAATCCTACTTTTTTGAGGTGAAATTTTTCTGGCAGAGGGTCTAGTTGTACAAAAAATCAACATCTTTCGATCTTTTGGGAACACGATTTTTTTATTCAATATTTTTCAACGATTGTATTTATTTTGAAATAGACGTTATTGCAAATATTTCTCGATCGATGTTAAAAGGCGAAAAAGCTGAATTTAACATGGTAGAGTAAATACAGTAAATACATACGTTCGCAGATTCATTTACAAAACAAATATGACAAGTCTTGGCATGACTACACGATATATCAACATCATACAGGACGATTACTATCGTATAATGGAATGTATGAAGTCTGTACGGTTCAGGCTTGTTTCGTGAGTATACGGCGAAATGCGGCTCCTCACTTTCATGAGAAACAACATAACGAACTTCCTGTAGCCGACTATTTTCCAGGTAAAACATTCGGGCAATATGACGTACCTCGGAGTTTCTGTAGCATCTACCAAACTTGAATACACATTTTCACATCGAACTAGGTACACCATTGCGGAGAGTTACAGCCAACAAGCATCCACCTATATATATATAACAAACAACCGTTCTAGCCAACGAGACCGAGTTTCATCATTGACTAACGAACTTTCATACGATTTGCACCCCGCCCTCGTAATACTCTCTTCACCATTGTTTAATTATCATTTTTTAAATCGTTTCTTTCATTATACCGATCGATAAATCAATTCTGTTGTTTTTACTTTTGTCATAGTTTTGGAAATACGTTGTTTGTAATTCCAGAAACCTATATAGAAACATAAATGTTTTATTTTTTTCTTTTTCGAAACTATACCACTCATGAATCCATTATTCAAAATTAACATTACATATTATGGCGAAAAAAGCATGCAATGAAACTTTCGAAAATTGGAAAATCTTAACTTCAAGTTTGTCAAAAATACCAGCGCGGTAACATTCGTTATCGAATGTATTGAGAAACATTTAACGATTTTCTTGGATTTAGGAGAGAATTTTGGTACTCTGCAACTTTAGCAATTTCATTGGGAAGCGGACAGTCCGATCGCAATTTCGTTCGCGGGTGGAGCTCGGGCTGACCGCTAGGGTGGGCAGGAGAGAGAGAGAGAGAGAGAAAGAATTCATATACATATGTATGCGTCTGTATATATAAAGAGACCAGAAGCAGAAAGAAGCATCGGAGGGTGATGCGGTTTGTAGAATAAACGATAGAGAAGCCAATTAATAAAAGCGTTCGATGGTTGCGGTCGAAATGTCGGACCGGTGCGGCTAACGTGCAACGCGCGTAACCCGTTCCTCGGTGAAATATTGGGGTTTGGCCAATTGCTCTTGGAGTTTTGTAGTGAAAAAGGAGTAAAAGCAAAAGCATTATACGAAAGACAAAAACAAAGGGAAGAAAATGAACGAAAAAGTGTTGGGCGAGGGGACGAATGACGATGATTCTCAACTTGCGCCAGTTGCGGTATAAAATGCAACGATGACGCGAACGATAATTACAATAATTACTCAATTTCGTTATCGTAGTCCGATATGTAGTTTTGTAAAGCTTGTCCGGGAATCGGTACGAGGACTAAACGCGTTATAGAGAGAGAGAGGTCGAGGAGAGTGCGACTATACGGAAATTAGTGTGAATGGTAGTGGGCCGTCGGTCGGTGTTTCTCGAACTCTTGAATGTCTCGTTGGTGTTGAACAACGACTAAAATATATTGGAGAGAGGAATTCGTCGAACGAAACTCTCTCGGATAAAGAGGTATATTGCAACGTGGTAAGGTCTTGTTTGTCTATCCGAATGGTTCGAGCGACGTAAAACGAGGCCAGTAGGTTTGACTGGCGTGAAGTACATATCGTATATACGATCGATACATAAAATGTACAAGCATACACAGCACGCTGATAAAACACTTCTAGCAAGAGTTACGTTACACGTGAAGCGGGGTGCAAAAGTTTCGGACCACTTTTCAATCACAAGTTTATTGACAAATGGCTCAAAATTTCTGTACATCACTCGACATTGATATTGATACATTCGGTATATTTAGACGCATCGATGTTCCAAGTTCATTCGATGCGCTTATATGGTGACGCATCGCGCATATGCGCTGAAACGAGCTCACGGATACGAGATAATCGAGAAGCCATCCCACGGCAATAAATGGCCCCGAGACGAAGAGAGCAAGCTCTTCCGGTCGAAGAATATTCATGAATTCTTGACCCGATGGCTATGCCAAACCAATTGCGGAACCCAATAAAGTTCTTGAGGCAAGCGCTTCTCGACGTTTGCCCACTCGATCTATACTCAGAAACGTGTATCAGACTTTAAGTGTACATTTCGTACAGTCATTACTTATTGCTACATAAATATCCAGAAAGTATAACTGAAAAATTGAAAAATTTATAGATTCGTCAGAAGAGTCGGAAAACAATTGATGATCGAAATAATAAGGAAACGTTTGACTTAATAATTTGAAAGTTACTTTCTATTTTTTATAAATCCGTGTACTCTCGACGAAATACGAGATACAAAGTAGAAGTAATATTTTCAACAAATCTCAGCGCCGCAATGTATCGTCGAAAAGATTCGTGCGGAAAATATGTTGATGGCTGCATACACAAACTCGAACATTCACGTACTCAAAGTTGCTTGATATATAGCTATCTAAATATATGACGACATGTGACTTGGCGTGAATTTCCGTATTCTTATTCTTTACTAGATGACGTTTATATACATATAAGATTGTACACAAGTTCCGGTGCTGAAGATATATTATGTGATGTGCACGTACCTCGAGCTTATATGCGAGCACATTCGTGCCATGTTTAGTAATTCGAGCAAACAATTTTGTCGCAGTTATCTTTGTGAGAATATGGGCTCACATTGCACCGTCAACGAACAAAATAGCGTGACCCAAACACCGTTGACACGCAATTTGTTGCGAGTTACGTCCCTCTGATTTCAAGGTGCAAATAATATATATGCGTGTGTTTCGTTCACACATATGTATAAAGCTTTATGAAAAAAGTACACTATCTTGAAACTCTCCGTAACGCCTGCTCGAGCTTTCCGGCCAACCCTTACCCCCAAACTCATACAATTTCATACTCGAGTGTCTCTATAACGTCGCCATATTAAAAATCTTTTACACCCGCGCTTCGAGCCAAATAATGTTATATACGAACGGAATGGCCATTTTTTAGGCTAATATTGGTTATCGCCATCGGAACCTTGGAACATGCGGCGGATCTTGTATGTATGGAATCTAATGGTGTAATTATTGATTAAAGCGCGAAAGTTGTCGTAGTAATGGAGGATATTTTGAGCCAAGATATAATGGATGCAGGTCCCGAACTTTAGGTATGCATTGTTGTCTTGAGCAGTATTTTTTCACCCGTTGTGCAATGTTTACGAGGATAGTGTAATGTTTCGAGGGTCGGACAAAAAAGGGAGTTGAAAGCTCCGGAGGGAGATTCCAGAGAGGGAAGGATATGAATAGTAGCGGAAGAAGGTAAAGAGAGAGAGATGAAGAGAGCAGAGGACACGCTCCGATAACAGTGCGGAGCTTATTTCTCCGTGGCTCTGTCCGTTATCTCACTTGGCTATGTTCCACCCAAACTCGTATTCCCTCCGCTATGCCCCTTTTCACACGAGACTCCCGCGCGTTATTGTCCTCGCTAATAGCCCCCGCGCGTCGTACCGGCAATTACATGTGCTATAATAATATTATTAATCGTTTTAGCCTTTCCTAAAGCTTCTTTGCACCCAATAGAATATACAAATTTACTCGATATCCCATGATATTAAACGCGTACCACTTGTTAATCCGTTAACTCGAATATTTATGTCATCCAACAAATTACTCTTATCTATCTTTGTATTTTTGTAAATATCGACGAGAGTCGAGGGGAAGACGGACAAAGCTGGAAAAACTTCATTCATTTGATTCCATATCAACCTGCATCAAATTATGTCCTATTATCGACGGCTAAATAACTTACTCCAATGTGTTTTTTTTTTTATCTTCCGCTTTAATCATCATTCATTCGCGAGTCACTTTGAAAATGTCTATTTCGTAAATAATATAATAAAAGTTTGATTGTCGTAGTTTTCAACGAGTTGCCGCATACTCATCCATAGTGCGAAACTACCACGAGGCTAACCAGTTTTAGGGCACGTTCGTAAACTTCCAGGTCTTTTTATACAGGTAAATTTTATCGGTGCATTGCCGTAAATCCATATCGGTCTAGAGTAAAATGGAAGAGAATTTATTCATTGGAAGATATGGAGCACGTCGTTTTACTTTAATATCAAAAAATATATAGCCAAGTTAAATTCATCGACAATTCCTCGTGGAATTGCTAGTCATTTTTGTTAACACCATTTTTCCAACTTTGTATAATCCCTAGCCTTAACCCCATCGAAAAATTCCAATATTTCTTTTAACAATCAAATAATCTTTGACAAAATACATGTTTAACTTTTGTGGGAATACTGCGGTATTAATTTACAAACGTTAGATAGAAACGTAGGATAAAGAAATTTATAGGAAAGATATACGAAAAATTAGGAACTTTGCCAACATTTGATTTGATCAGAAAACTTGACTTAGCACGCGGATAAACAGCCGTATTGATGACGCGACTTATTATACGTTTCGTTCTTTTGTAGCTTGAAAAAAAAAAAAAAAAAAACTCAAAAAATTTCAATAAAGCGGTTCGTCCTAATAAACCTTCGTTCGTTCAACAGTCATATTGACTTTGAGTTTGCATATAGAGCTAGTATTATTTAAGAGATTAAGGGACTCGAAATTATCTGCAATATTCCACGTACGCAGCACTTCCCCTATACATTGAAAACAATGCTTCAAACTCTCGGAAGCTAATTGATGGAGGATATGTTCGAGTAAATTAATTGATCGATCACGCGTCACAACCGGAATAATAATTTCCAATGCTATACTCTTTTAACAAACTCTTGAAAAAACAAAAGAATGTGATCGATCAAATTGTTGAAAAACGATAAATAAAAAAACTCGTGCTTTGACTTTCGAAACGACCATAACCGGGCAAATGGAAAGTCGCATTTTTTTTACCATAGGGTTTTCACATTTTGGGTGGATGTTTTCTAACAAAGGATTTGAATGGCGGAAGAGCAAAAAAGACTTGTAACACAAAAAAAAATTGCTAAACGGTGATTTTAGTGAAGAGTGTGTAAAAACACATGTATGAATCGATATTGTGCGTTTTGCTAACTCCGACGTTATACAGTAGAAATGCGATTATCGAAATTCACTTGAAACGTGATTTCCATTATCCATTATAATGGGAAACGAGCCGAATCTCTTGTTAAAAAATTGAGTAGAATTGTATTAACGTTCAGTGAGTTTCAGCGGCTCATTTGTTTTTTATTCCTCCGAAAGTTTCGCACAATTTGGAAAGATTACGGCGTTTCTTCGTCGCATGCGTGCTAACTCAAAGGCTAACGAGAAAGTATTTCGTCAAAAGTTTTTTTTTTTCTAAACCCTGCAAAACACCTTTCAATCCTCGGCCCCTACGACAGTCGGAACAATCGAGATTAAACTGTACTTTTTGCACAGTATTTCCGTAGCATTGATAGTAGCAATGGTAGTGCAACTCTCTGATACTCTCTACCAGAGAATCTCTCTCGTTGATCATTCGTTGCACGCGGCCTGTATGTGCCCATCCGTTACTCCCTTCGACAAATAGACTCGATCGGCTTTCGACGTACAATTGAACGGCAATCGAAAACCAGTCCTTAAATACCTCTGTACGTATACGTATATGCAACGGAATACCAACTCGAGAACCCTCTCCTTTCCCCCATTCATATGTTAGTATAAATACAAACACGTATTTCGTCGTATTTCGTCGTATTTTGTCGTATTTAAAGGGTTGAGAAACGTTATATTTGATGAATTTTGTTGGCAAGTTCCAATCTATACTGTGCAAATAGCTGGAAAACAGCACAATTTCTATTTATCATTTATTTACAGCCAATATCCATAATTATAACATTTTTGATTAAAATTTAATTTAAGTATTCGAGATTCCGTCGCAGATCAAATATGAACGCGTATGTAATATTAAATATGGTTTTGCTCGCGCGTCGAAGCGCTCAAGCTTGAAAACATTGCAGAGAATAAGCGCTGGCAAAATTTTTCGCTCGGTAAATGAATATTTCTCTCATTGACGGACTAAATATCGCATACCAAAATTTTGTTCCGCCATTTCAAATGAAAATCGTTATGTAACGCATCGCGGATTATTTGCCGTTTCATTAATATTAATCAATTCAATGCTCACGATGTTTACAAATCTTTGTACAATATATTGAAAAAATAGCAATTGATTACAAAATTAGTTTTGCGAAAAAGCAATTTTTTTTCGTAAAAAAAACTTTGTCTTGGACTTAAAAGCTCGTAATACTTTTGAAGGATATGATTTACAACATATGCATTGGATGAATAAGTCATAAAGGATTTGTGTTTGGTGCTTCGATCGTTATTCAAGTGTACAGATAAATAGAGACGTATATTCGAGAAATGTGAAGGCGATATTGCGCCAATAAGCGAATGGTATTGGATATATACGACAAGCAAACGAAACTATTTGCCACGTGGGTTAGCGCACGAGCGATACAGTTGAAGAGGTGGGTAAGCCCAATCTCGAGAAAACGCAATAACCACAATATGCTCCAACGACGAAGGGAATATAATTTCATTATTGGATTCTGCAGTCAAGGGAACGACCAAGTCGGTAAGAGACGCGTAGGAATAGTCTCGATATAGATCTCAAATTCCACAAAGTACTGAAATCTTGCTCTTTCAAGAATTCCTGACATTATTCATGCATATTATTCCTCGAAATTTGCGTCTATTAATTTCCTATTCAACCGCGAGAACAATCACTAGCAACGATATCACAATTTAATAAATCAGCGACTGTGCCACTGTGAAATTTCCTTATTTTGTATACATCAAATTTTACATTAACTTCAAAGTGGAGGAATTATTTCATCAGTTTTACCACTAATTCTGTATAAAAATGAATAAAATTAATGTATGAGGAAACAATTGCTTTCAATATTGAAATTGAAGGTTGGTTGATTCGGAACATATTTTTTTTTTTCAGTCTTTTCAAATAAATGAATGACCAAAATATCATATTCACCATTTTTTTCCTGCTGTACTAGTTGAGACTAAACATTTGATCGATCGACTTGTCTTCACGTGTATAATAATATACTGGTATTTGCTGAAAAGAATTTGAATGTTTAAATTCTATAGACGGGGAGGCCGAGAGCAAATTTATACGAAGAGCGAGAGAGAAGAAAGAGATTGATCCTCTTCGAGGAATGTGGCGAAAGCGTCTGTGACAGTATGATGTTCGAAATGTTCGAGTGTGACACATCGGCCGCAACGTTTGCTCGTCATAAAGGGGTGTGCTTAGGAGAGTCGATAGAGGAGAATGGGTAGCAGGTGTTTTGCATGTCGGCTGAGTATCCTCGGAAGGATGGAATGTTCTATGCCAGTCGTGCAGAAATAACATGTCAGAGAGTCGGATGAATTGCGACAACTCGGAAGCCTATCGTAATGCACGATAGGCGTCATAAGTAATACGAGGCTATAAGTTTTCCTCAGACAAATAACATAATAAATTCAAATCAATTAATGCAATGAATCCAGTGTGAAATTTAACTTTATTTGCGAAGCAGATTGTTTGTTTTAATTTTTACTTTGGTGAAAAGTTTTAATATAAATATTACAACTACCGTAGTAGTCGCGCGACTTCGGGACCGTAATTTAAATGAAATTCCTAATTAATTTGTAATGGAAATCATTATGATGTTAACGAGTTCAATAAATGGCTTACAGGAATGGCGTCGCCAGGGATGAATAATTAAAATCCCTCGTACCGATTAATTAACGCGAGCCGCGACCCAGTTCGCACAAACTCGAGAATCGAGTTGGACATTGCATTATTGCCAACTAAAAGAAAACGCGGTTTTTTCTCACTTTTCCCGTACAGTTCGTACACCAAAAGAATTATATTTGTGCATAGAAAGCAAAAAGTTTATTCATCGATAGATCGACCGAGTAAACATTTTTATTTGAATTTATCATGCTTCGACAATCAAACACAATAATTTGACGCTTCAATAGGAAATTTGTTTATAACTTTAAATTGTGCCAGTAATCTAGTCTATACGGTGGGTAGCCATTAAAAATAATCAATTATTCACTACCTCATCCTTCTGTCCCTTCGCCTTCTATCAACGCTTTTAACGGTTATTAATTATTGACCAGAGACATTCGGTAATTTTCGCACGAAATTATTAAAATACATATATAGCAAACGTGCAACTCGATAGATATATCAATCACTCATCGATCCAGTCGCGAGGCAACTAAGGCAATTTTTTTTTTCACTTCTCTGCATGTAAATGCGACGTCTTTTATATGAAAGTATAGGTTCGTTTTAACAGGGATAGGCAAGCTGCGGTCAATATTGAAATAACTTAATGGAACTCGGCTTCGGTTGCTCCTGCTGCGGCCTGCACGAGGGAATCGACGAGTTTCTCATCGGGGTGAGCTCAAGCCCTCTTCCTACTATGTAGAGCCGGATTACCGTGAACTATATATTAAAAAAAAAAAAAAAAAGAAATCAGGTAGAAGGACTTTTCTCGGTTCTCGTTTGGACTTGATCCTCCGTACTCCGTACTTCTGAAAGTACAGTAGATGTCTTTTGATACATAGATATAAAAAGATGACTATCACATTGAGATATTTTATTCCGAGGGCGGAAAAAATTAACGAGCACACCATGTAGCCTTGTACCGAAGAATATTTAAAATCTTATTTTATTGCCCCATACTTTTTAGCACAACCATCGAGGAAACTTTCGATTGATTATGTAACGTCGTTGGAACAAAATAAAATAATAAAATTGAATACCAAAAGGACTTTGGATGTACTGTATACAACAAATAGATTCCTGACGGTCTAAAGAAAATAAAAGGCAACAACGGGCTGCTTTAGCAAAATATATGAACATTTATATCCATGGATGAGTATACACAATAACGCTCGGAAGAAAAGGAAGACTCAATTCAATTTGACGTCGGCGCGCGTTTTATTATAATATTTGCCAAGCTTTCAGCCAACAATGCAGCGAGAAATATGCAAAGCTCCCCATTTGACAATTCCAATTGTTAAATTCAAGTCTCGTTCATTTTTCGTTAAAATATATATTTTTTTTTTCCACACTTTATGTATTAATAGGAAAAAAGCAAATATTTGTCTCCCTATTGCCGTTTGTAACTGATCGTATGACGAAGCACTTTTTATCCTTTTTTATCCGAAAAATCATGCGAATCCTCTGCAAAGCCTCCATTTTTTCAGTCGTCATATCGACTTTGATTTAACTTGAATATTGAAACGCGCTCGAGCGCAGCCGCACAAGAACCATTTTAGGGAGAAACTTCAGATCGGTGTAGGGCAAAAGTGTCGCGTCCGTCCACGGAAGGCACAACAAACCGCATACCGACCGCACATGCATCGCGCTAAGTGCAGGGTTTTTGGCCCTGAATTAATGAAGGTGCAGTCGGAAAGACGGAATTGCAGTAGCGAGACTTGAAAAATTCTTCATTTTTTTATTGGCATGCTTGGCTGCAGGAATCGAACCCGCGCACTCACGACCTACCATCTTTTTACAAATATCACTGTCCAACGAAAATTTGTATCGGAATTATGCAATTTTGAATATAGAAAAATGAGATTCTTTATTTAATATTATTATTTAAAAAAAGATATGTTAAAATCACGGTTACTCGGTTCTTTGGATACCAAAAGGTTCAAAAAAATTGGCTAGTTCTCGTCAGAGCGGAGATCAAACGGTATGATTAATTTAAGAAAATTCAGAAAAGGTGTACATTTGTAATAAGGAAAGAAAAAGAATGATTTAGCGAGATGCACCGAAGAAGGTTTTATCACGAAGCCTCGAAAAGACCGCGACGTTTACTCGGATGTGCGCGGGATGCGTAATTAAACCGCAGGTTGGGAAACCGCGTTCGCCCGTTTACCACGCGATACGGATTCGCAATTAACCCCTTTTAGTATACCAACGGTGGTGAAGTTCCGCCTTTAACCTGTTCGCAGTACCGTTCCTACCGCTGCTTCGGAATAATTCTATATGTCTATTTATATGGTGTGACCCAAAAATTCTTCGTAAAGATTTTTTTTTTTTTTTTTTTTTGCAGTGTACTATTTTCCTAAAACTTTCACGTCGAAATTCTATTATTTCTCATGTGCTCCACGAGCTTTATTAACATTTTTATTAATTAATGGAAATATTCTCCTTGTGTTTATTATTTCACAAGCTTCAATATCGTCTGTTTTTCTTTGCATCGATTTTTCACGTTTATAACCATAACAATTGAACTTTGAGACGGCAAAAATAGTTTTCAATTGCAAATGAATCGGTTTAATATTCTTTCAAGTTCATATATCGATTTCCATCCAAGAGCACGAACCGATTGTCCAGATAATATAAAAATAAACGATCCATTATTCGCCTCGACCTTAAAAGCTTGTATATTTTTGTATATTTTTATATTACCCATGAATATGAAATTGTGATAACGTGATTATTTATTCCAACAAAATTATAAAAAATTTGATTTTTCGGACTTTCCATCGAGCATAATATTTTAATAGCTGCACGCGGAAAAAAATTGGTTCTCACTTTTTTAAGTTTGAATATTTAGCGACGATGATGGAAAATTCATTGGCAAACATTGTTTCACCATTTCTAGACGTTCGTGCTACGAATTAACAATTAAAGGCAATCCTCTGCCTGCAGACCTTCGTGCCACAGACACCTACGCGTCCACGTGTTTAGTCCGTTTGCAGTACCGAACCGGGATTTATACGGGCTCGGCTGCACGAAAATCTCTCATGGGGGCTGTAGGTTGAATATTTGATGGGCATATTGCCACAATCCGCCATTTTGCCTTTCCCTTGTTTTTCCTTGTTTTCCCTGACATATATATGAACCGGAATACATTACTTTACCGTTGTGTATAGCGCCGCACAACATTTCCTTTGAGTTGCAAGCATTGCCGGACACTCGATAAAATTTTATTGCATTCCGATTGCTCCTTTATACAGGCAAATAATAAAAATCAAGTCGTAGCGTTTATATACTTCAGAAATGAGGAAAAATTGCGAATAATTTGCCGGGGAGCGGGGAGTCATGAAAACTATTAGCCGATGTGGATGCATATAACGAAAGCAAAGAAAATAACACAAGTGGGAATATTTTTCGATATATATACAGATGATAATAAATAGTGCCAGCGCAGCATTTCGTCCACCGTATGATTCTAACAATAGACTCACTCGTTTCCTTTCTTGCGATTGTCAATTTTTCGCGTTCCTCGCAAAGGCGGCTTCTTTTATACTATTTTGTCACTGACACATTTTTCACTCCCTTTGTATGTCGTTCACTCGCAACACGTAGCAATCTTCTTTACCCTCGTGGCAGTAGCTCCGTATTCGATTTTCCAAGCAAGTCGAGATCAAAGTCGAATTCCCGAAGGGCGCCTGAGGGGAAAAAGGATCGGAGGAGACTGAGCGGGTATCAATAAAAATAAATAATTATATCGATCGCGCATATTTTTTTAAGTCTCGAATTGTGATCCTTGACTCTTGGTAATATTATAGTATTTTTAATCATTAACTTGATTTCCCGTTCTATCAATCGGTTGCTCGTGTCCAATAATCTTCAATGAGCTTTCGTTTCATTTCTCTACGGTAATTCGACTCTATTTTCTTATTCCAATCTCGGCTAAATGCGTTAAGTTACCATCGGCCACGACCAACATTCTCCAGTTCTCTTTTCATTCTCATCTTCGTTTTCGTGATTCTCTTCGGATATGATGGTTACCGTGCCAAAAACCCTAAAAATATATATTCTTATACGTTAAATTTGGCGAGAACGTGTTTTTCGGCACACACACTTGTACATCCCGTATATAAATATATTTGTACGAATTTACTCTACATTGACGTTCGACGAGATATTCTTGGATTCAATCGTAATTGGATTGCTAATTGAGATTAACTATCCTCTATTTTGTATTGAAAAAATATAATTGGATATCGATACAAATTCAAAGTATATCGTGACGTGAAAATAAGAAATTGGTAGCGATGGATATGGGGCTGATGCGTGCAGCTCTATAAGTCAATACTCGGGTGAGTGAACACTCGGTCGTACATCGACTAGATCGCCGAGCATGAGGCAATTTTCAATTAAAATAAATCAATCAATTTGCAATTTTTAATAACTAAATCGTCAACTCTCTGTCATAAGTAAATATGAGTGATGTGGAAAATCTATCAAAGAAAACTGTTGACGCGTTCGCAAGAATACCTCAGCGGAACAATACATTTTTGTATGCGGAATGACATTTTTTTTTTTTTTTCAACTATTCTGCAGTTCACCGTATCAAGATGAAATATTCGCAAACTCGCTTGTACTTGTTCATCTACTTCAATATATCATTCCTATATATGGATCGAGTTGGCACCGAGGGAATATCACGTCTGCCGTTGACACGGTCCAGATTATGGAGTGAAAATAGAACTGCACTCTTTAAAAGGTCATTTGGTATTGATGTAACCAATATAAATGAAGTTAGTTATTTTTTCCTCGAAGAAACCACGCGTTATGAGCCACGTTATGAGTAGTAGAAGAAAAATCGCGAAGGAATTACGGGGATCTGGATAGTAGGGAGGTTAAATTTTTCATGAGGATTTTCCGTAAGCTACCTTTCTGAAAATTTGGTGACTGCGCCACACAAAACCGCGACCGAGTATCAAGGGCTCGAAGTTTGTAAGCTTACGAAAAACAATGAGTAAAGTTTGGAAAAAAATTCGACAAGTTGAAGAAAGCATGTGGCTGATGGAAAAGGAAAAAAAAAAGAATTGTTATGGAGAATGCATCTTATTCGTATATTCTAACATGCACGAATAGATAGACTTTGCCGATATTTCTAACGGTAGCACGCTTTCGGTTGAACGCGATACATGTATATCGTTTGTAAATAAATATATGCTTATGTGTAAAGAACGTGTTGCGGGTACGAAAAGTCATAAAACACAGGTACGTATACGCGTGTAGGTTAGAGAAAACATTCGCTCGATCGAATAACCGGCTTAACTCTAGAAATTCCGGATAAAAGGTGGTAAATTCCAATTCACTCTGGCTATCTCTCGCTGAACAATGCATGTTTACAACCCTCCGCCCGTCGTTTCTCTATCATCCCTGCGGTATATCGATGTGTCAGGAACAAAAACTTCATGGACATGGGGATCGGTTGAAAAAGCTTTATTCGCCAAATTCGCTTTTAAACAAAAATTCAACATTTCTTATCAACACTATGATCGTTGATTGTATGATATTTTTCTTTTCAATCACGTACAAATGAGTATAAATTTTTTCAACGAGAAGCACAAATTCTATTGATCGTCTCTAAATTTTTTATACCCTTCTCGCAAGTTCCACCCATCTCGTGTTTGCGCCGCTGCTTCCTTTACTAACCTATTTTTTTTTTCTCCTTTTATGTATAGTTATACATGTGCTACACATACGTATGTCAAGGAATCGAGAATCGAACGAATAAAACGTGAAAGCAAAGTATCAGGGTCGAAGATAGTGGTGCAGTCTCGAGATACAACGTCTCAACGTCTGCACGTGAAAGGTTTACAGCCATATAAATGAACAAACATTCTTTTATTTATTAAAATATCGTTTATACAAAATTTTCATGTATTCCTTGTAATTTTTTTTTCATCCAAGAAAATATGAAAAAAATTTAATTTTTTAAGAATTATACGCTCAACGGCACATGTTTTTATCTGTCAATAAATCTACGGTTTCATCATTTTCAGTACCACATTTTTGTATCTCTCTATTTGTAAAAACGCTATGTTTGAGACTCATCAAATAAATAAATAAATAAATGAAAATCCACGTAAAACGCCCCGTATATTGAAAGCTGAGTGGGAAAGGGTAGAAAAACGCTGACATCGTGGAACACTGTGTAATAGCGCGTCGATTTATCGGCTCTCGAAATCGCGTGACGGACAATCGATTTTTCCTGTAAATATTTTTTATACGTATAAACACGATTTTCTTGATCTAGCCAATTAACTATTTTTACGCTTGTCGTGTCAGCCGACCGTCGAGTGAAAACCTCGTAACGGATGAACACAATGAATTACGTTGCGGTGCAAAAGAGAGAGAGAGAGGCGAGGTTGCGGGGAAAGGTTGATCGGCAGTGACGCGAAATGAAAAGCTTGGACATATAGCACGGAATATCCAGGATAATCTGTTCTTTTTTGTGTTGAATCTTGTCATGCTGATGGATGTACAATGTAAAACACGAATCCTGTGTCTAGACGTGTATATATATTTACATGACAAATTAATTTGAAAAATAGTAGAAACTCATCGTGATACTCGTCTTCATCGGTCGAACATGATTAATTGACATTTGCGCATATTATTCTAGTCGAACTTATTTTCTATCAATGCTCGTTGAAATAATTCGTCGTTGAAGAGATAGCAAAGTAGGAAGTGTAGAACAAAAAAAAGCTTCGAACGAATCACCGGTAAATTTCGTCTTTTATTCTGGCATTTACTCGGATCTGTACAGCGCGGTATAAAAAAAAAAAGCTACTCGGAGTGAAGGAATTCAATCAAGCGGTTGGGGAATCGGATGGTAAGCGGAGAAAAGAAGGATGATGTTGAGACAGAGGGAGAATTAAAGTAGCAGAAGAGAGAAGAAACCAAGAGCTATAATCTATATACGCATGTGTGTATGTGTGTGTGTGTGTGTGTATACGTACATATATATGGATGTACACTATGTATACGCGTATACAAAGAACTATTCAACATGCTGACGTCGGATTAGTTTTCATCCTTCAACTATATGGGTAAAGGAAAGCTCGTTTTTCTCCCTCGACTCTATACATTTTTTTCTTTTTCTATCTCTTCTTCCAACCTCCTTTCGTTATTTCTCTCTCTCCATCTTTTCCTTCTCTTACTCAGCCCAGCTCTCTCGAGTCCTTTTCCAGTCGTAACCGTAAATCGTACCAAAATGACACGACGGATGTGCCGGTTGCATTCGCTCCTCTGCCGAATCCTCTTCGGCGTTGATTGCGAACTTAACAACGACCACCTTCTCTATTGTGCATCGGAACTAAAAGGTTTCCGTCGTCGTACTTCTCGTGACTTTGCGAAACGATGAAAAATAAACCGATTAATATATGATCCAAATGAGGCTCTAAATGGTCGGATTTTACGTATGCTTCCAATCGAGCATATGACACGTCATATTAATAAAACATATGGTCAAGCATAATGAATTAATTATCCGATGAATTTCTCGAGCATGGATATAGAATGACAAATACTATTTTTCTTCTCTACCTTATATACTTTTTTGTACCTTCTCTCGCTCGTCCAATACCTGAACGAAAATCTACCTCTCTCTTCTATATACTTTTATATAACATGTCACAGTAATTTCGCCCTCTCACTTGCTCTCACTTCTTATATTCGTCGAAGCTTCTTCCCTTAATATTACATCGAGCAACTCCAACTTCTGGCCGTTTCTCGTTTATTATGAACGGATTCACCGGGGAATATTCTGCAGTGACATTGCACTTTGACCTGGAACGAATATGATACATTAACGGTGCACATGCGAGCCTCAACTATCATTTTTATAGCCTTAGTCTTTACAACGCGCGGCGTCTTTCGAACTATCGACAAAAAAAACATACATGTCAATATTTTTTTATAGGGTTAACTATTGTTTCAACGTATACACATAGATTTTAATGACCCCTGATCTTTTATTCATTGTGCACTTATTGCTCACTCGTGGAATACGAATTTCAATATTCGATGAGACTAATTGTTTATCATGATAGCAATATATAATCGTGGACATTACAATAATTGCATGAATTTCATGAATGCAGGAGTCATTGAAAATATAATATTGAATCAAGTTAATAACATCAAACGAATAGCGAGCAATAACGAGCAGTCATTTATTCGTCCATGTAAAATTAACAATTATCTCGATCAACGCTAATTTATTTCAATCCATGCAATGGAAAATCATTTCGTACAATCGTTGAATAATAATTTATTACTATTTTTTCAACAACTAACATTTTTTACCGGTAGAGGAAATAATAGGATCTCATGATTTTAAAAACAATATCCGAACGATCAGCAGGTAAAAGAGTGCCATAGACAGCGTTACAATTCACAAAACGTATTCAACATCAATTTGGCAAAATAAATATTACGGAATAGTGTAGAAGCACCTGAATTTTTTCATTTTTAACAAACAGTATTCGGATGCATTCTCGTCGATTTAAATCCTGACGTGCAATTAAACCAAAACATCGAAATTGGACCGCTAGTCGGAAACATAACGCAAGCGCATCGTTATTCATCCATGTTAGCTTTCGAATCTAAGCGAATGATGTTGAAATTCAATGAAGAATAAACCAGCTTCAATGAACAAATAGTACATCGTGGGAGATTATAGTCCGATCAACAGAGAATCCGAATACATTTTATTTACAAAACCGGAGAAACGAGATCGAGCGTCGTTTCGCAGTTTCACTTTAATAAACAATAGTACAACAGAAATTCGTTCGATCGGAAAATGTAAAAAAAAAAAAAAAAAAAAAAACTTGAAGATATTATCGTAAAAATGCATAGAATGAAACAAAAATTGAATTCTGCGACAGTCCGAATGTATGCAATACATCAGCGGGAATATTTATCCACCAGTCCGTTACAGTCGGATCAATATATAGTGCGATAACGCTTATTTGTCGCTGTCATATTCACGTGGCTATGTGTTTATGGACGTGTGTGAGTTTCCTGAGAAGATTCGAAGCGTTGAGCCGGGCGGGGAGGAAGAGAGGTTCAACCGCTATGTATCGGTCTCGTAAATTATGTATATGCGACGTGATATAGGCATCGATGCGCGTGCAAGCGGAGCAGACGTGTATACCACCGATGCAGCAGCTTCGTCGTCGACGTTGGTAGACAAAGTTGGTATGGTGTGTGCTGACCGTTCTTTAACGCGCACATGTATTTTCCCGATTCATGGGACGCATGCCATTAAATCATACGACGGTCCATTGATGATGACGATGAAACAACGTGTAAAGCCTGCAGCAATTCGGTCGACGATCAATGGCAGAATTGTCAAATTCACATGGTCAATGTGTAAACATTAAAATTCATTAAATAAAATCAAATGAATGTTTTAATAATAAATATTACAATCGAGATGATGTTCTGCAATGGGAACTGAAATCAATAACTGTATACCCGCTATATAGATTGTAAGGTAAATTTATCGATTTTCATATGCCACGAATATTCGCAGTTTCGGCCTCTACAAATTGGTTGCTAATACACGTAACACTGGTGGTACGGTATAAGCGGTCGATATGTGGCTTTGAACGTGTCCCCGGCGTCATTGTTATTGCCGAAGAATGACCATTTAGCTTTGCATCTGTCCAGTGTGCATCAAATCACAATAACGAGGTGCTTTGTTGACAATCTATAGTATCGAGGTGTATTTGATCAAAAGTTCAATTAGACCATAATTTGAATATCTCTCTACCCGATTGTCAACGGTCATTAGGAACGTAAGAAGAAACTAGTGCAGCATACCGCCATCGGCTAATTTGCAGAAAATCAAAACACGTTGATTCGCACGATTTTTTCGTTAGAATTCCACCATTTTTCACCGCTAAATCTATCTGAGGAAAAAAAAAAGAGGCCTGCCTCGTCGCCGATGGGCGTGATCTCGGCATGAATCGTCTTGTCAAACTGGTTTCGGCCATGACCCGCTGACTAATGAGAAATATCGGTCGACCTAATTCACGATAATCATTGCCAAATCTCTCCTTCTCCTCTTATTTTTTTTGACCTCCGGATCGACCGCCCGCCACTGTAAAAATATCAACCTCTCGCGCGCTCGCTCTCTGTTTTTATCTGAAATTCATTCTCCGCAATCTCGAGAATTTTTATCCGGATCGCAAGCACGAAGCAACACTTTCCGCGGAGGTATTAAAAACTCCTAACGACCGTGTGCTTGGACGACGACATGGAAAAATGAGAGTGCCGGTGTAGTGGAGCGGCTGAGCCGATGACGACGACGTCGACGTCAACGCTTAATTATGCAGTCGTAGGTCCTATGAGGTACGGGCTCACGGGTCCTCGACTCTACTTTAAACCGTCTCCCCTCTTCTCTGCTTCGCCTCGAGTTACCACACCTAAGGTTTTCCATAAAACCACCGCAGTACCACCTCATAATGCCCGACACCCTGCATCCGATCAATGTCGCGCGCATGCATTATTCATCCTATAGTGATTTCCTTTCCCTTTTCACTTTTCCAACTTTCTTTTGCACAATGTTCTTGTAAAGGATTTAAAAAGTATATCATACCGCGGTCGCAATATGTATTCATTACCATAGTGGCCGATCAAATATTTTCTTTTTATTCTTCATGGCAACGAATTTATAATAGTCAGTAAGTATGAGTGCATGACGAGGAATTCGTACAATCAACATCAATGAAAGTGCCAATCGGAGTAAATTCAATTTCATTTCACACACGCTTGTATGAACAGCTATCAATTGAACAGCCCGATTTTGTTTATAGAATATATAAATTGAGCAGAGTATGCGCAATGGGAAATGCGAGAGTAACCGTTATTTAATAATAAATTACGAGCTTCGACCAACTAACGAAAATCTAACCTAGCTCCTCTCTTTCTCTTCCTTCGTTCCTCGACATCTCTCATCCTTACCTCCGAGACTCAAACGGAATCTATATAGGAACGCGAGCAATAGCAAAGCGAGACAGGCCGAATATCCATCCAAGTTCCCTTTGCATAACCCAATGAAATATGTATAATAACATACGTAATGAAATCGTTATGGATTGATATTTCATGGCTAGCGAGGAATATTACAAGAGTTTTAAATATATATGCACAGCCTTATAAAATTCCGCCAACGGTCAAGTATCGCTCGTGCAGTATAAAATGAAATTTTTCGAGTGGTTTTTACGTCGGAAAATGACATACCGATTCATATATTGCGAGGGTATGTAAATGTAATGTGTAAAATTGCGGATTAAAGTCTTGGAGTTATATAAACGGAATTTAGTTTAGTCCTTATTCCACATTCGGAATATTGTCCGTATCACGAGAGCGATTAGGTTCAAAAGAAGTTGCGTCCGTTGGCGTCCGTTTTCGTTGAGATTATAGTAGAAATAGTGGAAATAGTGGAAAATCATATAGCGAGTTGAAAAGAAAATCAGGTTAAAGCTGAATTCTAACCATTTCAAATGAGCCATTCATTGAATTCGTTCGTGTTAACTGTCGGTGAAACGATTAAAAAAATAACTTGAAAACTATTTCACAACTTTGTCCGAAAACCTTCCACCGCCGGTTGTGTAATTTGTGTTGAAATTACTACTAAGCTGTACGGTTTATGTATTAAAATTTGGATGTTGCGCTTAGGTCCTTTTCCATCATTGAACTTCAATTTTCATACCTTGTAAATGCAGAAATGAATCCTCACCCATATGCCATATATAGTACCATTGCTCAAAGAAGCGTATCGCGTTTCGACATGCTTCGAGTAAATAATTATGACGTGAACCTAAATTGCTTTATAATAGCCGATCGACCGATGATCAACGAAAAACGTACTCAATCAACAAATTGTATATCCAAGCGGTATTCAATTTATAATTAAATTACAATTTGAAATTGGAGATTCGGAGCGTAAGATCCAAAACGCCAAATAATACATTGACATTGTTAAATTTTTCGTCATTATTGAAACGTATTACCATCATATCAACAAATAACATCGTTGTTTCTTTTCGAAAGTTCCGAAAAAGCAGTATTGGATATTCTTTATATCATGCGAGTGACCGAATGCAACAATGAATTTTCGGTGGTAGACGACGTACCGGTGAAAGAGTTTTTTTTTTTTTTAGCGATATCGAACGATCAAAAGGTGAAAGAACTTGAGAATGAAAAGGATGTGTCGCGGAATGTCGTGCCTGTCAGCTGATGTGCGGTACGAACCCGTGCCCCTGAAGCGTTCTCCATGTGTAAATATAAGCATTTTGGATAGCCTACCGCTGCAGTTGGAAATAGACGAGAAAGAGCTTTAGTCGCTGATGTTTGTTAACGAGACAAGCTTTCGCAAGAACCAATCACCCGGACGAAGCTCCGAATTGGAAAGTCAACCCTGTGCACTTTTTATTCGTATATACGAAACAGCCAACGATCCGTACATCATGTTTGGCTACTGCCTTTCAACGCTAATTAACGTTCACAATGTTACTTTTGCCTTTTTTGTTTTGTTTTTTCAAACGACAAAAACAATATTTCTCTCTTCTCTCTACCTCCCTATGAAAATGATAAGGAAAAAAATGTGACTGCAGTGTACATATAACTGAAAAATAAAGAAATCGATATTAATCGAGAATGGACCAATTGAAAACTTTTAAAAAAATTGCGTTGAATTATTACTTTTTTTTCTTAAATCTAAATATAAATAAATAAGCCCGCGGTACGAAAGGTTCTTATCCTTTTTCGACTTATGGCCTCGGCTCAATTCTCTTCTTCGGCCATTTCTTATACTCAACTACTATTTTCTGCCTTCGTGTAACAACCTTTTCCTCCAATATATCCAATCACCCTTCTGTAGGAGTGACTCACGGCTGTCGTTTCCGGTCTTTTTATCTCGGACTCCTGTTATCACGACTAGAGTTAAATGGGAGCAAAAGAACCATCGATCTTCCGATATGAACTCGGGCGTGAAAGTCGAACGCAGTAATTTGTTCGACTCTTTACTTTTATATGGATTAAATGAAGCAGCAATTCATTCTAAAGGACCAAGTGAGAGAAAATAAGAAAAAAATAATAAGAGGCTATTGTGAAAATGTGGAAGCTTAGCAGTCGGTCGCCGCAATTTGAAAAAAAAAATTTATGAGTATACTTCGGCGTTAATAAAAAATTGGAAAAAATGTTTCCGCTTGTGGTACGGAACTATAGCTATCCTTCGCTTCCTCATATATTGTCTTGTATAGTTTCATGGATTAATGAAGCAATCTCCGCATTGTGCCCCTGGTGAATCGACGCAACCATTAATGCTTCTTAGTTACATTTTTTTTTTTTTTTTGCAAAACTAGATATATAATTTTTTGATAAATCATTCATGATTTTACAATATTTCGTCAGCACACCGAGGCCGGATTTCGATTTCATCCTTATTGTTATATCGCGCGTTGCGGGCTTTCGGAAAAGTCGGAAAAAATCAGACTTTTTTTCCGATGTATCCACAAAAGTATTTAATAGGTCATCTAGTATTTTTGGAGAAGAAGAACAAACACTATTCTCGGCTGGTGTATTTGACGCGGTATCATCGCAATTAACTTGACATTTCGGGTTTTTAATGTAATAATTTAGCAGTTTCTTTCTTTTTCGTCTACCCGAAAAGGTATATAAAATATTCTTTGTTCTCCCAATCCAATGGAAGGATTTGTACTCATCGATTGTCAATGAGGGCGGAAAAAACAGTGCGAAGTACCGCGTGTACAAATGCGTGCGCGAGTGCATGCTCGTAAAGTGAACAATAACGTAACGGGGCTCGGTTTTACACAAGCGAAACCAAACTATAGGTATACAATTTTATTTCAAGAGGTGAATATAAAAAAAGAATCGATATTTCTGGGCTGCCTCTCGTGGTATCGCGTGTCAATCGATATGGCGTCGTTTCACGTGTAATTCTGTTTGTACACCATCGCGCTTTTTCCACAAGTGCCTATCGAGCTTTTCGTTCTCTCTTTCAACTTCTTGTTGTTTCAGGGTTCGACGAGACCCGCTCGTGCCACTAAAATTACAAGCTCGTCGTAAATTCGCAATTCTGCGAATCATTGTTTCAACACATTTGGTGCGTTATTCGCTTCTGTTATTACCGTGCTCCACCATTTTTTAGCAACCATAAAAAAACTAACGAAAATAAATGACGCGTAAAAAAAAACATTGCCTTGACAACTGAATAGGGAAATGTGTAATATTTATTCGGACTTAACGTTTTAAATTTACTTCTCGAATAAGAATCTGATTCGAATAAAATAGAGAAAAAAAAAAAAAAAAGTATAGCTGCTCCACATTTACGAGAAAATGTTGAAGCTTCTGGCAAATCTCTCGAGCTTGAAATATATTTTTCGTTGAGAGAGATTTCGAGGTATGCCAGAGAGCAAAGAGTTACAATATATATAATATCGCGAAAACGATCATATCTGTTTTCTACCTTCGCATTTATATACGCGTGAGAACTCGCGTGCTCTCGTGATAAAGGAACGTACCAAATATAATCCTATGGATCTTGGCAGGCCGTGGGCTCTTTGCCAGATTTTTATCACACACAAATTCACGTCGCGGTACTGCATAGTTTTTTACACACGCACACAGCAGAGAGCGAGCGCGCGAAAAGCTGATAGAAAGACTTTCATGATTTTCCGATCTTCAGATTTCCATATACACCTCCTATATATTTGCTAAACCATCGCCCGCGCGATACTCGAAACCTTTACCCTCGTCGAACACAGCCCACGTATCACAAAATGCAAGCCAGCGAATTATATAAATGTGACATAAAATATGACACATACTTTGAAAGAAATGTCAAGACTCGCGAGCACACTCTATCCAATTCTCTTTCGGATGGAATACTTTTCTTTTTCTTCATCGTATAGACGCAGACTCAAAGGACGGATATTTCTATATGAAATTACGAGGTAAAAAATTTCCATTTTGTTGTTTAAAAAAAAAAAAAAAAACATTATAATACAGATTGAAGAATAAAAAAATAGGATAGAAAGTACGTTTGAAAATGTAAATGGCGCGCTAAGGACATATGAAAAATGTTAAAGATGTCAACTGGCAAACGTGAGCCATTTGATGTACGAATAATATTAACAGCGCTCTTCTCCTGTGTCAAATGTACAAAACTCACGATCGCGTATACCATATTCATAAAGTCTATATATATGCATACGGTTTTTACGCTATATGAGCGAAGAGTCCTATGAATACAAAATTTTACAGAGGAGTATACGAGCAGCGTACATCGGTAGGAATGTGAGTCGATTTTCAAAGGTCCTCCCACATAAACACGGACGCACAAATATGGACAAATACATTTATATGGGTTCGTGAAAATGTACAGGGTGTCCCCCCGGCAGACTGATATTGTAACCCGATAGAACACACACTTCCGCAATTAAAATAAATGCTTCCAATTAAACATTATTCATCGTTCGCAGTTAATCCGACGGTCTCAATACTTTCCGACATCCTAATATACGATATCAATGAAACGGCTATATCGAAAATATATTAATTGCAATCTGTTCTTTGAACGATTTTCCAAAATTCACGACCAAATTCAATCATTCACAATTTTTATCGCGAAAAAGTTCTCCAGTTTGGGATGAAGCGGCTCAATACATGATTCATCAAGCCCTCCGGTATATGTACCGAGGGGGTTGCGCGTTGATTTTTTTTTCTCCTTCCCTCGCGATCCAAGTGGGATTACAAATTTTATTTCGATTACTCTCTGGCTGTTTATTCCGAGCTTTTACATCGCAATAGGGTTTGATCAATCGTTCGCCCGAAAGGGTTGACAATTTAGTTCCGAAAGAGAGAGAGTGAGCGATGTTGGCAACGCCGCTAATTAACGGGAGGTAAAAATAAAAGAGAGGGCCGGGGGAAGGTGGGGAATGGGGATAGGATACTGATTGAACGAAATTGCAGTGAAACGAGACAAAACGGTCCTCATCGTTTTGTACTGTTCATGTACGTACGCTGTATGCGCGTCATTGACGCGAAAGACTTTCGTCTTTTTTATCAAACAACCCTCAACTGTGCCATCAATCGAAAACTCTGAAAATGTTGAGAGGTGAAAAAAAAAATCACAACACTGAAACATAAGATTAACGTAGTTGTTTGTGTGCGTGAATGTCTTTTTTTAAGACATTTGATCGACGTGAACGATTCCGATAATTCCTTCTTTAGAAGCAATTTATCTTCAAGTTTAAAAAATTGAAAAATCAACGTACGATATATAATTATAAAATGCTAACATTTGACTTTGACTTTTTGATGCCAGATTCATGATTATTCAGCCTTGGACACCCTGTATGTGTACACAACTTTTGTCAATGTAGCCATTGTGTGCGGTCGAAAAGTTATATAGAGCCGCAACGTTATGGAGTAAAAAAATTCAGTCGCGTAATTCAGTTCCGTCGTTGACTCCGCGGCCCTAATTAACTATTTTTGTCGACCCACAGTTGTTTTCTTTTTCTCTCGCAGCCAAATTCACTGTAATCCAATTGATTTGTGCATAAAGTTTCTACGATCTCGTCTCATCTTTTTTTTTATCGTTGAAAGCTTATTGATGGACAAATTTGTTCTGTTTGAATAAATGAGAGAAAACAATTAAAAATGTCATTGCTGTTCCAGTTTCTCTATTATAATATAATTCGATACGGAACTAAATGGAAAATACACGTATCCATATATATATATTGTATTTCAATAATTCGGAACACGGCCAAAAAGTAATCTTTTATTTTGTACAAAAACTATTATACATAATACTACTGTGTACAATAAATGTTTGGTGAAAAAGTGAAACAATTATTTGGCGTTGTGCCAAAATATTTTGTGCTATCGAATGAAATATAAGGTCTTCCAAATAAGATGATAAATAGCTTCACAATGGTAAAGGTGTGCGTGTGAGCATGAGAGAAAGAATAAACGAAAAAAACATATATATGTTTGAGATATCTGGTCTCGAACGGAGGCTGGGTCGTGGCGATGACAAAACAGAAGGGAAGATTCACAATGAAAAACAAATTGATAGCGTTGAATACATCAATGGAATTCAATATGAAAAAAGAAGGTGACACTGTCACGATGAATAATCGAAAAATGCATGCTCGTCGCTGCAACGGATTTGTGTCTCTAGAACTTTACCACCGACGAAGATAAAGTTACAGGTTGAAACGCCCACTATGTTAACATATCGCGGAAAGACATTTTTTTCGAGAATGATCCTTTTCGAAAATCAATATATCACTTTTCTATGTGATTTTGTCAAATATTAAATATAACGACATCCTGTTGCATGGATATGAGTGCAGCTTTGCGCAATAAGTTGATAGTAAAGTTCAAAGTACACGAGTCTTCTTGCTGCGAAAGAACACATACTTGTACAACATGACGCGATACAGTTCTTTTCCTCTGAACCCTTTCAGTCCCTTTTGCTACTCTCCTCTTCTTTATTTCCCTTCGGCACTTTGTGCCTTTAGTCAACAAAAGCCATGACGCTAGCGACGAGGAAATGAATCGAGACATCAATGTGTTGTGAATGGTATGAGAGAGAAAGAGCGGACTGACAGTTTCTATATTGGATTTTGTTGGTGCATAAACACAAGTGGGAAAAAAAAAAAAAAACAATTTGAAAGTCATGTAACATGGTTGCTCGCTGCAGTGTCAAAGAGCAGGCAATTAATCACAGCAACGAATGAATTCTTATTACTCGTGAAATCAAAGTTCAATAAAATTGAAGAAGCACATCGAAGAAGCAATAACGTCCAAAGTTATTTCTATCTGTGCCGTAATGCTCTCACTGTTTGTTTATTTATAAATAATATGCTACCGGTGGCTACTATTTTTCATGCTTTCTTTATCGATTAAGCTCGACAAAGCTCACAATGACAAAGGCCGCATAGAATTGATGCTACGACGAGACAGCTAACAAATTTGCATTTTATAGGGCTAGTGCGCTAAAGGAATAAAGCGATGAGAGAAATGTTGACAAAGAGGGGCATAATATATAGGTTGCTCGAAAGCAGCAAATTTTCTTTGACGAGAATATCTTGGAGAGCTTCATTCGTGTAGTAGTTATGGTAACATAAAAGAGAAAGCCACTGTCACGCCTATACAGGCTGTAGCAAAACAAGTGCTCAAACGTTGTTTCATAGTAAAATTGCAAAATTCCCAAGTCGTAAATCCTCGCTCGATTTTCCTGCCGTATATACTCTTTCGGGTTTCTAAGTATTTCCTTGTCTCTTTTACCGCGCCTTCAGTCACTATATTCTATAGTTGTCATTTAAATGACTTTTAGGCCATCCTATTGCGTATAAATAAATACAGAAGAGTGAGCAAGGATGCAGCAAGACGTCAAACCCCGCTGTAGTTAACGACAAGTTATCTTACAACGACCGAACCACGAGAAACAGAGAGAAGGATAGAAAGTACGAAAGAGAAATGGCCGACTGGGTTGTCTTATCCGCTCAGAGTCCCCCTCGTCCCAAAGCGGCCACGAAAGTTCGGGGTAATTTAATCGGACCATGGCGAAATTACTGCTGGTACGAAACTCCCCGTGACAGACTTGCTCCCAACGCGTGACTTGCCATACAAAATTTCGTCCCAACGGTGACTCCCTCGGTAGCAACATGTATGAACGAGCTCAAAATAAATGCTATACACTTGTTGGGTCATTTGAGAAACATTACCGGTACAAATTGCGACACTTCCGGCAATATATTTTCATCAAAAGCAACCAAATATTGTGCAAGCCCCTTCAAAATATCAAAGTTGATGAGTTTTCGCTATAATCTCGACAGTTTGTTTGAAAAATTGTTCGTCGTAAGGATAAATCGAACAACTCGCGACACACCAAGTATATCCAAAGTGAAAAAAACAACGTTGCTGCAACGAAATTTAAATAACTACGAATGTTGAGACAGGAGGAAAACATTAATTGCAATGTGCGAAACTTAATGTTTTGGTCGAATAAAATAGCACGCTAACGAGTCTGGTGTGTAAATCGTTGAAACAATTAAATGAAAGTTTAAATTACATGCACCGTATCTACCGAAACGATCTACTCTCCATATTTCAGTGGCATATTCTTCATTTCCGTCTCTGACATTTTTCTTTATTCTTTCAATGCAATTAATTTAATATAAATATTATGATTTTTAATAAGCTTTATTAATTTCTCAAAAGTCGTATTTGTACTTGTATACGAAATTACGAATACCATATACCTACCTGTGGTTAAATACCACAGATACTTTGAGAGAAAAATTTTCCATTTTTTTTCATTAATTATGTTTAGTCAATACTCGGTTGGATGATCGTTTAGGTACATACCGAATTGGAATTAGGAAGAGGAAGAGCGGAGCGGGGAAAAAGTGATGAGATAGGTTCGTAAAATGCCCCAAGGAACAATAAAAGAAGAAAAAAAAATGAAAAATCCATTATATAGGTATAAAATATGTACGGGAAAACAGGACTTTGGTTGCACGAGACAAAAAACTAAGACGACAACAACGACGCGACGACGCCGTCGACCAAGTGGAACAAAGAAGCTTCCTGCCACGTCCCACGTGACGTTAAGTATATAGTCGGCGGAAGGTTTCCTCTTACTTTTCCCTCAACCACAATTAAGATCACGGCTCTTCTTTTTTGCCTCTTCATTTTCCCGGGTCAGGATTAAGCTCTACTCCGTACAACTTGGCCGTATACATCCGCGTTGTCACCTGCACCATACCATTAAAACTCGCTACTCGGACGCTTGAAAAATCGATTCCCCTTCTACCAATTATTTTTTTTTTTGTACTCCTCAACCGAAGAGAATAATTAGAGTAAATTTAGAGTAAGCAAATTGAATCTGCACGTCACTATAATAGTACGTCGCTCCGTAGATATCTCTACCGGTTCGTATGTGTAATAAAATAGCAAAGAGCATTTCCACTGGAACGTTAAAAGCGTGAAAAGCTCCGGAGCCAGTAAATTGAAACTGTGAATCTCAGACGCAGACATTGCCGGCGGTATACTAGTTGCGGGGTGTAGATTTTTGCTCGCGGATCCTAACTAGTTGACGACACCTGGCGCCAAATAGAACCATCTATACAATGTTATTTCGTGTACACAACCGTATGTTGTGCAAATAGATCGCCTAAAACCTATATATTATGTGCATAGGGAGTCATAAAAGTAACGCATTAAACCTTTACTGCCATTTAGTTGGCAATATTCTAGAGAAAAGTTTTTACCTCTTTTTCTCTCCTAAATACCGAATCGAATCGAATCCATGTTGCCTCAACTGCTGGTTGAGGAGACCGTTGAATTCCAACATTACGCACCTCAGAGCTTTGCTACCTATCTATCTGATAAAAATGTCAGGCAACTTTTTGGACACTGTGTGTTTACTGCAGGCAAAATAGAAAAGAGGTCGCGGCGAATAGAAGAAGGAACAACGGCTTTGCAGCTCGGCGGTTTCAGCACATTAGTGTGCTGGAACATGGCCACGTAGAGGCCACGGGAAATTAGCCACAACGCCAGTGGTTTCACGGAAGCAACTAAAAGCGCGGTGCTGGTTGAGGCACTGCAAAGGTGAATGTGGCGTGTGCGAGTGGCATGCAAACCCGCTACGTTACTTTTCAATTAGCCCCGCCGGTAACGCCGATGGAATTCGAACGATAGAACTCGAAGCACCCAATTCTATGCGAACTCGCCCCACTCTACCCGACCGAGACGGAAGAGCTTTGCCCAACTATTGTATTACGACGCGGGTGCTCATGCGCGCAATACCTAGAAACATCAATTATTTCAGCAACCAGCTGCCTAACGCGAATACCTTTTTTCCGTACGGTTTATTCATTCGTTGCTGGCCAATCATTTTTCCTCTCAGTTTTCCAATAATTATTCATTGACAGAGTGCAAAAACTTGTGTCACTTTCGGACGCAGCTCTAGGGGCTACGTGGATTCTAGCTCTTGGCAGTGGATCAAGTAAACTAAAGTCAAACACAAGGAGATGCTTGCTCCGTTAGGACAGTGGCATCCTGGCAATAGTGCAGATAAACAAAAGTCAAATATAATGGAATACAGGCGCTTGCTGGCTCCTGTCAGTAGCATGAATAAGCAAAAATTAAACTCAACCGAGCCCCTTGACGTTATTACAGATAAACAGCAGTATTTGTAGTAATCAATAAACTAATTTCAACCTTTGACAAGTATAGTATGATATATATATATAATCCAATCTCTCGCCGGTAGTACGAGTTAATTAAGATCGAAGGTTTGCCAGATAGCTAAAGTGATGATCTGTAAAATCCAGTGACAAGCTCATTTTTCGAACTTTCATCGGGTCTAGTAACAATGAACCCCATTCACGCACAACCAAGTATGTGAGTTCTCTTGGAGAAATCTCACTTGCCCGCACCCGTTCCATCATCACTCTCGATCCCTCTTTTCGTTTCATCGTCCACGCGGACAACAACTTGCATCGACCCAATCGCCGCCGCTCTATTACTTCTCTGCTCGGACCATTAAGTTGATTGCTTTCGGACACTCGACGCGAGAGACTTCTTTCTCATCATGAACACATGTATCCGCGTATATAGCTATGAGACGAAGCGATGGAAAAGAAACGAGTAAGAAAAGTTCATGACATCTTCTTTCCTTTCTCAAAAGCATATACCTTGCGTTCGCGGTGTAGCATTTCTACATATACACCCGATACACACACACATATATATATATATATATATTTAATCACAAGTGTGAAATTCGAGACTTCCAATACCATTTTTCCTTCCTTCTTCCGATCAGTCCATTGCTGGTAAAAGCGTATCCTTTTACCTCTCCGCCCTCATAAAACCCGACGGATTTTCATTCGATGGAAAACCAATATAGGATAGATATTTTCTCAAAAAATAAAACATCCACGATTACGAAGAAATCGAGCGAATGAAGGCTCTGGTCGCTATCGATCTATTTACCGTCTCTCTCAATCGGCAAGTTCGTTGTTCATATAGACATCGATATCTGGCGCCCTCTCCTATACTCGGATTTGTGGCTAATTGTACAGCAGATTATTCATATCAATGAAACTTTTAAATGATAATCGATGCACCCGGAGTTGAAAAATCATTATACTGTTTTCGCTATTTTTCTCTTTATTAAAATCATCTACAAACACCATTAAATCTGAGTTTAACGTACACAGCCATAGTTCTCGCGTGTGCGCTCTTGATCGTTTACGATCGTAAAACGTTTTATAACACGTTTGAATATTAATCGCAGGATGTTCGCACGAAGATTACAAGCCCGGCGGACCTCATCAAGCTTTATTCCTGCAGGACATGAAATTGCAAACGAGTAAATGCGTTATCGAAATTGAAATGTGGAGCGGGCATCGAAAATAATGTTAAGGAAGGGGGCTGGGGGTAGTAATTAACAGGACTCTCTCTCTCTTAATAAACAATGACAATGGGCATACTTTTTTTTAATTTCGTCCACGGATCGTTGACGAAAACAGTCCGCTGGAATAATTTTATCTTTCTACGTTGTCTACGGCTGTTTGAAAAAAAAGACGGGTGACAACCTTGTTAAATATGGTACGAGCTCTAATGAAGCATCAAGCTCGAGTGACCGCTGGTGCCAGAACACATCGCAATGCAAAAACGTGAAAAATTGTGCAAGAAAAAAAAATACGCAACTACAGAAAATATTATTATTATGCAATTATTATGCATACGAAATCTAATTTTCTTTCCATGAAAATTAAGATTTTATGCCTTGCTCATTCTATTCTGTAATGACAATATTTCACTTTTAATTTTCTTCCAACACTACTTACTTTGAATATTTTTTTTCTTTTTGCCATTTCGTTTGAATTATATTTAAATGTTGAATGTGACGTCTGACCCGTATAACGCGAGGTATAGCGCTGTAATGAGGCGAAGATTTGAATTAATTGCACGAGCACGAGATGTTGGATAAATTTACTCATTATTAAACATTAGCACAATTATTTATGCCTACTTTTGTTTATAATACGATATATATATTTGAGTGTAAGTTCTAACCAAAGGTCGGAGACGTTTTGATTGTGCCATTAAATTACTATAATTAAGTACTAGTTCCCATTAAAAAAGTATGAAGACGATGTTTTATATGAGATGCTGTTTCGTGTCAGGTAATTCCTGGCATTGGGTACAGCGCAAGAACACACACGAGAATCAATTTCGGGAACGCAAAATTATCCTCTCTATATCGTGCGTTTGAATTATTCGACATATGAAATAAATTTTATTCGAGTAGTAGAATTAATTGCATTATAAAGGTCGCTGGTGAATATTGTTGATTATATAAAATAACGACAAAATTAATTGTAACGAAAATAAATCGGAATATCACAAAGCCTCCTGTAATTTTATCAGGGATCCGAGCTAAAATTCATCACCTCTAGTTATTATAATCTGCATTTCCCAAGAGATTCAATTACTTTGACCCTTTTAGCCGCAGCAAGAAGTAAATATCTTTCGGAAAAGTGTAAGCGGGCTGAGTTTTTTTTACTAGTTGTGCGAAGCATATATGATAGGAAGAACATGCATGAAACATAAAAATGAATTAAACGAGAAAAAAAACAGTGTGTGTGATGAAAATACGTTACGAGCTATCGAATTCTCGTTCGCTACAGATTTTTTCCCTTCAATTTCGAATAATAGGAGATAGAACTTTTTTGTCTTTTTATTCTGCTTTTTCACTGCGAATTTAATCATCAATCATCGAACTATGTGCAGTCGTACCAACGGAGGCACCAATTGCCCATTTCGCCAGTCGGTTAATTTACGCAGAATATATATGGAGACATATTCTACCGCATATGGAAATTAGTGTTGAAACGCAAACAAGAGCAGGCTATACGAACTCCACTGTTTTTCATCGCAAATATACTGTCCCTAGCTCCTATACGAATGCCCCATAAATTTATCGACAGTTATTCGCACTCACTGCGCTAAACGCTGTTACAAAAATCTCTTATACTTTGAAAATGCTGGTCGATCGTCGACCTTTGCTATCTTTTATTTGTCGCATCATTTACGTATAGCCTAGAAACTTTGTACTATATAGGAAGTGGAATTTGTCAAAACTAAGATAGTTTGACGAATCTTTGAAATACTTTTCCCACAAGGATACCCTTCCTTCCGAAAGGTAATTTGAAAAAATGACGAGAAGCGTCACAATTTTAGTTTTTATAGTACTTTGCTTTTATGAAAAACCACCCACGTTGGACAACTAAATAAATACATTGTTATGTATGCGAATTTATATGCGCAAACATGAAGAATTATTGAAGGGATGCTGGCCGAGAGAAAGGGGCGAGGAAAAGTGAAGTGGAAGAGCTGGGATGAGCTGGGGGATATTCGAGCATTTGGAGAGAATAATACCACAAATACATCAATGATAAACGATTATACGTTTTATCAAATTGACCCACGCATACACGCACTATTCACCTTTCTCGATCCTCGTTATGAGACACTCAACACAACTATTGCTAATAATAAAACTCATCAATCAACTCCCAATCGTCTATTGTTGCCATTTATTGTTCCAATAGATATTATTTTAATTGCCTTTTCAAACAATTAATTAGTTCGTAGTTTCGATAATTTATCATAATCGACGTTAAGTCAATATTTTGATTTTTCATCCGCTATGAAGGAAACGAAGTATTTGCGTTTTTTTTTCAGGTCTGTAATTATCATCGGACCGATTCGAACGAATCTTTCACAAGAACAAGAAGAAATCAACCATTAAAAAATGTGGATTAACAAATAGAACGATTGAAAATTTTAGTTGAGTTTACGGGCTCGAAAACAGGGTGATTTTCGAGAATTTTTTCTTCCAGTGAAAAAAGTAGTTAATCTTTCGGAATTTTCTAACAAATTTACAACATATTTCAACGATGCATGAAAATATCATGATTCTGGAAAAAAAAATTCCAATAATCATGTTGTTTATAGATTATATATCCGCGAGGATAACCGCGCAAAAGCGTTGTTTGGTCGGCGATTGCATAACTGAGAAAGCCTGATGACACAACGAATGACAAAAGCATATATACATAAACGAATTATGGTTATAACGAACGAATAAACTGTAATTTGGCAGGCACACAAATTTCGTGCATTGTGCAAATAATAGCCATCCGAGCCAGGACCTTTATTCACTATGAAAGATGTCAATCTGACGCAAATTGGCAAATATAAATAATGTAGAAGATAAAATATAGATTGGAGTGATGTGTTTTAAGAATGAAAATATAAAGCTGACTCTTTATTCTTAATTATAAGGGTGCTTATAGAGTGCACGAGGATAAATATAAATTGATGCGTCAATCTAGGCGAATGTAAAGCACGAAAGAAAGGTAGGGATGAAAAGGATTTCACAGGGTTGCACAGAAATCACTGGAGAGATTCCCGGGGCTTAGATCCTTTGGGAGTGAACCAGCAGGCGTTTACAAATGCCATAGTTGGCATAGTTTCTTGGCTCGAGATTGTCTGCGGTGTGCACGCTTCTCTTCTCGCTCCTCGCCGGTGCCCCTCCTACATCTTTTCTCTCTCCTCCAGAAAGAATCCCTTACCCGCGCGCTCAGCTGTTCTCATCGTTCTCCCGCGGGGATGCAAACCTCTCTATACTTTTGCACCACGGTGAAATAAAAAATTCGAGACACCGCATACGGGCAATGCAATGGAAATCATCAACACCGACAATTATTCTTCACTGACGCTCCAACGACGGGATATGTCGTACGGCTTCCTAGAATTCCTTTCGCCAGAGCCAAAATGGACCCCAAACTTTCCAAAACTAATTTGACCCAAGGTTTCAATTGACGGAGTATTGATGTGGTGTTTGTTCGTTAGTTTGCAAATACGCGACAACCTTTTCCCAGCGTCACCTCGTCGATGTCCCAAATACACCAGCCTCGTTATCAAGCACCTGGCCAACAATCAGCGAAATTTGTCAAGCCGCAATCACCACCGAAGGTTATACTCAAGTTATAGCTTCGAGACTCACGGATACGATTTTTTTTTTAAAACACTCGGAGATCAATGGAATTGAGAATATTTGTTAGGTTTGTTATTCGGTCCTCCCACTCATGAAAAGGGCATTGTGGTTGTTCGACTAATTGTTTATAAATGTCCAAAGAGAAAAGAATGGAGGGAGCCGAATGGTTGCTTTGTACCGAAAATAAGATAAAAAAATAAACTAGGGGTTGATATAGGAGGGTGCATCATCGGTGGTGAAAGCCAACTGAATAGGTTCTCTGGTCATTGTTGAGAGGCAACAGCTGGAGAACCCCAGCGAAATATATATAATGGAGCTATCAGCCCCAACAATGTATATATAAACACAAACAAACGTATTTTATCTCCAGTTCTTTTCAACACCCGCTACCCACTGGTTGAACATTACCTTCTTGGATACTTGAATGTCCGATAGATGTTATATAGAGAAAGGAGCATAAAAATAGAGGTCCGAGGAAAATAAAGGCACGTAGATCCGTGAGGGCAAAATAAATCAAATACAAGGATAACGGAAATGGGATGAAAATAAAACGTGTTACTTCGAATCGTAAATATAATACAGATCCATTAGCTCAGACGCGTCATAGCATCTGAATCATTTAGTTTTTATAATTAATTATTGTTGGTCGTTTTACTGATTACTGATGCTGCACAGCTAATGTTGTTGTACCTGTTGTATCATATGATCTGCTATGAAATCTGGCATATCGGAATAACCCGGATTACTCTTGCAAGTGGTCGCTCCAGTTCAAAATGCCTCCAAAATTCTTTCCCACCATTTTAATGATTAAAACATTGTTGCGGGGATTAGAATTTCAATTTGCGATACAAAATTGTTTTCTATTACAAATGCGGTTATGGCGGTCGTTTGTGTTGAAATTGTTTTATTTTCACGGTTAGTTGATAACATTATCACTCGTTAAAATTTTCTGTTGATAATAAAAAATCTTGACACACCATTATCGTTCATTGACTCGATGGTTAAATGTTCGACTTCATCAAAATGTGTGTGTGTGTGTGTTTTTTTTTTTTTTTTTTTTTGTTTTCAAAGGTTCAACATCGACACGGCGGTGGGATAAAAAAGTTGCGAGAATTCTCAGCTTTCCTAAGTTATTATTGGGTGAGAAGGTGAGAAAAACTTTGATGGAGAAACGAAACGCCGAAAACACTTTCATCTTAAGCGCGGTCTGACATAAAAATCGAGTAATAAAATGTAATAAAAGTCTAATAAAAAAAAAAATATATATATATATTGTTCGAAAGCGTATAAAGCTTGCAGCATACCACACGGGGGCAGTCTTATTGCTAGCCGCAAAAATGGATCGTAAACGCGGAAATATGACGAAAACTGAAACTTCCAGCCAGCCTTAACAACATCTTACTCTTTCGGTGCTGTAAAAAAAAAAAAAAGATCAATATCCAGTCGATCTAGTCTAGGACCTTATATAACCTCCAGATTTTCGTTGTCAAAATTTGTCGTAGGAAAAAAAAAATCTCTTCGATAATCAAAAATCGTTAAAGCTAAAACACTCTATCAATGTAAACAAATATTGATATTCCAATATTATTTGCGAATCAGCAGAAATGAGATTTTTCAATAAATTCGAACAATAAGCACCGGAATGATGGATGATTCTTTACCGAGTATAAGATTTCTAAATAATATCAAAAAAATTTTAATTCGCCAAAAATTATTGAAAAAATATTGAGAAAAAAAGGCTGCATCGCAGGATGCGAATTCAAATCAATGTGGATGTTTCTTCTACTTTGCCTCGCTGTTCTCTAGAAGCCAAAAATCCTTCGTTCCTCTGCTATATACACTGCGGTCCGGAGCCCGTTAAATATACGATTTTTTGTTCTCTCTCTGTACCAAATTCACTGGTACATAAACGCTGCAATATTATGTATGGAACAATAGCGAAGGTACATCACGAGATATTTCACCCAATGTCCAATGAGACCATTTTTATTGCCGAGTGTTTTTAACGCTCTATCATTTGTAAAGAATCGCTCTTAAAAAGACAGCTATACGAATTTGGAAATTCAAAATTTTCCACAAGTCGTTTTCATGCCGATCGGTCGAACGGTGTTAAAAAATATCACTTTTTCCGATCCATAAAATAAATATCGATTTTCGAGTCGTAAAAAAATTCCTATTTATTAATGCATCATGTTTTTCGTTATTATTCGGTCAACGCTCACAAAATACGTTTTATTTTCATGTCTACACTTGCAGAGGCGCATGACGAACCAACGGACTGCAAACGAGTTTACCAAATTCTCTGGCCATTATATCTACAAATCTCGAATTTATCTCGTGCATTTTGTCTATTTATATTTCACAAAAGTCCAGATGTGGCCAAAAAAACAAAAGATGTTTATTGAAGAAAGTAAAATATATATGTGCACGTGTAAGATAAGATGGCAGGAATTGATCGAGTGCTGGTTCAGCTTTACGCTAATCGGTTTTATATTACAAGTGATTAAATGAGTTGCCGCACAGAAAGGAAATAGAGGACGAATGTAGGAAACTCAAAGAACACACTCGTCTTTCCTTTCGTGTGCACAAATTTATATGGAATAAATGTGAAAGTGATTCTATAGCATTTTAGAATCTGAAACCATCGAGCTCGGAGATGAGAAAAGCTTGTGAAACGAAAGTATATTGAGAAAGGATTCATATTTCTTTAGCTGCTCAGTTAATTTACTTCAACCGTAAAAATAAGTTTACGTCGCACGACACCTGCTGGCCATTATTGCAAAATAACCAACAAAGTTCAAATGCAAAATATAAACTTAATTTAATAAAATGTGGGTCAAATTTTTCCATCAACGAAATACTTGGCTAAAATGACAGAGAGACACGAGAATTAATTCTGACCAATTGATTGTGACACGGTTGAATTTGGCATATCGAGAATTTCAGCGCATATCATGACAAAATCTTCTACTACATGTACGAAGATCGATATGTATTAGATGAACAAATATGGTTAGGAAGCGCTGGAAATAGGACTAAACTAATTGGAGCGGGTGAGCGGAGGATTGTGTGACGCGACCAACACCGCGCGTTACAAGGACGAACGACAAAGAAAAAAAGAAAAAAAAAAAAAAACACATGAAAAATCTGTTACACGTACATGAAAACTGTGACGTTCTTTTCGGTGGAGTGCAGCCAACTGCAGACTCGTAAATAAAAGAAAGATGCGAGAGAGGAGAAAAGGGAGAAAGGCGAGAGCATAAAAGGAGATGAAAAAAGAAGAGAAGCAGGAAGGGAAAAGGGAATGTGTGAAAACAGCATAGTGCTCGAAGCTGGTTCACACTGCCACGGCATCAGCGTTAAAAGCTAATGGACGACGCACACTGCCGTGTTACCGCGAGTGAGGCCTGTTCCCTTTGAAATTATATCCACTCCGCGTATACGTACACCAACGTGTCTGGTCTCATTCGAGATCTTCTTTCAGTCATTTACGCAGTTTTTTTCCATCATCGAGCAACTCGTTCGTTTGTCTACTATTGTATAATTCGTTTGAAATCTGTATAAAACCTTTCTCAATTAAAATCAATTCGATTTACTCTTATTGAGGACAGAGACAAATTCAAAGTATTTCGATTGTAAAGTTCGACGTACCGAGAACGAGTGATTCAGATCCTTTGGAAATAAAACTTGTTCATCAACGTTTTAGCCGTTTCGAGTTTGAAATTTCAAATGATAGAGCAATACACTCGATATAGCTGCGCAATGCTAACAAATTTTTTGACGTCCTATTATTTGTTTTTTGAGTCTTTGTTCCTTCTCCGAAACATTATGAGACGTTTAATTCTCAAAAGAATGGATAAAGTATATATAAAATAATGATAATGAATGGGAAAGCTTTGATATATCTCATCACGAATCTGGTTGGATCGTTATCGAGATTCGAGTCATGTCGAACGACGTAAAACGGGAATATTCAACATTTACCAATGGTGCGGGAATAAGAAATGAATGAAGAAAAATAGAGAAATGAAAAAGAACACAAAGAATGAGTAAAAATAAAAGAGAAACAAAAGCATTGGATATAGTTAGATAAAAGAGCAAAACGAAATACGTATAAAAAAAGAGGAAAAACAAGGATAATGGGGGCATAAAAAATATGTAAATGCAGAAGGAATAACCGAGGGTACAAATAGTGTATAAGGCGAAGCCAGAGCTGGCAAAGTTCCTGAAAGTCAGAAGAGGCAGCTAGCACGAGGACAGGTATATGGAGAGCGAAAGAAACGAAAGACAAAGAGGAAGAAGGTACAGTTAGAAAGTAGTGGCGAGAGTATGACGCGGAGGAACGAAGGAGAACAAAACAGAAATTAGGAGTGAGAAAAGGTAAATAGGGGATGCAACATCTGGGAGTTGAATGAGGGCTCGTTCGAGCACGGGTTGGGAAAATGCAAGATTCTGGAACAAGGAGGATTAGACGCGCGAGCATTGTTAGGAGAAGAGGTCGAAGAAGTATGTAATCAAATGAATTGGAAAAGTCAGACTAGAATGAGGAGAGTGAAGGAAAAAAAATACTCGAATTGCTTGAAAAATATTCAAATCCAAAACGTATTTATATTTAATGTACTTATCGGGCAACGTTAAATTGTTTATTGAAGCAAATTTTCTTAAATTGTTTACACAGAGTTAAATCCCATTTTGCCGTTCCCTTTATACTTTTCCTGATGTTTCTGGTAAGACCACACGGCGTATCATTAAAAAACTGAATGATAACTGAATTACCAATGATATTGGTAAATTCAATGTCTATAATCCAGCGTTCGTGCAATATAACTTAACTATATTTTGTTGGCGATAACCTGCTTGATTTATAAATTTCATTAAATTTTTGTAGCACTCGTTCCGTCTTTCAGCATGAAAAAGCATCTTTCGTGCTGTTTTATCTGGCAAAACCTTGTGTTTTTTTTTTTTCTTTTTTTTCCTTATTCGCACAATGCAGTATTATATTACAGATTTTTCCAGCCGAGGAAAGCAGACTGGGTCCGACTTAACTCCGACGACTGGCCTTTGAAATACACGCATATATGCGCGAATGGAAAAGTATGTTGCAAGAAGTAAAGAAATACTTTTAGAGTTTTGGTCCTGTTGCTCTGTCTTCTGCAACTAGTTTTGCTTTTTCTTTTCGCTCGCCATCAATGCGGAGAAAATAATAAAAACAGGTGTAAAACGTACGATACGCCTCAAACTATATTCAAAGGTTGAAGAATGGAATTGCGATTGTCTATAAATTAGAAAAACGGAATCGCCTGAAAAGTATAATGAGAAAGAGGAAGAGTGTAAAAAAAAAGAATACAGAGGTGGTTAGAGACGACAATTCTTCTTTTGTTCGTTCGATGGAAACTCTACCAAGAATAACAAATAAAAGACAAGCTTTAAGAAATTACATTGAAAGAAATATATGTCCATAGTGGGAGTTTGCAACGTTAATCAGTATGGCTCACAGGGCGTTAACTTTGATCCATTGATATTGGAATAAGGTGGATATAAGGGGAGTGTTGTCCGTAGTTGTCTGTAGTCCGTGCTGCTCGAACGCGACCTTTGGTTCGGCCTGTACACGCGTATACGTTCAAATATACAAGTCAGATATTGCAACATGGTATATTACAAAAGTTCTAGCGGATGTTACGATAAATGTCTGCTGAATTTAACGTACGAAGGCGTTGTGCAGTATCGACCAACAACCCCTGCGATCTTCGAGGCCGCGTGTCATGTGCGGCCCGTGCATTGCACACGGGGTTAACGACGTTGCACACCAGAGGCCTTGGACTACTTTCGTCTCGCGATTCAACATTAATTCCACGTACCACATGCATCAAGGGGGTGTCACGAGTCGTCCGGGGATTTTTCCGTGCGGAGATAGGGGCCGACTTTATAAGTCGTCCGACCTCACTTCACCATGCAGAGGCGACGGAGGAACGAAGCGGTGGGGGGTGATTTTTACAATAAAAACTTGAATTTATCATGAATGATAAATTCAAGTTTAAAGAATGATAAAATAACAGAGATTGTCAAATATTTTTTAAGGATAACAAACGATTATTATTTTTCTTCGAACAATGCGGGGAAAAGTATGAATTTTATTGAACGTATCAATCAATTGAACAAATGTGAAAAATGCAGTTGGCAAAAATTCCTATGAAAATATTGTATTTGAGGATTATATATCGGGTATTGGACACTCGTACAGCGGATGGCAAAAAACAATAAATAAATAAATTAAACCCACCCGTAACGAGCAACCTCGCGTTTTCACCGAGTTTCAATAGAGTTTGAGAAACTCGGGCGTGTTGCCAGGTCGAAATCACGTCGAGTACCTCATTTTGTAAGAAGTTGACCTACTTTTCGTTGGAAATCTATATATCTGTAGGAATGTAAAATAATAATAATAATAATAATAATAGAGGTGACGGAACGACCGCCGAATACATGTTGCAAGTTGAGCTGGAAAAAAAAATAACTCCAAACCTCTCCATATTCAGTTTTATACGAGTTCTCATATGTTTATAGTTTTTCCGTCTAAACGTTAAGACGATATACTTTGCGTCATAACACGTCCACCTTTATATTTTCAAAATAAACAAATAAACACACATACGAGCCATAGACTCAAGTTGGCCACCTAATTCTTTCATATAACTAAACAATCATTATTTATTGGATGCACAAATATCACGTATAAGTTAATGGTCAAATTTTGTACTTTTTCATGGAAAATTTCATCGTCTACCGTCTCAAACTACTTTGAATAGCATTTTTCTTACGAGCTCGATACCCTAGAATCAGCGAGCCCAAAAACCTCCCACTATCAAATTTTATTCAATTTCAGGTACGAAAAAAGTATATTCGAGATCAGTTAAAATAAACGAATAATTTTAAAAGTAAAATTGAGAGTGTCTCAAACTGGCTGACGAAAGAACGAAAAAATATAAATTCAATTTTTTTTCCCAACAAAACTAAATTAATTTGAGCGAAGCTGCCTGAAAATGCCGGTACGTTATTTAAGTAATTTTTGAGAAAAAGCCGTAAACGTAAACGTAATAAACGTGAGAAAGTTCGGGCGGTAAAAACTTCATTAAGATTATGTAAGCAGAAGTGGAAGCGAAAAATAAAATAAAAAATAGCCTCTAGGGTGCAAATTGAGAGGAACGTGAATCGAGGATATAAGATGAGACATCTGCATGACCCGCGCGATAGATTTCAATTTGCCTGAATTATTTATACAAATTTAGTCGGAGATCCTCCATTTGTTTAATCATTTGAAACTCGAGCGCATTTCCTAAATCAAGAAATTGCTTTATCCGTTCAAATTCTTGCGAGCGTACCATGAAAGTTAACAATTACACGGCCGAGTACATTCAACTACAGAGAATACGGAAAATCCGGAGCTTTTATGCTTGCGGACGAGAATAACCTCATTCTCATTAAGTCAAGGAGAACATTTTTTTTTTGCTTTATTATACAGTAAGAGTTTAACAGATGAGAAAAAACAATATAAAATGTTTATTTTATACTTTTTTTAATCCAATATTTGTATCAATTAATGAACTATTAAACGATTTAAATTATTTACAAACTCGTTTACGAAATTTTTCACAGCCAAAGTAACGAAATTCAAAAGCCCGTTGCACCGACCTAAAAAATTACAATTATGCGCTCGCCCTCTCCAAGTTCTCTATTGAAATAATTTTTCAAGCAAACTCATGCAAGCGAGCAATAATAAGAAGAAAAGTAGAAAAGACTTTTCAATGCGCAAAGTACAACTTTGACTATATATGACCAGAGTGGCCACAGCAAAAAATACTTGCATTTGCTAGAATGTTTTTTTCCCCTTTCTCTCTATTTCACTTTTTTTTGCCTCATCTTCCGTACCGCACTCTTCGCAATTCTTTTCATTCTTTTCATTCTTTTCACCTTTCGCCCAAAACGCCTATTCGTCCGTAAGGAGTTGATGAAAGAGAAAAAGTTGTCTATATAGCCCGACCGGGTATTTCTCGTTTTTCGCGTAAAGGAGATCGGGCAAAAATGGAACACGAAATTTGTGCCCGCTTATTAACATTTGACGCCGCAGCAAGGACTTGCAAATTCCCTCATTTCCTGTTTAACTTTGCCAAAATAAATAAAGAAAAAAAATTAACGGATTCGCCCACTTTTTGTCAAACTAAGCGAAATTTTATTTGTCGAATAGTTTCATATTGCCCCGGTGTCTCATTTTTCCCTGACCTTACGTACATATACGTATAAGCAGGTGAGCAGTGCAAGCAAGAAGCAAATAATCCACAGGGAGGAAAGAAAATCCAAAGCGGCCACGAGAATAGTATCTTTCCAACGATATTGCTCCCTCGTCCGCGATTATCCGCGAGAATCCACGTAAAAGCTCTCCTTTTACGTGGTTTTTTTTTTTTCTTTCCTTCCATTTTTTGCGCATGCAAGCGAACAAGAAAGAAGGAAAAAGTAGCCGCGAGTATAGAGAGCCCCGTTGCCCGTCCCGCGATGCCCGGCAAGAGCGATAATGTACGCGAAGAATGACCAACCCTATAGTGATTTTACCGCGCGGTGCGGGTCCCGTACTTTCCATTCGACGCCAACTTACGTTTTCACTACTTCTCGCAAAAGATTTCCCCAACTTTGTTGATTACATCCGGCCCGGCCTTTATCCTTTGCCGCAACATTTACTCACCGTCTCGCAGGTGAAAAAATTGTCAAACATTAAAAAATATATAGAAAATAGAATAAGTGCGTTAATTCATTTTTTTCAATATAATATGATTTTTGAAGGAGTATTTTGTAGGATTTTTGAAAGCTCCGGTAACATCGGAAGAAGGATGATGCGCAGGTAACCATGAAGAAGGTCGCGTTTAGGTAATAAACGCAATTGGTACAAGTTGCCACTGTGAGTGGAACTCGTGGAATTTTAGCACTAACTAAATTTGCCTTGTCGATTGATGCCAGAGATATATCTAGTGAACGCGCAGCATCGAAATAATCTCTTTGGGGAATGCTCCGCCGCTGGCGTGAATTGCAGGCCTCGTTCGCTCTACCCTCTACCCATCTCTTATATCCTATCGCTCCAAACCTCACTCGCGATCCTCTTTCAATCATCTTCCTCCTTATTTTCCTCGACCTCTTATACCAATTATACGGAGTATATTTTACGCTCGCGAATTTCATCGCGATACACGGCGATCTGGGGCGAGGCCCATAAATCCAATAATTTTACTCCAAATCCTTTCTCTCTTCCTCTTTCGTCGATCAGCTGGTGTCAGCGTCGAGCTCGAGCGATCGATTATTCGATTTACTTTGTAATCGAGATGTATCCAGTCTCGTATACAGAACGAACAAGTGTACAGGAGATGAAACGAGGAGCCGGAATTCACTTAAAATCAATGGCAGCTCCGAGGCCCGAGGCTAATGCAATGATGATGCAAAGTGCCAAATTATTGCATCCTTTCTCCGTTCGCTTTTCAAGCTTCAAACAACTAGGTTACGTAGTGCGGTATAGATAGATCTTCTCATCGTGACGAAAACACTCGAATTTCCATTAGCATTCTTGTATCTTTGTAAAACAGACTTGTGTCGATTCGACAAATTAAATTTGCATTACTTATTGCTCGTACAAAAAGACTTTTTCTGTAAATTGCCATAATCATCGTCGAATTTATCGTATTTTGTCTTTTTGTCATGTATCTTTTTGCACTAAAATATAATTGTATCGAATCATCAGGGCTGTAAATTCATATGAAAACGTTTTTGTTTTCAAGTAAATTTCGTCAACTTTCGATAAAGTACACCAGGAGTATAATAATTTAGCTGCAACGAGATGGTATATCTCTCAATTCGCGTGTGATATCGTTCGTTGAAATCATCAAGAGTGCACTCTCACCTGTGGATATGCACGCGAGACACGCAACTGGGTAAATCGCGTGCCACAACTCCTTCCAAGTTACTTCTCATACGTGTACAATATGATAAACGCATATATTTGCGAATGCACACACTGGGTTTGTGCTACTCGAGTCCGGAGGATCGAGCGTTTAAACTCGACGACCGTAAATGTTGCTCCCTGACCCTTTCACTATAATTCTCCCCTTCGTAGCTGCGTCTCTCTACACGCTCAATTCTCTTTGAACCTTCTCCAATGTATCGGAGCTCACTTTCTTTGAACGTTTGCACGAGGCGGCAAATTCCTTTGCCCGAAACATATTGAGCCTGTACGGATTACCCGGAAATCTGTTAAGCTCAGCCTCGCCCGCACTGACTCATACCAATTATAATTATTATCTTGCATTCCCTCAAATTCAAAATAAAACTTATTTGAAAATATTGAATGGGGAGAAAATAGCAGTAGCAACGAAAAGTATTGTTTGAGATACGATGAAAGCTCTTTCCTCGAATTAGTTCCGCTGTACAACGTGAACGAAACATTCTCAATTTTGTTATACTGGAAAACGTTGAAAAAACATAATTAGCAACGTTAATAAAAGGGATGAAACTCACCGGCAGCGAGGACAGCAACCGTCAGCAGCAACAGGAGCCGAAACGTGGAACGCAATATGCTCGTGTCTGCCATACCGTATCGGTCAATACACCGGCACACGTATTCCAAGTATAACAATTTTTTTTTTTCAATCCTTCTCCGCGAATCACTTCATCGCGAGAAACAACACATCGCCCGACGCGTCAATTCAACAAGCAGCAAAGACAAAACAAACGTGAAAAACCTTGCGATCTGTTGGACTTCATTAATAATAGAGAAAGAAAGAAAAAGAATAAAAATTTAACATAATTGGTCGAATGGTGTTGAAAAAAATAAGGGAACCCCGCATTAATGAACTTTATTTAAGAATTGGATAATTTTATCATTATTATAAATTTTTTATATTATCAAGTTGCATGTACGTAACAACCGTCTATTGCGATTTAGTTGGAAAGTTTGTAAATAAAAATGAATAAATTTGAACGACGTTGGGAAAAAGTGTGAAAACGCTTGGTAGCCCGACGCGTACTGTTGGACGGGCGCGCGTTCGCCACTCAGCTTTGTGAGTATCGGCGGGTTGACGCGCGTGCAAAAGGTGCTTTCGCAGCGCGCGCATATCTCGCGTTTTCCACCCTCTTCTCAATGGGGGTGTGTGGGTGGAGGCGTTCGGACCCTAACATTCACACATGTTGTATGTGTGTGTATACATAAACGGATTTATATTTATATACACATATTATGTATATATTTCCCACGAAATATATGCTTATATATATATGATGACATCCCCTGGGGGAAAGAGAGACGCACGAGCTTCTAGCAGCAGCTCAACCACCTTCGCTTGGTTCTCCCATGCCAACCGCGTCTCCCTGTGGTTAATGCTCTGCTACTGGCGTTCGCATACATGCATCAACAAAACACCAGCCACTCGTGAATGACTCGAGAACTACACCGAGCCAATTCTCATACGGACTATTATTTTTATTTCAAAACAAAATACATTTATCTCATTATGAATTTTCCGAACGCACCTTTTGCATTGATGAGCCGCGAATTCGCTTTCTATACGAGCGAATATCATATAATCTTGCATTATAGAAGACAGAAATTCCTGTTTTTTTTTTTTTTTTTTTTTTTTTCAGTGGAATATTTTATTTTGGTGCAAAGGAATTATTGGAATATTTGAGAGATACCTTTTGAGTTTATTTTCGAGTTTTTGAAATGATTTGTGGCCCATCGGGGAAACACGTTTTATAGTTTTTCATTACGACCAATACAACAAATACTTGACCCATCGACGCCAATCATTTAGGAATATTGGCCGCATTCTTGGTTTACCAGCCACGCAAACTTTTCATCTATTCACCGTAGACATTTTGTGTTATTAATCAATGAATGGCGAAAATGAAAAGTTTCGGTATATATTTCTCTACCATTCGCGTTTTATACACGAGGTTTACAAATAAAACTTTCTTCAGAATTTATTTGTCATCAAACGCGCATAGATTATGTAATAAAATAATTCGTCATGGATTGCTGCATATTCGAAATGAGTTTGCTGCAATAAACAAAAACACATATTTACGGTTTATTCCGTCTGTTTGTTTTTTGAGGTAACGCTCGTGGATATGTTAAAAAAATTGGAACGAGTTAAATTTTTCTTGCAATTAGCAATATTTGATGATGTCTCTCGCATCATCCCCCGTTGTGATGAAGTACCGCGGAGGGGCGTATATAGTTATGGCAGTAAATGCACGAGAGCCGACCGTTTGGGGACATTTGCGTAAATTTATCGTCGTAATGTAAACAGAGAAGACATCTCTCTCTCTCTCTCTCTCTCTGTCCATATCATGGACTGCTGAGTTGTCGCTATTCAACGCAACCGCACGTTGACACGACACCGCAGAGTTTCTATTATGATTGTCATTAACGCTATGCGGTGGTCACATGTGTGTACCCGCGGTCCAACAAATTGTCGCTACTCAAATGACCAACACAAAACGCGTCGGACTTGGCGTTAAAAATAATTCCAGAAGTCCCGACAAGTCAAAAAACCTCTTATACATTTTTGTCCAACCGTATGACAACAAAATACTAATATATACATTTGAGCACAGCCAGTCCCCAGGATTTTCTGGTCGGTGATGAAAATTCTCTGATTAGCTGACGCACGCGTGTAATTAATTTCGGACAATGTGATAACCGAGTTATCACATATATGTCAACGGACATTCCGATGGCATGCGCTATCGTTGGGCGATTATCATCTTGCGACAATACACAGCCGGTGGCTTATTCTCACCCCTCTTGTGCATGGGAAATTGCCTTTTAACACGTATTACTATATCTTCCGAATACATAGCTCACATACAGTACCGTAATATCGATTTTATATTACACAAAACGAGTTGTTTTGCAGTTGTTTTTATGCTTCATTACGTTATTATCTTTTTATTCTCAAGTACCATACGGTTCGAATGACGGTTCTAGTCCGCTCCAATGCAATTTCGAATGACAACTTGGTAGCGTTGATACAAGAGACCTCTGAGATACGGTTAAATATGAATTTGTATCAAAGTAAATGTCAAAACTGGGGCTGATGCCTATATCGAAGCAGTCGCGCGTGTAATTCACACAATGATTTCTGAGAATCAAAGAAAATTGAGTGTGCTAAATACAGGAACAGCGATATTCGGTCATCCGACTAAATAACGTTGTAAACCAAGGTAGTTATTATGTTCCACACGGAAGCTCGTCAATCCCAAAGCGTTTCAAAGTGGTATGAGAAACGCGCGGATCCGGCACCTCCGTTCTTACTTCAACCGCGTTCTCCCTCTCTCTTACTTTTTCTTTTATCACTGTTCTGTGTTTGTGAGCTTTCCCTAGGAACTCGAGAAATTTCACAAAGCAAGCAATCCACAAATAAACCACCACTCTGATTCGTGTTTCGATACGACTGTATACACTTTAAAACCAAATCTATCATCGAACTTTGGTAAATACATGGCTTTCCGAGTGTCGTCAAAGACCTCATCGCTTCAACGCGAAACCCATCGTACAAGCAAACGCGTTCACCTCTTATTTCAACCTTATTTTCAATGTTCGGAAACTTCAATTGCCGTTCACTATGACACAATTGTCGAGATCCATTATTTTATACATCGAGTTTCAAACTCGTTCGCGTATATATAAAAAAAAAGGGGCGGGGGGCAACTATTCGAGATTAACAAAGTTATATGTTTATAATTCATAGAAAAAGTTAACAAATGATTATTGAATATGCCATTGACATATTAAGGGTAAAAAAAAAAGGATATTAGCAATATTCCAATACCGAGCACATAATGGATTTTTAAAATATGAAAATTCTCATTTCCCATCATAAGGCAATTTCTGTGGACGCCCTCTCAACGGTTGATAATATGTAAATTGTACATGTCAGAAACTTAAACATTTCACCTGTCTTGCGAATCGTCTACTTTATTAGTTAATGCGGGATGCTCAACTTTAAATGCTCCGTGGACAAGAAAAAATAATGTTAAAATTCATTAGCTTATCGAATTACAATTTTTAATCTACCATTTGTTGTTATAATGTTTGAACTTGATCGAACACAAGCAAAACATTATTCTTTTATAACTTTGTAATTTGACGGATGTAAAAAAATGCAAATACCTGCGGAGAAATCTGTGCTTGATTTCTATAGTTATCGAAGAAATGCCTGCCGTGTCTTTTTTTAATGCACAAGCATTTTGTTGAAATGTCAATATTGCTGGCTCATCATGAGGAATTGCAGTGAGCTATGTCGGTTATTGCAGTCTTCGCATTGTGCATCACCATTGTTTTTCGAATCATAAACAAATTCATAATACAATTTTGAACAATGTTATCGGTGTGTTTAATGTTTCTCCCGACTATAGTTAGCGCTGAGGGATATGGTAATTCGAATACCCGTCAGCTCATCGGAGGCCGTCAACGTTTACAATTAAAATTATATCAAAGAAAAACAATCGAAATTTGTCAGCGAATGATCGAGGAGGAAAGCTGCGTTGGCGCTTTTACGCTCGAATACGCGCTATCATCCGCGTCACTTGGAACATCATTTAAAAGAGGAAATAAAGGATTAAAATGAAAAATAAAATGTTGATACGCAACGATATGTTGGTAGTAAGACGTTCCATGGGGACTCGGTCATTTATTCTATACTTTCCTTCGACTCTTTTTCGCGTACACGCGTACGTACTTCCTACCACCCTTGTTTTTTCATCGCTCGAATAAAGTATATAAATCAACCAATGAAAAAATAGTGGCCATTTACGAGGTACAGTTATTTCCTTTGGTCGATTTAGGACCGCCTCGTTGTACCGACGACCATCACCACAGTTATTTATATCCGGAATATGCCTATGTATAACCATATAACGATCCGTCTACCTCTGACCCGGTCAGTCCCGGGCGTTAGCCAACACACCAATACTCTCCTTCAACCTGCACCTCCATTATATATGTATTCAATAAATGTCTAAGCTATACACCTTAACCCCATCGTCGGTCATTCGTCGCTCGAGTCCCCTCATTCGTCCATGCATGATAAAGCCTAAATCCATTAATAATAATGGAGCTTATTACCCCCTTTGCAATGTTTAATAACCTGCCAAAGTGTCTTTCACCAGCCCTACGATCTACACCAAGCTAAAAATCCTTCGGTCGCATCACTAATTTTCCATTTTTCTCAATTTTATTCAACTAGTATTTCTAAAGAACGTACTTCATTAGTCCGAAAGACGTCATAGTTCGTATCAAAGATTTTTCGCTCGTCACAGAGTACCCCGTCGAGAGGAAGATCATAAAAATAGCCAATATTTTTTTTATCCATGCGCACAATGTTTGTGGAATTCGAGAGGATCTCTCGAGGAATCAACCGCTCACCTTTTGCCACGAGAGCTTAGGCTCTACACACGCACATAGTCGTCTATTGAACTCTCGTTTCGATGTTCTCGTCGACGTACGACTTTTCGCGTTTTTTTTTTTTTTCTTTTTCTCTTATCCTCGGGAGACTTCCGTTGTCGCTTCAGACGCCAGCCGTCATCATTTTGAACCCTCGCACTAACGTTCGAACGGACAGCAAAATCCTCCTCATTCTGCTTTGCTTGCTTTTCATACGGCAACTCGTCGCCGCTCGTGGGAGGAAAGGAAAACCCTTCGAGCTATATATGTCCACAGCAGTGAATGTACGAACGCTTGAAATCTCTTTGAAAAGCAGCGAACCATCTGTACCTCCTTACACACATATACCTGTATGAAAGCGTGCTGTACATATTTTTTTTATTCACCACGAAGCAATAAGCGCAAGCTCTGGAAAAGTTTCCGAGAAGAAAAAAAAAAGACAAAAGACTAGAGAATAAGAGCTTTGGACGACGATGATGCTCTCCATGCATCTTTATACAAGGAAAAATAAAGGAGGATCGGTCGCGAAAGTAAAACGCATACCCATCTACCGTCAAAAATTCTGAGGGCAATACTATAATAAAAAAATTTTTAACTGTCAACTTTTCTCGGTCCAGAACAAATGACGCATATATTTCAAGCTTCCCACCTTTTCGTTAAATCGATCGGTTTTTCAATTATTCTATCGACTTGATGATCGTTCGACAAATTCAACTGATTGTTCAAACAAATGGAAGATTCGTAATTGCACGATCACAAAACTTCTGATCTTGTTCCGCCTGCGAGCAAGTTGAGTATCATTTTACCATAACGCCACAAAGGTCAGGATGGAGAAAGATATAATGGAAAAAGAGTGAAGAGCATAACTGTTCGTATGTGTTCGGTTAAGCATTGCAAAAAACCTAAAATTGAAGATAATTTATTTGTATATTGGGGTATAATAGTAGCCTGAGACGACGAAAATTTACGGGAAGCACAAAAATAGGCGAAACTCGCGTTCGTGCCGGAGTGTACAATTAATGCGCGTTCAACGTCGGGGCGGGAGCGTTGGAGCCCAAAGAAAAAAAAAAAGAAAAAAAAAAGCCCCGTACAAATTTTCATTTCGACATGAGAAAGAAGAGCCATAGAGCGCACCTGGAATTTTCATCCGAGAGACGATTACAGACTACCGAAAAAGCTTTCAACAACGAGCTTTTTTGCTAGTTTTTAACTTTTTTTTTTTTTTTTTAACGTTCGCAGTCAACCCCTTTTGTTTTGACGATGAAGGCAAACCCAACGACTCTGTTAATCCTTTCATGAGCTCTCAAATCCTCTCCACATGGACACAAATACCCACTCACTTAATGGATATTGAAAAAATATATAGGGGCCTTTATAAGTTTTTTTATTTTCCGCCAGTTTCATTCCGCTGGACACCCAGCGACGAGCTTTGTGATCTTCGGACAATGAAATACCATGACCACGGTAATGTACGACATATGTATATGTATACACACATCAAACCGTAAACTTGAGTTAAGCATTCATAATAAAAATACATATTTCATATATTTTCATCGGTGATGACATGGAGACAGACTGGAATATTGACTAATGTTCGTTGTGTCAAAATGCATGTAAATTTCATGAGGACAAAATATACAATTTGTTGTATTTTTTGATGAAAATAAAATTTTGTTGCAGTATTGGCCATATGCAATCATGTTTTTTCTTCCTTCAGTCAATCAAGATAGCTAATTGCAGGTTGAAGGTCCAAAAGAATACCTATGTGACACGTATACGATTGTACAAGAGCGATTCAAGAAAATGGAACACCCTCTACGTGAAACCAAGAAAATTGCCTCAATTAGCATTGGACATGCTTTTGTACGGTATAGCGAGAGTGTCCCGTACAATATAGACGAACGCGAAAGGACGTAATTACGCGTTCGTTGTACTCTCGATTACGTGAGTGACGGCTCGTTAGTTCCCTCACGCGCGTTTGGCACGTGACTGCAACCGATCAAAGTGACGATCGAATCTCTACTCTATCGTAAACATTGAATTAAAACTCGCAATTGGAGCTTTCAAAAGCTTTCAAAAGCTTTCTTGCGATGCACAACTGAAATAATTTCTATCAATTCGTAGATTTGAAAAGAGCAGGATCTTTGAGAGGTATTTTATAATTGAGGTTGAAAATCATTAAACCTATAATCTGCCAGCGAAGCAGCATTCCTTCCGAGAAGCGTTATCATTATAGGCTTCGATATGTTTCGATAGACAGTGACGCATAATTGGCTAGTTGGCAGCTCCAAAACTTTCGTTCAATTTGAAATGTTTCCGGAGAGCACAGAGCTCTCGGGCGAAGCTGAAAAATTATATCTCAACTCTTTCCATCCGAGGAATTTCTTTCAACTACCTACTCCTGAGTTTTTTTCATTTTATTTTTATTTACCATAAACCTCATTAACTATAATGTAAAACGTAAATGATTTTTCTCGACAAACGATATTGAAAAGTCAAGTCCACGCTTTCTCATTATTCATACCTTTGTCGCAACTTTTCATATCCTTCAATGATAATACTTTGAAAAATATTAATTGAATCGTTAAAAGTTGTGATAATATGAAATTGGTCGTAAATCCGGAAGGAGCCATTGAATATGAAGTTGAAACGAAATAGACGGCCTAATATATGAAGTGATAGAGAAGCCAATATGTACACGAAATATATAGGAGAGGTTTGTACGGAGCGGAGGTTTGTATTAATCGGAACAAACAAATCCGATTAATTCATAAACATTGAAAAATATTCATTCGTAAAACGTACGAAATTTCCTTCCAACGAACTTCGTGCCTGTCTCATTGAGGCCAAGTTTCGGCAGGATAAAAACACTTGCACGATGACGTGTCTTCAAGCGGAAATTTTTTTATTTTTACCTCTAGTTAAAAGCTATAGCTTACAAATAATGTGAAAAAAAATTCTCAAAAGTACGTACATTTTTTGGCCCGTTACGCTGGTGAAACGCCTCAAATGCAACAATATTACTTTGGTGACGATGAAAGACGAAGAAGGAAAAGCAGAAGATGGGTACGAGCTCGAAATTTTTCTGCGGCATCGCGAGCAGGCCGTGGGGTGAAGAAGAAGAAGATGGGATTTGAAGGGGGTGAGACCGCTCGGAACGCCGCTGTGTTTCCGGGCTATAAGTGTGTTTAAATGAATGAGGGGAGACAAAATCGACGCGAAAATTGATGAAACTCGAGAGAAAATCATATTTCTCTCTCCGGCGGTGGGTAAAAAGGATTAACGAGAGAGCGAAAACTCGAGACCGGATTAAAACGGTGGACGCACACAAGTCGACAAATTGGCAAAGTCAAACTCTCTTGCAATCTGATTTTCGTTTTCTCTTGGGAAATTCTGTTTTCCTATTGTCGACTACGAAAATAACGATCCATTTAGGGAAACGTATCGTTTCAACAACGACGATAAACATTGCGAAAGATTTCATCTTTCTCTGAAATATCAATCAATATAATTGTACTTGCATGAGATACGAATTGCGAACGTTTATTTATGTCGCGTTGACCGTTGGAATAATAACGAAACCCCTTAAAGATGGCTCCCCAAGGAGAATATATACTTTGGTTATTGCAAAAGTTAGCCCAGCCAATAATGTATGGTCGTTAGTTTACCGGTACGCGTACCGAAAGTACATGAAAACCCATGGAGAGCCATTTAAAATGGACCTCGTAATGATTTTACATGAAATCGTATAAATGACGAAACAAAAATGAGGCTAAATGAAAACAAATTGGCCAAATTCTTGGTTAGATATATTAGTATAGGCTCGGAACGTAAAACGTGACCTGCAGTATTACGAGCTCTTTATCAAAAGAACTCACTGAATACGAGTGAATTAGTACACATTATTGTTATTAATATCGTCATGTTGCCTCGGGCGAAGCCGCGAGCACAGCTAGTCAATTTCCAATTTTATTCAAACGATCGAATTGATGGTTTGGATTTAATCATCGCACCAATTAATTTTCCATTCAAACGAATCCAAAAGACGTTGCAACAATGTTTATATATCACTCACACTGCACGTCCGTTTGACCAAGTTGAAAAAATTTCAAGACTAATCTTAGAGGTTTCGTGCTTTCATACGCACGATCGCGCGCGCCTTCGAAGCGAGAATATAATTCGTTGTCAAGGAGCAGCACCGCGCTACGAAGCTAACTGGCACGAAGCTCATTGAACATTAGACCGGTGGAAGAACGTGCGAGCTTTTCCTGGCCAGTGGAGAGTGTGGAATACACGTTATTAATTATCACCGGGTTACTCTCTCCTTATTCGCGTCTCTCTTATGGTACGAGCACGGAATACGAGAGTCTCGTTTCGGTAAAGGGTTCATTATGAGCGTACGTGATGTCGCCTAACGCCGCGATCGTCATCACTCACACCGCCGATGTATACGCGAGAGCAAGAGACAAAGAAACCAAAAGAAACATCTTGTCCTCTTTTTACGACAATGAGCCTATGATTTATACGCCCGAACGACGCTACGTAAAAATATTCAAATATATATATGTATATGCATTTTCTTCAATTTCATACAATATTCGTGCTGAATTCATTTCAAGAAATATTTTAAAAAACGATTAAAACGTATTTTTCATGTAAGAAATATTTTTTTTTCATTATAATGATTTCTACAAGTTGATTTTTGTATTAAACAATAAAAATGATACTTACCCGTGGATTGGATCGGAACGCGACCGTTGTTTTTCGAACGTGACCATTGACCTTGATCGCTCGAAACAACTATTGCTCACTAGACTAGACGAGAAAAACGCGTTCATTCGCCACCTAGCGGCAAAAATATCAACTTGGTACTTTTCACCATTATTATTATACTTTGGAGGTCACTGGTCGTGGTAATAATAATGTATTGTTACGAAAATTGTCATAATTTGAAAGCATAATTAACGAATAATAAAGAAAGTTGAAAGTTTCGAGTGGGATTACAAGTGAAACTAGAAGTCAAAGTCACAAGTTCGTTCGAACGCAACGTTGATCAAATGTTACGTTTATCCTCACTCTCGGCAGTTATCATGAGAATAGTAAACGTTGATGAAATTTCTCTCGAACGTGTTTCGAGAATACACGAGGACGTTATAATAATTTAAGGTCACCGGGGCGGTCTGCGCACGATATGCAAGAGATGCACTATTAATTCTGACGATACGACGAAAATGCTCCTCGCGGACATAGAATGTACTAATAGGAGAATGTGGCAAGCAAAACAAGAGCAAGGCAGAACCGGCAGAACCGTAAAACAAATACATAACAAACGCGTATATGTGTATATGCGTGCGAAATAACGGACATAACGAAGCCTCGTACAACTTCCCAATGGGTTTATCATACTTTGCCCTTTCACCAACCCCGTGGTCCCCGTGTTACCGTGGGCGGTAACAAAACGCATTTCGAGCTATTCCGCGAACATAACCAATTTGCATGTGAAAACTTTTCTCGTAAACATTGTGGATGCCTTCGTAATATGTTTCTTTTATATTTTCGTCTCTCTTTTTTTCGCGAACACGCACACACACGAGGTGACCAGCATTCCTGTTTTATGCAAGTGACTTCTGGCGAACGATGATAACACTTTTTTAATTGTTTCCTTCTAACACACTCGAGTATGGTGAAATGTTGGAAAATTCATTGAGTTCTCTCGAGGCTCGTTTCTTTTTTTTTTTTTCTTTCAATCGGTCCTATTAATTTCAACCAAGTTCCCATTGTAGTGTCCCGAAGTTACGAAAAATTCATTGTCATTTTAATAAATTTTCGTTCATTAAATAGGACAACCTACATCTTATTGTCCGAATTTGACCGACCACGAATATTAATCCGGTATATAACAATGGAACACTTTTATAGAATTTTTTTTTTTTGAAAAATTTAAGTTCTCGACGTGTCCAGGTGTATGTATGCCCCTACGATGTATCTTATTGAACTATTTCGTTGAAACTACTAAGAGTGAAGTGAAAATTGAACAAAACCAGTTGCTCGTCTTGAACCAAAATGTTGTAATAAAAGTTCTTTTTTGCGTGGTAATAATCGTTTATTATAAATAACTAATCAACACTTTGTTTTTGTTTATCCCATGCGTAATTTTTATGTGTGCTAATTGTTTTTTATTTGCTTTTTTTTTCTCAACAAAAATTCTCAAGTAGAGAATCGGGCATGCCTATAGCGTCTATAAAGAAATAAGGAGTAAAACAAAGTAATCCTTTTGCAGAAGTTGTTTCGTAATTGTCCTGAATTTTTACAAAGAGATATACGTGGACTTATTGGCAATTATTTACACTTAAATTACCACCGAGCGCGCGTTGTTTGTCAATTTCTTCTATTTTTCATTCGGTTTATCTTCTGTACAGTCGACTCGGCACGAACTAAAATTCTTTTACACACAGACATGCTATCTACAGTATACGCCATTTATTCATTAAGAGAGTAGCCCGTTTTAGTTGACATATTTCGACGCTCTCATTTACCATCGAAATATTATAGGCCCTATAGGTCCATTCGAATTACGTCGATCTCGTTACGGCTCAAAAAGATCGTCTTTCGGAAACTTATTAATTTGTGCAAAACATTAAAAAAAAAAACCTTATTATGGAAACAGAAACAAAGAGAGCGAGGATGTTTTTCGCATTGTTGCGTCTTTTCAATACAGACCACAATTTCCGGTACTTTTATCTTTTCTTTTTCGCATAAATTAGCGGTGAAAAGGCATAACGAAGAGTTAATTGTCACGTTATGTAGGTACAGTATCAATTCCTGCTTTGTGTCGCTTGTAGAGCGTTAATGATGCTTTACACTCAAATTGTCAGCTTAAAATTTATTCCAACGGATTTATCAAAGTTCCAACGACGTACCAATTTTTTGGCATCTCACAATGCCAGAAATATGTTAATTTTTATGAATTCTGTGACGAGCACGTTCGTTAATGTTCTTTGGCATTTTCATCATTATTCTTATTAAAAATAAACGTTAACAATTTCTGATAAAGAGCTGAATGTTTCAAATATATTTGGCAAACCGCCAGGAACGCGATTTCTGGTCAGAAATTCGAATCGTATGAAATAATCGGCGGATAATTCATAATGTAAAGCATCAATAACATTATTAAAATTATTTTTGAAATTTTTCTATGCAAAGAAAAAAAAGTTACAATTGAAATCCGCCTTGACGGTACTTTCTGATTGATGACGCTGACGCCGACGATTATACAGACGCCGAGGCTGGGTCACGAGGCAGGGAGCGAAATTGTCGAGATTCAATTGAAAACAAAGTAATTTTTTTTTTTATTAGTTTGTACGGTCAATTCATATGAAATTACTGTGTGCTAATTAGTTATTACAGTTACGAAGAGTGGCGGTTGTTGATGTTGTAGTTTTCATTTTTTTTATTTATTTATTTCTTGCTGTGTGACACGATCGTACACTGCTCGTATCACGAGAATCCTCACAACAGGAGAGAAACCTCGATGTATTTTCTTCCCTACGAAATAGAATTACTTCATCGTTCGTCGTCGGTTGTTTTCCTTTTTTTTTTTTTTTTGCTCTATTTTTCATTCATTTCCCCTATTCATTTTGCTCGTTCATTTGTTCATTCGCATTCGCTTTCGCACTCTCTCTCTCTCTCTCTCTCTCTCTCTCTCGCTCGTTCTTTTTTCTCTATTTAATTCAGTCGCATTTGTATGTAAGTGGGAGCCTGGGATGCTAACTACACAAACGAGGAACATGTATAATAAATATGGACTAACAATCGGTACTTATAGTAGTACAGAATAGAATGCAGTGTACATTTAGTATAGCAGCAGCAGACAAGTTCCTATAACATACAGCAACTTTCATTCATCCCCTCGTCCAATCGTCCGTTGTTTCGTTCTGCCAATACTCCGCGTACGGAAGAATCAGCATCAATTGTAGTATTTTAATTTGCAATAATACATCTCGTTCGTAATTGAATCCCTTGCGACTTAATTCCCTTCATTTACCCGCTTTCTCGCGATCATTCTCTCTCTCCCTCCGTCTCACTATGATTTTTCTCACTTCAATCAATATTTTCAACGAAAACAAACAAAAATTCTCTCCCGCCTTGACCGTCGTCATCAACGTGCCTTAATTTTCCTAACCGAGGCTACACACAACCACCCACACGATCACACGCGGAATCACACTCTCACACACACGTCGCTCTTGGCAGCTTTTCGAAATCGAAGCAGATTCGTCGTTTATGCGTTTTGTTTGTTTGGTTTTCCCTTATCTTCCTCCCCTCCCACCGTCTTGCACTTTCTTTCACTCTGTTTTTCTTTTTTCGTTAATTACCTCGATACGTTCCGGTCATTGTTCATCATAACACTAACAATAGACTTTTCAAAATGTCCAACAATCCCTATTAACATCCATTAGCTATTCACAAACTTTCGAGACCATTTTCTCCATCTCGACGTCGGTGTCGATGTCATGATGCACGTGATTGCTGGCACTTGCATTACTCACAGGTTGGACTACGACGTTGCTCGATGGATTACTACTATTAACGGTCGTCGACGCTGGAACCCCATCCCCACCACCACCACCGCCGCCGCCGCCGCCGCCGCCGCCTCCACCACCACCACAGCTCGATGGTGGGGAACTGGGTGGTCCCGATATCTCCGATAATTCCAACGGCGAACCGGGCGAAGGCAAAGGTTCCACGAGATCTTCCAATCCCTCGGGAGTTGGCAGTTTGTTTAGCTCTTCTCTGAGTAACCTGAAGTATCTCTGTGAACATAATTTTTTCGTCATATCAATTGAATTTCTTCCTGCGTTGATTTTTTTTTTCCTTCACTTGCATTTGATTTATTACAAGAAACAAACTTACTCTCAGAGCAAAAGCATTTATCGAGATACGCGAACATCGGCGATCCGATCCGTGCAATTCCATCTCCATTATCCAACCTTGCAGTTGTGCTATTATCTCATGTCGTTTGATCCAGAAGTGAGTGTGTATAACCTGTGCAAATGCCAAAACTGTTGATTTACTTTGTTCAATTTGTCATTAGTACTATCGTTGAATTGCGCTTTAAAAAAAAAAAAATTAAAACGTTGATCGATTAATGAAACAGGATGATAATACCTCCTTAAAACAGGGGCAGGGATTCTTAATTTGGTCGAGCATTGCCCATTTTACAGTAGCCTGGCAAATATTGGCGTTGTACTCTTGACTAGATTGAGCTCCGGCTGGTGTTCCCCGTGATCGCTCGTAGCCCGGCTCGTTAAAGTATGGCTCAGGTACCAGAATCAACGACTGTATCGATACCAGAACCTAAACGTGGAAAAAAAAAAAAGATAAATCGTTTTAAAACTATTTTTGCCAATTGTTCAGAAGTTTCAAATTACAATTTCGATAATGAAATTACCTGTAGAAAGCTACTCGTGTGAGCGTTCCACTTCTCTTCGGGTCGACCTTGCCACGTGTTCAAAACACTGAGGCAAACTTTACCGTCGTTGTAAAGATTCGGATTGAAACGGACCGAATGCCTTCCCGTTGTCTCGAGATTAATCATCATTGGACTGTTCGGATAATCAGGAGGAAAGTACACGTCGAATTCGAAACAACCGTTCGCGTAGGGTGTCTCTGCCGGCCCAGTTATTAATACCTGCAATTTCACAAATTTTCAATAAACACCCTGACGCCACCATTGAACGATGTAGAAAATTTCATTTACGTTGCATAGTAAATACAATTAAAACTTATAATTTTCATTAACGTAGTACTCTCACTCGCGGAATAATATAACAAAATAGTTTATATATTGGAAAGGAATTACCTTCATTATGTCAAGCCTTTCAGCATCGCACCTTACGAAGACGCTACTACTATAGGAAAGTGGAAGAGCGTGAGAAAGCGTGACAGCTTCTTGCGCCAGTCTTTTCACTCTTGCCGGATGATTTCTTTCACCTGCGGTTCTCATATTCGATTCGAAGTGATAGGAAACAGCAAACTTGTATCCACCGCTTTCCGTATTGTCCGCAATGATCTCGAAGGTATCTAGAGAAAAGGGAGAAAAAACAACAACAAAAATACCATGAAAAATCTTGAAACACAGTAAAATAATGATAATATTATGAATTAATAAAAGTTTAGATGGCATTTTATCGAGCGGACTAACCAAATTGGAGTTTTTTCATGACCTCCAAATAGCGTTGTTCGACAGATCGAAGAGGAAGTTCGGGTCCCGTGGGACTGGGCCCGGCGAGTTCCTCACCAATGACGTCCAATCTCGAAGTAGCGTTTTGCACGATGGTGGCACTCTCTTGTATGTCGGGAATGAGAGTAGCAAGACCTTCGTCCTGTTCGGTGTCTTCGGGGTATTTGGTAGCGGTTCTAGACTTATTGCCACGCGTACGATTAATTTTGTAGACATAAGCATCGACGCATATTCTCATGGTATAAAGGAGAGAAACGATAGAGGCGTCGGTTGGTCGTCCTCCTCGTGGCAAAAGGAGCGGTGCCAATTGATTGGAAAGTGCCATTGCTCGAAGAAGTTGTAATATGGCGCGATAAAGAGGTATGTGTCTGGCCATATCGAGAACGGAATCATTTCTCAGATAGTAGGATAAAGCGGGAAGAAGACAAGATCGAGCGAGAAGATCGGTAAATGGTATAGGCAAATCTCTTTGTGGTTGTCCACCGGATCCTACGTAACTCGCCAGTACCTGTAACAACACAGTAACGTGTTCTTCCTCGGAGCGTTGTCGCAAAAGTGCTTGTTCAACGTTCCAAGATTGTTGCGTAGAGCCTGTGCCGAAACCGGTGCCTTTCGCCCAATAAAGATGCGATTTGTCATCGCTGCGACCGTTAGCTTGTCCTATACCACCGCCGCGTTGATCGCTCCCCTCGTTGTGTCCCGTTTGATGAGTAAATATTGCGAGACAATTGAGCAAAAGGAGTACAGCACCAACCTCGATTGTAGTTCGTCTTAACAACAAACCATCGTCGGTAGTCGGTGGCGTTGCCTCGAGCAATTGTTTCAACACTTGGAAAGGTAGCGTTGGAAGCGACGTAGCTATCGGAGAACTCAGAATGTCACCACCCTCACCGTCATCCGTAACACCCAGTGCAAGACGCAACAAACATTGCGCTTGTTTACGATCACCGAGCAAAACTTCGGCGTATCCGGGCAGCCGAAGAAAAAGTCCAAACGCAGCCAACGAATGTAGCGGTACGTGCGGTGCTGGTGGTGTCGTGCGCGGCGAATTTGATATTCCAGCATCCACCAGATCCACGTATGTATCGTCACTAACTTCGACCTTCACCCAATCGGCGTCAGGCTGCTCCGGCGATGGAGACTTTTCCATAAACGGTGGTGGCCTTCCCGAGTCCGGATATACGAGAGGCAAATGCTTCGCTAAAACCGCCAAACCTCCCGCCGCGCTGAACACTCCGAGGGCACTCTCGATATGACGATAATTCAACAATTCACTGTCGTTCAACTTCGGGGCTTCCTCTGAAAACAAAGAACAATTTTTATTTCTAGATTCTTGCCGGCAGCGTATTGTGAAAAATTTATTAGTACTTACCCTTCGAGTCCTTGTTGTGCTCTTTTAAAGTGAGATGAATAATTGGTTCGGATAGAGAGGCACCATTGTCCTCGCCAATAGCGAGTAATTGGGCGATGGCGAGTTGTGGCGGTAGAGGTAAATTGGGTGGTGTTGAATGTACCAAATATTGTTGATTTCCAGAATTGGCCGAATTAGGTTGGGCATTATTAGGACTTTTGGATGAGCTCGATGTGCCGTCTACGACGAAAGAAAAAACTATTGTTAAGCGAAGAAGAAGAAGGAGAAGAACAAAGGACGACCATAGATAAATAAACAATTCGTAAATTCATAACGCAATAGAGAAGCCGAGGGAGGATTACGTCCGTGGATAAGTCATCATTCGCGCGAAACGAAACGTCGGGTTTGTCGGTGCACGTATTTTTTTGTTCTTTACAACAATATGAAAATATAATATATATACACATAAAATGCATAAAATCCAAGAAACAATATCGGAATGAGTTGATTGTGATGTTTTTGTTTTGTCGTACCCAAATTCAAACGGGCTTTTCTTAATGGTGGCCCTCGAGCCTGTGATCTATTTGAAGCTTCCTTAGCTCGTTTATCCTTGGCTGTATTTCCGGCTGCAACGCTCAGCGTGTCGACCATCAGTGCGGTTCCCGTTTCCCAAACATCACGACGGCCACTCGATGAGCCGCTCGTATTTGTTTCACTCCCCTTACCGGAATTAGACAGTCGCAAAAGGAGCCAAGTACCTGTGTATATTACCACGCACGCAGGGTAATATTTTTTTATTACTCTTGTTATTCTTCATTAAACTCCTTTCTCTTTTTATTTTTCACCTCGCACCACTATTCCGTCGGACGGTACTTGCAATCAATCTTTCTCTCGGCAACCCTACTTCCGTCTTCGAACCAATTTACAAGCCTATCGACGAACTAATCCGGCTTTTCGATACTTTCTACTTTTTTTTTTTTTTTTTTTTTTTCTTCCATATTTGCTGACCTGCTTCGAAATTGAAAAAGACCCGACGAAGATGAATTCGCACGATCTATTTTTCATCACCTCGGTTTCAATAAGATGTCAAGATTTTCATAGCTTTGTCTTTGTTCAAAAAGAAATTTCTTCCAATTTATCTATCTGATTTGTCTCATACAACTAATGTTTTCCTGAGGGAATACGAACGACGAGGAGGGTCGAAAAGGAAGAAAATCCAGTCGTTCGAACTTTTGCATTATTCAAGATGAAAATGTATAATTCAACACCAATAAATGTGTTTTTGTTTTTCAAATATTGTAACGAAGAAATAGAGATATAAATGAATCTCAACCTGGTCTTTCACTTCGACCCTTCTCATATATCAATACATCAAAATTCACCGCTATGGAATTTCTTCCGAGAAATCATCGCTATACAAAAAATAATTCAACAAATATTGAAAAAAAAAAAAAAAAAAAAAAATCTGCGAATCTCTACCTACGTTGGCTACAATATATACATATAATTTTTTTTCGTACAATGTGGTTGTTAACTTACCGGAGACCTGTTGCAATATATCCGCGACTGTTGACTGCGTTGACATGTAAAGCAGTTGGTGATAATGCCCGAGAGGATGAGCAGGATGTGGTGGCATTGACGGTGTGTTGTGACTCTGTACAGTGTTGGCTGCTGTCATTGGAGTTTCGGACGTCACGGAAACCAATACTTTTTCACCCTCGAGCAACAATTGCAGAATCAGTCGTCTCGTAAATCCCGATATGCCATGAAGATACCGCACGTCTGTGTTTAGAATTTTAATCGTTAGTTTCGACGAAAAAGCTTGTCAACGGTAACATCAGAAGTCAATTCATGAATTGCAATCAATGTTTGTTTATTGAATTCTATTTCCTTTTTTTTGTCCAATAGGCTCATAAACTTACTTGGCGAAGTTCTCTGCTGCAAAATCACGTTCGTCAAAAGTTCCGACAATAATTTTTGATTATTAGGATGACACCAACAGCATCGTGATAGGAATTTAATCATGGCACTTTCCAAGCTGCTGTAAGCGATATTCGTCCTGGAGTATAAAAAAAAAACAAGATTATTATTATTAAGAGTCAAGATTCAGGGGAAATGTCAACGGGTTGTTTTAGAAAAAAAAAAAAAAAAAACTCAACTTATCCAGTATTTTAAATCAAGCCTCTCAAATTACTTGTTTGATTCAGAAATTCTGGCATATTTCAATTTAATCAGTGATTTGTTAAATAAATTATAAGGAAAGTTATTTTCACCTGAGTGATGGCTGCGATGGATTTTCAACGGGACGATTGCTCAACAAGGAAACAAGAGGTAGCCAAAAATCACGACCTTCTTTTCCAAGCCAGTCGCGCATTCTTCCTTCCGAGCATATCAATGACAAAAATTCTAATACTATGGCTATGCTATCTGGTTCGGTCATACATAAACCATCTGGAAATAAACATTATATAATAAAAATATGTTTATATTTTGTAATATTGTCACAAACCGTTGAGCTCAAACATTAGAGGGAAAAAATTTACGAGAACATACAAATAATTACCGGTATTATTGTTACGTGTTTGATTCGCCGCCTCTCCGGCTTTGTCACTGTCAGTCATACTTGTGTTGGAAGTGCCGGATGATCTTTCGTCATCCTGCAATGTTTCACCGTACTGTTTCGATTTCTCGATTGTGCAGAATTCTATAAAAAACGAAAACAATGAGATTGAGAGGGAAAATACGAACTGTGGATCATGATGCTTTTTGGATATTTCTATGGCTGAAACGCATACCCGTAATCGTTGAAGAAAGCATAGTTGGCAAGCCGGAATCAATGAGCTGTTGTATTCCAGGTCCGGATCTTGCCGCAGCAGCTACGGTAAGTAATTGGCCTTCGGTGAGTTGGAGTCTTTTGTGCTCGGGAAGTACGAGACGACAGTACCATTCTTCGGCATCTGTTTCGCTCTTCCGATCGTCCGTCTGTCCCTGACTGTCTTTGCGATCGTCAGATATCGAGGCCGTACGATCGGTCGCAAGGTTTGGCACTAATATCCGTACTTTTTGCAAAAGCAACGGGAACAGTGATGGTCTCACGTAACAAAGTGAACAGAGAGCGGCGTCGATTGAAAGCTTTAAGGCGCTGTATGTTCCTAGCGTCAGAGTCCACTCGTACAAAGCACTTTTGGAAGAAAAAACATTGGAATTATTTCACATTGTTGATAAATCAAAGTATAATCCTCGATTAAATTTTTTTCAACGATTCTTGTTTATTCTGAAGCTAAGTAGAATTAAATTCTCACTTGAACAGTTCATCCGGCAGCAAAGCTTCTAAATTGTACGTTAAATCAGGATGTTCGTGAGCTTTCCAAACGATCGAAGCAACGCAGTGAACGTAAACGGCGGGCGGACAAACAACGTTCGGAGTATTTGGTGGTCGGGTCACTGCGCTCTCGGCCGAAGTTTGAAGCCAAGAGAGCACAGCCGAGACGCGAGCTTCGGTATTTGAGTCTTGAGCTGCGCAGAGCTGTTGCAAAAGCTCCACGACCAGCTGAGCCGTCGACGATTTTCGACTGGTTGATGTACCTGAATCGAGGAAAAACGTAAATGTTCAAATTGTCCAAAAACCTAATACTGTATCCAAATTATCACTGGACAAATAATTTTTAGTACCTTGAAAGAGTGGTGTGCATCGATTATTAAGGAGTAAATTAATAAGCTGGAGACCGAGTTCTCGCGAGTGTAATCCCAATTGAAGAAGAACTCTCTCAAGATTCGGTGTGTACAAGGATCGTGGACGAAGAAGCAAAAGACTGCAACAAGCCTCGATCAAGCCATCGACTCCAGCAGCGGAATTGAGGACCTCATGAGCGAGACTGCTCGAAAGATTGCTTACCAAAAGACACTGATGTACCAGCCTCAACCAGCCAAAGCTTCAACAGCGAATAATTAACATTACATATTTGTATTTATGTAGTTTTTCAGACTATTGAAATTATTCCACAAAAAAAAAAAAAAACTTATTCAATGATTCAAAACATTGATAAATAATTATCAAGTGCTTCTTGTTTTTGCCTTTTACCTCGTCTTTGTCAACTGTTCTTCGTCTATTGTATCATTGTGCGATTTGATTTCTCCGAACGCGGTCGTCCCGAGTATCCTGATCTGGCTCAAACTTATGTTCATGCAATCACGAGGTTTGTAGAGCCGAACCAAGACCGAAGTCGCGACTTCCGGCTGCGAGAGCGTCAGATGAATAGACGTTAGTCCAGCTGTTGGCATGGGCGGACATACCGGAGTAAGATCAGAATTTCCTTCGCGCGATATTTCCAACGCCACCGCCGATGGACAAGCTGTACAATTGTTCAAATACATTTTATGACACGCAAAAAAAAAAAAAAAAAAAAAAAAAAAAAAAACTTGAACGAAAATTGAATAAAATGAAAAAATGGACGTACTTGCGAGCGACGACAAGTGCGGTTGAAGTTCAACTTCCTTGAGTAATATCGCACAAGGCAAAGTAATGGTCAAATCAACCCAAGATTCACCGGGGAAGAAATGATAGGACCATGCGGCGGTTCGGGCGCGCCTATGAGGAGCTGCACTCTGTATGAGAACGTCGGCCGGTTCGACCATCGGTTTGACCCACGACACCGTGCCGAGAGGTGCAAAATTCAACAAACTGTCCTTTCCCGATTCCAAAGTATTTGATGCTTTCTTGCTGCTTGTCGATGCACTCGCAGCAAGATTTGGTGCGTTCGATAGATGCTGCATCACCAGAGCTATCACACCTGGTGACGATAAGCCACTGCTCGAACTTCCGTTGTTCGAGTTCACCAGATTCTCACAGAGCACTTTTACTCCTCCCATCGCAGTGAACACAGATACCGACTCCTCGTTATCAAGTACTTTTAAAATGTACCACAACAATGGCTCCGATAATTGCATTACACCCATTTGACGATCCGCTCCACTTTGACTGCATGCTAAAAAGTTATACAAACATTATCGTAAAAATGGACATCTTTGCAGCGACTTTTTGCTATTAATTTTTTTTTTTTTTTTTTTTTTTTTTCCAATACCACTCGCTGATTATTGGTTCAATCAGCTAGATAATGTTGGTTTTAGACTACATCGAAGCAGCTTTTTTCGACAGAATGATTTACTTACAGGAAGCGAGATACCGGTAAAGTGGATTTAGTACGAGTGTTGGGCTCGTAGCTTTCTTCATGAGAGTAGAAAGAAGTTCGAATGTTGCGTCTGGAATGGATGCAGGATCGCGCAGTTCCGGTTCTTCGCCATCGAAAAGCATATTCAATGAGAAACCGGTGCTGTATCCTAGTGCTCCGAGCAACCTCATCATCGTAGGCTCGTGTTGCAAGACTTAATAAATTTCAAATATAACTTGTAAATTGATGTCATTTGTAGATGCATTTTTACTCGACACAAGCAATTCAATGAAACAGTTATTAATCCAGTAGAATGAAAGCACAAAAACACTGCTGTTTTGTTTGGTTCACTTTGAAAATGTTTTACACGTACTTAAAAGTATTTCGATAAAAATTATACATTCTCACCTGTATCGGCGACACAAGGATACCGAGGTTTCGGCATCGTAGTCTGTTGATGTCTCATGGAGGTTTGTTGCTCCGCAACTTTGCTCTCGTCGGTCTGTGAAATGTTTGTTTTTGCTTGAGCGTCGCCATTACTCGTGCCAGGACGTTGAGTCGTTTCACCGAGTTCCATTTCAATGGTACTGTCCGTGCGGGGCAATCGTGCCTGTCGAAAATCCATTTATAAAATTAATCTCTAGAATACTTTCATCGCCAAATTTTGAGTCTACACTGAAAAACTGTAGATTCCGTGTATAAAAAAACTTTTCTCCAAACAATATGTCCTACAGTGAAGTTATTTGAGCTTGAAAACTCGGATTTTTCATTCATTTCAAATGCTGTTTGAAAAAACTTGAACGAATATAATTGCCCAGCTTGGAATTCGAAATCGCAAATACAAATTCGAGGTTTGCAAAAAAAATATTGATATCTCACAACTGAAGCCAATAATATAAATACTTACGTTTGGCAAAGGTGTCTGAACAAGCCTGCAAACCAATTTAATCAGAGCAACAACGAGCGTATCCCAGGAGGTTGGCCGGCCTTGCTTCGTTCCACCACCAAGAACGCAAGAAAATAAGCCACCAAAGCTACCAGTTTGATTTGAGGAGTCAGCAATGCCACCACACTGTGCACCTACTAATTAACAATTCAAATAATTCATATTTCGAAAGATTTTTTCTCGGGCCACTAATTTATATGTAAAATTTCAACATCAGCGTTAGTTTTTACAATTTGTTAGGATTAAAAAACAAGAATCCGAAGCAACGGATTTGAAAGACTCTTTCACTGCTGATTGAGAATTGTCAAGAAAAAATTTGATTAGCCTAAGGACGTGTATGGGATATCGAGAAATTTGACTTAAATATTATTATTAATGTCTGTCACGGGATTTCACATAATTAGATAAACAGTGAACGTTGAAGGGTCCGATGTGAAAAATACGTTACCTCGTGCGCCTCTGACGTAAGTAGAAACCAAGACGCCTACGCACTCGGAAATGCTCATCGCAGTGCCGAGATCGGTATTTGTAAAGTTGAGATTAATGAGTGAGTTGATAAGGATACATTGGGCGTCCAAAGGACCGCGTCTCGCTACGAGTGCACCACCCGGTTGTACGAGCTGATAAACGACCCACAGGAGAAGCTCTTTTAGTGCATTGCCCAGCGAACTTCCTGGTATTATAACGTCACACCGAGTCTCGAGTCGTACGAGAAAGTCTTGAAGCGCGAGTCCAACTCTCGGTCCAGCCTGTTTTATTTTTTTTATTAATTATTAATGTTAGTTTCGTATCCAAGGTGAAGAAAAGCAAACGGTTGAAAAAAAAATATATAAATATTTTTTCTAATATTATTATTTTTCTTGATACGCGAGTATGGATTTATATGAATTTTTATAAACTCACCATCATATATTGTTTGTCACGAGATTCAACATTCAAACCATTGCCGGACAAGAGTCGAAGGAACATAGGACCCATGTTACGATCTTTGACGACGGAACTTGCCATTCCACCCAACAAACCATCCAAAGGTGTACTTATACTCGCGTCAATTTCATCGTTCGGCATAGCTTCGTTACTCGCGAGTGTAAGAGTTTGTAACGCTAAGCACCACGCTCGAAGCGATACCGCCGGATGCCTGTGTATCATATTTCATATTAATTCGTATGAAATAATAATGGATTTCATATATTTGTGAAAAAAAAAAATGGAATATAGAGAAAAATCACTGAAAGAATGAGTGGTAAAATTTACGTACCACAGAAGAGCCGATATGAGGCCCGAAATGGCTGCAGAACTGAGAGGAATAACAGGCATCAAGGATGGATCGAATTGAGCCGTTGAGTTCGATTGCTCCAAACTCGCGTCAACATTCAATGTCAGCCACAATTGTAACACCAATTCCAAGCTGGTTCCAGAGTTTTGCTATGCCGAGGGACATAAAAAAATATTTTTTTCAACAGACCTCTTCGTAAATTCTATGAGATCGCAGTATCGTGATTTTATCAATGAGCGAACAAACCTGTAGCGAAAGGTCGGTGAATATTTTGTCGAAACATCGAGTCAGCATTGACAGACCTGACGGCGTCTCTTGAGCGTTCCACATTTCTTGATTTCTCTCCATCCAAACAGAATTTCTCGGCGAAGGTTGAGCCGATCGACTCGCGTCTGAGGGTATCTAAAAATTCGTCTCGTTATGGTAAATTCTATTACAACGTCAAAACCCAATTGCGTAGCAATACCGCGATTCAATTTGCAAAAAAAAATTGCTTCATTCAAACTCTTAACTTAAAAATAACAATAATAATAATCGCTTTGTTGGACATACTTGTACAGTTGCATTTATGCTGAGGGGTAAATTGAACACTCCGAGGGTTGAAAGTCTTCTCAAAGAAATTTCAACTCCGGTCTCGATACCGTACTCGAGTCTTGCATCGATAGCGAGGGAAATGCTGCTGAAACATTGAATAAGATAAATAAGAGTAAATAAAAATAAAAAAAAAAAACAGATAATAAGTGAGATACGCAAAATCAGGGACAGGGATAAAAATGGGGATGAATTATACCCGGTGCTAGTGGCAGCAGGCAATTTCGAAACGGTGCCTTTTTTCAATGTATTTTTGCCACGTTCGAGAATATCGTCAAGGAAATCCTCCAATTCACTGTCATCGGATTCCAAGACCGATGGTAAATTGATACCGTTCGATTTGGAAGTTGAGGCTGTCGCTTGAGGAGTGACGATGCTGTCCTGTGTGTCGTCGTCCCCATCACCTTCCGCAAAACCTTCGTCGTTACCCAAAGCCGTTGACGAACCACTCGCACCTGCCATACCGGCAAGATCGGCTTCTCCTATTTGACCAGCTTCTGAGCCGAGGGCCTCGAAACCCTCCTCGGATTGATGACCGTCTTGACCTTGAGATGGACGGGGAAAAAGTCGACCACCTATTAAAAAAATGATTAAAGTCCGTTTTTCAATGAAAATCATTAAATTATCTTACATGCGTGCTGCTGCACAACCACATCTGCAGATAATATCAACTTTATTTTGTAGAATCTCGTTCAATTTTTGTTTTCACCCAAGAGCAACAATCGAGCACGAAAAGTGCGAAATTTCAAGTGAGTTATGAAACGTGAGATTCGTTCTCAAATGAATTGAAGTGAAAAAACAAATTTCAAACAAGATCGTAGACTTCCGCCGTTGATCAAGTGCCTTAAAAAAGAACGTTGCTAAATTACCTTCCAAAAGATCCTGCAGGAGGCAGGAAACCGCGTGCGAGGACCATGCGGAATCCGAGGTTCCTGTGGCCAATCTGACTAACCTTATGAGCTGTTCTTCACTCATAAGTTCACCCAAGCTAATCGCGGGTCTCGTAGATACCACTAGCCTAGCCACTACCTAATTGCGGAAAGGGTAAAACACAAAAAAAAATTCAATCGGTGATTACAAAAATTCGTTCGATTGAAAAGGAAAAATTGCTGAACGAGGTCGTCGTATATTTTGAAAAATTAAAAAATCTCGCCATCTCGTTTCGTGTACGGAACGAAGCAAGCATCCCGTGATAAATAAACAGGAATGAAACAGAACAAAAAAATGTGATTATCCGATTTGTTACGAAAGAGTTACCTTGCATGCCAACAAAAACATGTCGACGTTCGCAGCATTGTTTAATATCAAAGCTACCAATCCTCGTGCGACTGGTAACAGATGTTGATGCGATAGATTTGCCATGCAATCGAGCTCGATGTCGAGAGATTCCGGTCTACTGTGAAATCAATGGTTTTCATCAGGGTGAGAAATAAAGTTTGGGGTAATCCACGCGAATGCAACTTTATAAAAGTAAAAAATTACCTCGAGCTCGACTGGGGATGACTTCTATTTCCTCGTGAAATATGTACTTCGTTCCTTCTTATACTAATTATGTCTTTGAAGTGTTTCGATGTGTGCTGTCTCAATGTTTTTTTGAAAAAACGCTCTTGGGACTTGAGCGCTGCTTCCAATTTATTCGATAGCGTCGAAACTTGGGTTGGCATTGCACCCCATGCCTATAAAAATCATTCATTTATTGTTTGTGTAGAAAAATAAAAGAATTATTTCGATGAGCAGAATTTTTCAATTGACATTTTATGAAAAATCTATTTCACAATATTACGAAAAGCGTGTGCGCAGTCTAAAAATTGCTATAAAACCGAAAAAATTGTACCTGAGTCTGCGACGATGTCTGGAAGACCTTTTTGGCTTGTTCCAAGTCTTGCAACTGCTGTTTATGATGCATAAGCCTTTTCTGCAATTTGCGTCGATAATTACGCGAAGCGGAGGAACGACTGGCGCTCACGTACTTCCTTTGCATCGCCGATTCACCCTGAAGGAATTCCCAACGCGAAGACACACCTGAAGACAAATAAACGAAAGTAATTGTTTGATTATTCATACCGTCAATATATTTCGTGATTCGCTCTTTCGTTTGATGATCGACGAGTCGAACGGTAGGAGGTACCTTGCTCTTTGTTTTTGTCTGAATTCTCCTCGAGAGATGGTATTTGTTGTGCTGTTGTGTCCAAGCAAACGGAGAGAAACAACAGAACCCAGCCGATAAGGGTTGTATCGAGGGTGTTGGAGGCGGATGCAGCTTGTCCGTTTGAAAGAGGAGCCAAAAGTCGGCCGAGTGTGCGAACCATCGCGTCGACTACAGACGATTTATTAGCTCCGGCAATCAGTGATTTTCGGCCGAGGAATGTTAGCAATATGAACACCCTGTAAAACAACCACCCAAATTAGAAAGCAAATTAAAAGTTGCGTCGAGACGGATCGTTTGACAAAACGTTAATTCGCGAATGTTAAAAAGTTTGAAAGAAAATTTACATTATATTAAAATGATACGTGGGAGGAATTACGAAGTAAATTGTAACGATTGCCTTCATCGAAAGGTAGGGTCGGAATTGAATAAAACCCTATCACAGTCTGAAGTCCGGACTCCAGCCTGCCAGTAAGGATAATGACGATTTTTTTATTAAAATTTTTTTTATATTATCCAGTCGCTCTTTACGAAAAAGCCAATAACAATTGTAAAATTCTGTGAAGCTTCGAAATGTACAGAAATTTCAAAGGATTCTTACCTATCTTGTGGGAAAATGTAAGTCGATGAAGTGGAGTACAAATTGACGAGAGTATTCGCCAAGAAATTTCCCCACCAAGGCTGATGTCCGGCCATTCTTGCTAAAAGAGCAGCTGCGTGTAATTGCAATCGTGGAGCCGGTGTGACGACACATACCGAGTGGAAGAAAGCCTCGCAAATCGACGGTGTGAAAACATCGCACAAAGACGCTGGAACCTGTGATAGATCGTTTGATTAGAATATCGATCAATTATTATAAGTGTGAAAAAATTGAAAATTCATCATTGCAATACGTACGCTTGGCACAGGTCCAATCTCGTATACGGTGTAAAGAAGAATATCTAACAGAGTTTCGCCCAATACACGAAGTTTGTCGCTCGATGCACTTGTCAACGAGATCGAGGGTGCGACTTGAGAACCTCTCCATGATTCGAGTCTACGCCATACGCCTCTAACTATATTCAGTTGATGTTGAAACAAAATGCATTCCTGGAAAATAATCGTTTCTTAATCCAAAATAAACACTAGTTTTAGAAACAATATATATTTTTTTATTATTATAAATTGTAGATATATTATATTGGCTACTGTACTTTAAAGCTGATAATGAAGGAAAAAGATGTATGGAATTATGGATAATTGCATCAACTTAATGTTAAGATTCGAAAGTCCATGTAATTTGCAATGAGATAAACGCTGTCGTACATTTATAAATAAACTTACTTGATACGTCGATAAAATTCTAGCTGAAGGTTGCTCTTTGTTGTCAGTAGAATTTTTAGATCGATTCAGATAATGTTGCATGTGCATAACGTTTGGTGTTTCGGTGCACAACAAAGGATCCAGAAGGGATTTGAGTCTCTCGGTAGCTAAGCTGAATCTTAGATTTCAATCAAAAACACATAATTAAAAGTTTGCGAAATAATCATTTCTCATAATTAATAGAATTTGAGGTCTTTTGTTTGTTTGTTTTTTTTTTTTTTTCCATTCATTCATTCAAACATACCTGCACTGAACATCTTCTGCTAAGGCTGACAAAATGCTGCATTGGGTGTCGATAGTTGCCTGAACCGTAGAATCGGAATCCCCGATCGTATTCGTCTGTAAATCGGTTGGTTCAGAATAATCTTCTCCTGGCAAACCCACCATATGCCCGTAAAACATCCCCAATGGAATTCTGCAACGTGTCGTGGACATGCCGTATCGACCGATCGTCGTAATCTAAAAAAAAGTAAAATATGACAACGTGATTACATAATATTTCAAAAATTCAAGTTATTTCGATTTCTTTATGCTATTTATTTTATGCCACTGAAAAGTGAAGTTTCGGTCAATTTAAAGTATCCTAATTTGAAGGTGGTACGAAATTTTCCTTGTCGATGATATTTAATTACCTTAAGATAACGACAAACAGGAGGTGGTTGGAGGTCATTAACGACCAATGGTTTCGTGCCAATATCACCAGGAACGACGAGTCGTGTACCATCAATTTCTTCGCTTTTCGTCCAAATGTCGATGGACAACGATACGAGATCACTGCACGACGGTATCATAAGATCGGTGAGTAAAATCGGTGAGCCAAAATCGAGAACGACGAATCTTCGTGCCCCGGAATGCATTCGTTCGACGACGAGAGCTTGTTGCGGTGGCCAACATAATAATCTCCCCCATGGGAAAGACACGTCTTCGCGCTACAAAACATCATTCCAAAATGAGTTTAACAGAATTTTTTTTTCAACAAATAAAAACAATACACCAAAAGTTGTGAGAACTTTAGTGAAAAAAAAAACATTCATCCTTACATCTATTAGCAACAAAAAACTGAAGATCGAAGAAAAGAAAGATATTTTTGTAATGTGCTGACGAAGCGTCATGATCGAGCAAGCTTTACTCCGGTTATTTTAGCTGCGGTGCACTCATGTAAATTCGAAAAAGATAGTATTTACCTTCGCAATTGTGTACTAAAACTCCTAATGGCGTTAGAAAAATATACAACAGTAAATAAATACTATTTGCTACGAAATCAGGCGTTTCTTTTTCACTATACGGGAAACAGCGACTAGAACGAAATATAAATACATACTTCTCTAGTGTGCCACGAATATTCCTACGTACGAACGAACAAAGCTCAACATATACCTCAGACGAAACGAATGAACGAAAATTCTATAAAATAATACTTGAGGATGTTTTGTATTGTGAATCGTAGAGAAAATTTTGATAATATCGTCATAACACGGGAATCAGTGTGAACATCCATTGATACTAATGATTTTTTTCAATTTTCCTTCATCATTTAAGAATCCTTGTTCGAGAGAAGTTTCAACGCTCAAACATCAAAAATGGATTTTCAGTTGAACGAAATTTTTCTTAATAAATCGACGATAAGTTGTTGGATTTTTTATTCGGTGCAAATGATCATGTCAACGCTACTAACTGGTTGATTTTTATGAGATTTTGCCGAATCGTTTGCAATAAAATTTACAGAGTATGTTCACAAAAGACCCCTTGCCTCTATCGTTTATGGCCTTTTTTCAATTCTAACGATTTGATGGGATTTCGAACACAAAATATCCTTAAGACAAAAACTACGAAACAGCAATTTGAGATCCGTAAAGGTGTTTTGTTTTTCTTTCATCAATTCTACGATAAAATCTACCTTTTTAATACTGTTGTCCGCGACTTTGTGACCACCTGCACCGATATTGGCAATCGTTGATTTTTCTTTAGTCACGGTTGACGCTAATGCATGAGAATTAGGCGTATCGTTTTGTTCGCTGTGCCAAATCTCGTTATCACCGGTCATATTGTTCGGTTCATCGCTATCCGATTGTTCATCAGGCGTGATAGAGAGTTGAGCCGCCGGTTTCTTTGCCAATTCTGCTGTACACTGACTAAGCAAATCGCTCAATTTCCCTTTGAACTTAGCCTGAAGATCTGGCACAAGCGATCCAGCATCCAAGTTCTACAATGCACATAATTACATGCCGTCGACATTACGCAATTTTATTCCTTTTTCTTTATCTTGTTTATGAAAAATTTATCCATCGCGAATGGTAAACAACAACAACAAAACGGATGAGAAAAAAATAACTCCGAAATGGCCATTGCAAAGAAAAAAACTAAGCGACGAGAACCGAAGGAACAAAACTATCGTCGCAGTAATAAAACCCTAAAACATAAATAGCACATCGAAAGAAAAGAAAAATAGCAATTTTCCAGCTGGTTGTGAAGAGTAACGGCTGATCCTATGAACGACCAACGTAACAAAAAAAAATCAACGATTTTTCTCTTTTCCCCGAAAAATGATGAAATAGTTTGTAAAAAACATGAATAGTTGGAACAGTATTATTAATTTTTTTTTTCTTAAGCACGTTTGATAAATACTTACGTATGTTGTGTGTTGAACCGTTTTAAACTCAGACATGACGTTGTTTGTCGTTACGCCAGTGTCGAAAAGCGTAGTGCTCATGTTTATGGCGTTTGCGCCGGGATCGATTTTCTCCATTTTCGTACCGTCCGAAGCCGCGTGACACGTAAAGTGAAGAGGCTCGACCTGAGTATTTGCGAAATACTATTTACTAAGCACTTTTCAATGCGTAACAGAAGGGTCGAAAGAAAAGCCAATGAATCCATTTTTAGAAGGATCGATTTGTTTTCCGCCTATATCGGTATGATGCTTGGCAAATTTCGTTTCCATCGAAATACATGCTTCAGCATAAAAACCATGAAGGTTTTCATTGTTATTTTATCTCTCAATTACTTTTATTTTCTGTATTATTATTTGATTGAATTGAAGGTTAAATTGCTGTGTGGAAATTTATTTTTCCTTTTTTTGTCACGATAGGTCTAAAAATTTCAACCAACTCCAATCGCAGTGGTTGAATGGAAATTTGGATTTCATCTCAAAGCAGTTACGAAAATTGGCAACATGTAACATTAAAATAAATCTTGCGAAACAATTTAGAAATATTTCCTTTTTAAATGCAGAGATGCTAGAACAGCAGCAGATTCCCTTTTTTGCTTGGATACAATTGATACTTTGGGAAGAAGACAGCGTTAATACACTGAAAGTTTACCTCGAGAAGACCTTTCATGCTGTGATTAGTGCAAAGAGCTTTTAATTTGCTCGGTACGACGAGTTCACCACTCGAGTGAGGCGGTAGAGTTAGAAGATCCCTTAGGTCAATCGTGTCTTGGGTGTACGTGTTTGTTGTAGCCGTACTGGAGGAAGTTGTGGATTGTTCTCCGGTCAAAATAGTTGCATAAGTCACCGGCATTGAGCTCGATTTCGGTGGCATCGGTGGCTCGATGTCGAACAATTCCGTTTCAAACGGCGTATTGTACAAGCCGAATCTGTAAAGAAAAAAATATATATATATTACCACAAATTCGCCTATTTAAACTAACGAAAGAAATTCTTGCAGGCAGGTTTTGGTTTCTTAGGAAAAAACTGCTTTGTGAATGGACAGCACAATACGCACAAAAGCTCCGAGATACTACAATTTTTTTGGAACCGAGTAAATGAGATTTTTTTTTACCTTGTTGCAAGCAGGAGATGATAAGGATTGACGCGATTCGACATTTCAGCCGATATTTGCTGAACAATAGTGACACATTGTTGCGCGACAGCGTGATTGCGATCCAATGGTAACAATCGAGTGATCAAAATAGAGAGCCAACGCAACGATCCAGCCCACTGAACGCTCACGATCGAAGGCAACAGTGTTACCAGAACCGCGAGAACAGCTTCGTCAAAAGAATGAGGAGCAGGATCATCCGTGTTATGAAGTCCTCTGCAAAATTTTATCATAATAAATGTCACATTAAAAAACAAACGACGATTACACTGAGTTCGTTTTAATTTTTAACGACGAGATCAATTTTTCATAATTTAATAACCTGATATTAAAGAGCAACAGTGCAAAACGTGTATTCGAATGTACTTCGAAATCATTGTTATGAGTGTTCCTGCCATTTGATGAATATAAAAATTATCACTTTTTCTTGAAAATCTATATCGAAAAATCATGTTTTTGTTGTTGTTGTTGTGAATACTTACTCGCTGCAAAGAACGATCAGTTTAACGCATTTGTGAGCGATACTGCGGCCAGCGTGGAGAAGACAGGTGCGCAAGAGTGGATTTAATCGTCCTTGAACACTGCGAACGGTGTCCAGTTGCATAGCCCTCGTTTCCGAAGTGTTCTGTCCGACACGAAGTCTGGTTAATCTGATCGCTACTACCCATATAAGTATATCCAATGCCAATGACTGTGCCACAAGTGTTCTGTAATAAAATTAATTGATATTATTATAATTTTTAAATTGGTAACAGTAACATAGTTTGAGGCGAAGATTGGCTTGATAGAAAATACTCACTTATCAGCTCCTTGAAGACAAGCAACGTTGAGCAAATTTTCGATAAACAAAGGGGACTCGAGCATCGCGCATCTCTGCAGTCTTTCGTTCGGTATATTGGTCGGTTGAACCGATCTAACGGTTATGGAAAGTTCGTGTATCCAATCGCATCCTATGTAACATTCCAATTTTTTGTTTGCGCCTGCGGCTAATCTTTCGACCGTTGCACCCGGTAAGAGTGGTCCAGCCTCGTCTATCCTCAATTTCTTTGATGTGGGAGGTTTTGTTTCCAACAAATTGATTTTTGACTTTGTACCTGCCTGTTGATGAGAATTTTTGTTTTTTTTTTTTTTAACAACACTCGAGTTTTCAGCGGTCGAGCATTAAAACATTGTCAAATAAGAGATTCATTAATTTTTTATAGTTTTACAAACATTTGAGACAATAGAGCAAATATGGAATAGATTTAACGTGTTGAGATGTAAGAAAGAAACTTGTGAAAATGGTTGAACGAAGGTGAAAGAAGAAATGTTGTTATTTGAAGGATAAAAAGGAGAAAGCGAAGAATGTAAGAGGACGAAGATGCGTAAAAACTTACTGCATCTTTGGCTGGATCAATGAGAGCCTTAATGTGAACGAGAAGCGTGCGAGCTCTGGTACCGAAGAGTTTCGGGCTGGTGAGAGTAACGCAACCGGAATGATCGGAGAGATCGGTGCATCGTTGAAGATTCATGGGTCCACAAAGAATTTCAGTATTGTGTTGACGTTGATATTCTTCGCTGATAACAGGATTTTCACCTTTTTGTTCGCCATCGAGACTAAAGTCAATGCGGTCGTCGACGGGAGTAAGAGGCGATTTGTGATGTCCAAGACCGGCCATTTTTTGTTTGAGAAGAGTTACTTGTATGGTGGGAAGCTCGAAACAAGGCCAATGAAGATTAAATCTAACATCTACGTGACCGACACAACCGGCGGCAGAACGCGGTAGCGAAAGCTCGAAAATATGTTCGTCCCAGGTGGTTGTATCGTTTTGCAATCGCCAAGTGCGCGTATGATGTTGATCCTCGGACTGATGAAGATGTTGAGGATGACGTCGTTGTCTTTGGGCTTGCATCATCTCGTTCCAGCAAGACGGCACGGTAGCGCCATACGCCGGGGAATGTCGATCGAACCTCGTAAGCTCGTAAATACTACGTAAATCGTTGTACGTTAGATTTGCTCGGTGAGCGAGTATGGGCTCTTGGTAAGCGGCTGAAGAGCTCGAGGTGCCGGGAGCTTCGCTTTCGGGATTTATGCAATTGGTTGCTTCGGTGATCATGTTGACGTCATCCGCATCCTCCCTCTTCTCGGTCGAGTCGTCCTCTTCGTTCGTACAGAAGAAATTGAGATCACCGTCGCTGGAGCAAACGCAAAGTCTCTCGAGACTGTTGCAATAAGCGGCTGAGACGAATCTCGAGGCACGCTCGCTCGGACGGGCCTCCGTGAGAGTTTGCAAACTCGCCAGATCCAAAATTCTCACGATGCCGTCTTTGCAAACAGTCGCAATTTGACCTTTCGGTTCTTGGGAAATTTGGCCGACCGTTTCCTCGCTCGAAATGGCTATTCTGTGCTTGTCCTGAAGCGGCAAAAAAACATGCTCGATGGGTGACATTTCAGGGGGTAGTTCGCGTCTAACAACAGGCTCGGTTCCGAGCTTAACAACTTTACCGGTAAAGTCGAGAGGATAAACGAGCAATATCGAGTTGCTCGAGAATGATGAAGTTTGGTCGTTGTGCACCTCACCGTTTATTAATTTAACATCGGAACTCGCACCGTTGTGATCCCAGTACATTCTCTCGAGATTCTTCGAAGGAAATATCTCGCTCTCCTCGTCAACGTCCATCTGATGAACGTTCGGCATTAATATACTTTCAACGTTTGTTCGATCGATGTCCGGTGTCAATGAGACGTACAAGTGTCTACCATCTTTGGTTGTACCGACGTACGAAACACACAACGAGGAAGGTGCCTCGATGCACAAAGTTTGCAACACGACCGGATCCGTTTTTGAACTTTTTGTTATATCGAGACTTTTTTTGTTTATAGCCGAAATGTCGGAGGTCGAGGGGAATTGTTCGGAATCGTGAATCGGATTGAAATTGGCGTCGAACGGGCTCGGTGGCATGCCGAAAGAGGTCGAGTGATAGAGCGTGTTTGACGAGGATGTTGGCAGTGTCGTAGTCTGAAAAATACCATCGAAATGCGTACCGCCCACCATCTCGCAATCAACCGTCTCGATAACCGGTACCTCGTACAAAAATTTACTCATGTACATGTCCTGATACAAACTCTCTTGTCGTCCACCGTTCGAACTCGCGCTCGTACCCGTCCCCGACACCGTTTTCTTTGTTTTACCACTTTTGCTCGTGTCTTCTTTGCTCGGCTGTGGCGTCGGAGCTTTGTGATGAAAATCATAAAGTACTAAATAATGATTTTTAACGATATTCGATCTGTCACCGGCAACCTTCATTATATCTAAGCTATCACTGGCAGCACTGTTAACACTATTCATAGCGCGAACTAGAGACGAAGACGGGGCTAAATCCGTACTCGCTGCCCAAACGTTCTCCAGAGTTCGTAAGTTCGACGAGTTATTCGCCGTTATCGATACACCGCACACCAAACACGGACGTATCTTCGATTCTCCAATTTCCGTTGAAATCGCCGATTGTGACGTTGTCGTCGAACCCGCACTACTCATTTTACTCTCGTCCGTGTGTGATTTTGGCCCTCGTACTATCGACAATGCTGTCAACTTTATTGTCTGTGAACTCGGAGCCTCGTATTCCACCAACGGATCGCTCTCCGTACCCAAGTTCGACAGAAACGCCGACGTTAAATTTCTTGCTGCGAAAAATTGTACCGACTCTTTGTTGTTTGCCTCTTGACCCCGCGAAGCCACGCAGAATGAAACTTCGCCCTGTTCAATTGTTCAACATTTTTCAAATATTACCTATTACACACAAATTTTTACATACAATAATATCGCGTTGCAAGTGAACGCGAGCATACCTTCAACTGATTATTAATATTCCATATGGTAACAAGGCCCTTGTGCGATGCCGTGGCAACGAGTCCAGGAACGTTCGTGGTACCAATAACATCCACGGATTCGTTCGAGTGTCGTGCCGGTGCGGTTGCCAAAGTTACGGAGAATGGTACGTTTTGGGTATATTCGCCTTTGACGAAGGGACAGGTTGGCAAATGACGTTCGTGCTCGGACCACGGTTCGTCGGTCGGTTCCCAACACACGAGGCAAACATTGCACGTGAAGCACATTGCTCTGTCGTCCGCGGTAGGATTTGGTGCGTAATAAAATCCAGCTTGCGCCATTTGTCCAGGCAAAGCCCATCTGGTTCAAGAGAACAAAAATAAACGAGGAAAAAAATAATTTTTCTATACTTTTCACTACGTTATCAAGAATTATTAGTAATTCAAAATTTCACCATTTGTCGTAACTCGATCCGGATTATAAATTTTCACCATTCAATTTTTCAAATATATGTTTTTTAAAAATATAAATAATTCTGAGAAAATAATGATTTTTTTCATATTCAAGCGTACTTGTAATTCGTGTGCGGCCACGTTGCAAATGTTTCGCGTCGTGCAGCTTCGCTGAACATCAGAGCACGATCCGCTGGTCCACCCTCGAATGTCAGGCCGCGAAGTAGGCCGTTTAATCGTTCGTTGATGGCAGACGCTATAGGCAAAGCTGGTATGTGCTTATTTTGCTTCATCAATTCTGCAACTAAGCCCGAACAGACGAGCTTCAATGCGGCGTGCGGCAATTCCAGGCATATCGTATTCCACTGTAACCAAGACAAAAAAAAATGAGTTTTTAATAGTTTCAGGCTGAATACCGGACAAAAAGTTGACAATATATTGCAAACAAACGCCAGAAGGCAAGTCGAAGACAGTAGTAAGAACTAAAAAAATTAATATTTTATTAAATCGTCAAAAATGTTGATTAGTTTTTCAACTTGCGAGAGTTCAACTTTTTTTATCATGGAAGAGCTTCGCATCTTTGCCATTTCCGATAACTAATGAGTAAACCGTTGAAGTAATAAAAGGAGAAAAGAGAAAAAAAAATTTCCCAAAAAGCACGATGTTATTTGTGTTTCCTTTCTCTTTACAAACCTTTTGTGCTTTTATGCCTTTTTTGTGGGTGCCTTGAGCAGCAAGAATTTTGCTTGACAATTCTTGCATGACCTCTTGAACATGCTCGACGCCAGGTACATTGACTAATCCCAGACACTGGTTTAGCAATATCGCCTCGGACAAAAGAATCTCCAGTTTTATTATATCCTCTCCGTGTGTGATAGGAGTCTGCAGGATAGTATCCAACAGAAGAACTCCATTGTAATCGCTTCTAACTCCTATCCCCCGTCCGTCCGTATATAAAACTTTATCCACTCCCTCGGCAAGATAAACACCTTGCAATTTTCCATCGTTTTTGCCTGCGGGCATGTGAAAACATTGTCAAAAGGAAGATGAACAGCATTGATGTTGAAGCAAGGAACAAAGAAAAAACAAATTCGCAAAATATTTTCAACCGTCCCAAGAACGAGATAACAAAACATGGTGTTTTACTAATTCTATCACGAATTTGTATTTTTTACTTAATAATAATAACGCTCGAAAAGTATAATGAAAGACTGACCGGTAATAATAATATACCAATAAAGCATAGAAATAATGAAAGGACAATAGTTATAATACAATAATTAAACACAAAGACACAAAGTAATTAAAAAAAAAACTGGTGATTAGTTATTAAAGTATAAAATTGCATTAAGTCAGTTGAGAGACATAATTGTGGAAATTTGAAAACTTTCAGAAAAATGAAATAAGTTTTTATATAGCTTGTAACATTTTTAATGGAGAAATTCAAGGAAACATAATAACGGATGGATAATGGTGCGGATGAGAGTAGAACGAGGAGATTCTATGAACTTGGTGTAATACAATATGATGAATTATTATACATTGTTGTGTCTGGTTGATAAGAGAAAAAAAAAACGTAATACAAAGCTCAGCAAATTATTGGAGTAATAATAAAAGTCAGTTGGCAACATGATTGAAAATGAAAAATAGAATGGACAGTTAGGATTTTCGTGTATATGGATGATGGTAGAAATAACGAGTAATCGCAAGATCTGTTAAAAAAAAAACGTGCTCATAACAAAAGAAAGGTTTGCCGTAACATATGAAAAATGGTGGACGCTGATGGAACGAGAGTAGGGGAAAAGGCGGAAGATGGGTTGATCTTGAAAGAACGAAGAATGATAACGATGTGAATAGTGAAATTGACGAAAAGGTTCGATGATGAAACAATAGATTTTTATCCGAGGACGAGAAGACAAATCGATTTTATTTGTACGACCGAGCATGGCTTAAAACCCTTGCAAAGACGAAAGGGAGGGGAGTCACGCCTGACGTTTAACGTTTCGAAGATTAGCGACCTTGACAATGAAATATTACGGAAGTGAACAATCCTACAATAAAAATTATTGTTGTCAAGGTCGAATATGACAATAATACACGAATATTCAGCATTGTGAAAGAAATTCATTGGCAATAAATGACTCACCGGACAGACTACTCCGCTGTAGTATTACTCCGAAGTTGACATCGAAAACGTATACTTCGCCACTACCAGTTGTGATTAGTAAGACGTTTAAATTAGGGTGATAGACAATGCTCTTGCATTCGGCATTCGGCACATAGAGATAACCGTCTTCTTTTAGTAACCGCGGATCATCATCAGCCATTTTGCTTATACGATAAACGAATCTCAAAAAATTGTCTAATGCGCGAACATCACGAGAAACATGGCGTAGTCGTATCCGCCATATTTCAGTGTAGGAACGTCAGTACTCCACGCTCCGAAGTTACTTACGTATCGTTCTCCGCACTTATCGACTTTCGAAAAAAATCGATTGTTTTATTATCGACTCTGTGGATATACGCGGCAGTGATGATAATAATAATCATATCCAAAAAACCACTCGCGTCTCGCGGCATCAGCAACAGCAAGCACCACGACTACGGACGTACGGCGTGCAGTTGCGGTACTAGTGCAATAAACATTAGAGCAAGCACTACCATTGCGCTTTGATGTTGATCTCTCTGATTGTGTTATAAGACAAAACGCATACACTCCACCGTGGTGAGCTGCCCGCTTTGCTAGCGCTGAAACGCGAGTTCGTTCAACGACGAGCTTTTCTCAAATGTTTTAGATTTCCATCGGCATTCCTCCAACATCTTTGAAATTATCTCATCGGGTAACTTGCATCAGCATTGGTGCTATGTCAAATATTATACCTGTACTCTAAATTCTGTTCAAACCGAAATGATCCTATAGGTGAACTTTTCTTGTATGAAAATTGAAATTTTTCGTCCTATCTTCGATGCGAATGTCAAGGACGATTAGCATCGATTGTATTGTACCACACATCAGTAGGCTACTAAGCGATCCTCGAAATATTTGTAAAAAAAAAAAGTCAATTTATTTGCTTGTGGAGGCTAACTCGGGAGCTAAATTTTGGAATTAATTTATTCAGAGATTTATAATTGAAAAAAAAAAAAAAAACAATTCGTTTGACTTGAGGTGGCTAACTCAACAACAAACAAACTAAGGTTGAAGGAGTTGAAATCGGTGGACCGTAATTGCGTGGGTCACACGTACTCACGTAAGGGCGTAAGAAAGATACTACATGCCGATAAGATAGGAACTCGTCTAACCGAGCCGGTACAACACATACATTGGAAGCACATATACCAGCTGTAAAATCCTGTAATTCTTCGGTGCCTTCGTGTTCCGTTTCGCAAAAGCCATTTGGATAATGGCTTTCCAAATAATACGTGTTTGCAGGGTTTTAACGAAACCTTGTATGAGCACACGTGTTTGGAGCACCGGTAAACCACTTGACATTTATCACAATCATCATTTATTAAAGTTCAAGCAGTTGACAATGTTATTCAAAGTTGGGGATCGCGCGAACATAACCTCTCTTGGACACGGAAGATCTCATTAAATTTACTTTTACAGGATTGTTTGATAACGGATCGGTCGATCGTATCGCCGATTCTTTCAAAGTACACGCACCGCTCAAATGTCAAGTAAGGAACACTGCTTTCTACAACAAATGTAAGTGTCAATTTGAAAAATCAATTTAGTTTTTACTCGTTATACTCGTAAAATTTATTTAATTTCATTATTTAAAGTCAATGCGGCAGCACTGCACCGGTCAAACCAGAGTTGACGAAGAAAAATATAAATAATAGTAGATTTGCGGAAGCATCAACCGATCAATGTAAAATTCCACGATATCATATTTCTGTCAAGATTTCTAACTATCGTATTGATGTTTGTAATTAAGTAGCTCCATTCCCCGAATTATTATTAATTTGTTAAATTTCATCCAATTAACTATTTAACATTCTTTTGTAAATTGTTTTAAAAAATAAATTATCTCTGGACGATCGACAGTGCCGGCTGAGCATTTGTGGAAAGGTGTGAGCAGCGTCAGTAATGCAGGAAAAAAAAGAGGAAGAGGAAAAAGCGTTGGTAAAAAAATCATAAAAAATCTTAATTATGGCCAAATAATTGGTGTTGGAAAATACAACATGGTCTGGCCGGGTCTCACTCAACCCATAATGAGGGGCAAAGAGCTGGTTCAGCAAAAAGAATTACCCGAAGATCCTGACAGAGATGCCAAGTTGATAAAACTAAGAGACTCAATGAAGGCTAACAAGAGAGTTAAACTGTCGCCGTTGGAACGCGGCTGGACCGGTGGTAAACCGGGTGGAAGAAGCATCGGCCCTCCCGATCCAATCGGAGGAGGTATCGTAATAAATTCCATAAATTAATGATATTATGATCGATAATTGAAAGTGAACACTGTCTATTTTTTTGAAGTAACGAACTTCGTTTTTATTTGTTTACAGATAACTTTGAAGGTTTTGACACGAAAATATTAGAGTACAAGACGGTCGTGCATATGACGGGAAATATGGGAAGAAAGAGAAACATAAGTTCGTTTGTAGTAACGGGTAATGGTAATGGATTGGCGGGTTTTGCGCTGGGGAAAGCGCCCGAAGGAAGAGCGTCACTGAAAAAGGCAAGAAATCGTGCTGGCCAGAAGCTCATGTATATCGAGAGATACAACAACCACACAGGTTTGAAGAGAAAAAAAAACTTATTTTTTTCATTACTTTCCTGTCGATAAAATATAAATGGCCGATAAATGATGAATGAAAAATTTGAGAAACTTTACAAGATAATGTTTGGTTTTACAGTGATGCACGACTTTTTCACACAATTCGGCAAGACGAAAATTTTCGTTAACAAAAAGAACGAAGGCTACGGCCTCGTTTGTCACCGGGCGATAAAAACATGCTGCGAAATGATCGGGATAAAAGATCTTTACGCCAAGGTCGAGGGATCAATGAATTTACAACACATTATAAAAGCTTTTTTCATCGGACTGTTGCAACAAAAAACCATGATGGAATTGGCCGAGGAAAAGAAATTGCATCTGGTGGAGATGAAAAATGAGAACGACATGTACCCGACGGTCATAGCCTCGCCGTCGGAATTGCGAAAAGACGATGAGATTAAATCGAGCGAAATCATGGATTTCACTCAATACGTAATGGGTGGTAAAATGGTATTGAAAAAAAAGAAATTTCCCCCATTTTATACCAAGCATTATTCGTGGAAAATAAGAGAAAGGAAGCAAGTCTACCTCAGAAACAAGGACGATGTTCGTACACGATTGTACGCCGAACACGGCGAGTTGCGCAGTTTTTTGACCGACAAGTATCCCACCGAAGCAACACCTCGATTGTGGAAAAAGAAAGCGCCAGTTTTAGAAGACGAAGAAGCAGAATTATAAGTCGCAAGGGTGGCTTTTTTTTTTCTACATTTCCGGATGATCCGACGATAGGAGTATTGTAAATAAAGATAATCTTAAAAATTATCCATAAAAGTCTACTTTTTTCTACCACAAGAATTCTACGAAAAAATACTGAAATTTTTTAAACAAGAAAATGTTGACGGACGCGACACCTCGAAAGAATTTGTATTTTCAGTTGAATTTTTTTTCCCATTTCAATTGTTTGCAAAGTCGTTCATGAGTTACGAGATAATAAATATAAAATGTTTTACATACAAGCATCCGCTAGATGATAAAAAAAATACATAATATCGAAAATGGCGACGCAGCAACTCCTTATAATGAAAAAAAAAATTCCACCAAGGCAAATCTCTACCATTTCCAACCGGAGGGTTCTAATCTCATTGGGTAGCGATTGGCGAAGACTTTTCTCGGTTGAATTCGCGGTCTGGTAGAGCTAGTGTAAAGATGTGCCTGGTAGAGTTCTTTATTTTTTAATGAAGTCGTCACGGTGCCTCTAAAACTGGGATGGAACTGGATATTTCTAGGGATTCCGACGACCGTACACTAGCGCTCTCTGCAACGTACCGTACAAGTACTTCCTGCTGAACGAATTTCCACCACGCGATCCCTTTCGATCAGACGACACGAGATTTCAAATAATTATTGGCAAAATAATCAGTCGTAAAGTTACCGATGATAAACTCGTCGCAATTTTATCTTGTTTGCTATAATTAAAAGGTCAAAAGTTAATTTTTTTTTTTTTCAAATCTCATAAATCCAATTAAGAAGTTACTTTTAATGAAACAAGTTGAACGATCATTCGGAAGAAGCCAGCTGCTCTGCCTTCGATTACTTGAACAACACCCCAAGATTCCCGCCATTCGTTGAACCTCCCGCATTTGATGAATTTCTTTGCGCGTATATAGAAATAATTTGTAATGTTGTGTAGCAAATTTGTATTATGGAGAAATTAATTCACATAATAACATTAAAAACATTCGTTAAGGCATATTGTTATCAACCCACAATTAAAAAACACGCGGTGATTATAATGATGGCGATTGGTGGAGCTTGATACCCGTGACAGCAGTGTCATGTTGCGATCACGTACACTACTACTAACTTACAGCAATGAATTTACGATATATTTCGCTATAGTTTTCATGCGCTTTTGAAAGCCTTTACCGGTGCCGATAACACGAACGGCCGAGATATATCCAAATATGTACTTCGACATATTGATTAATATACATAAGTAAATGTAAATAAAAAATGAAATCGTAAGAGGACGAAACTCGTGTCTGTTCCGATCGGGAGTCCAAAGGAGAATGTTGGTGTCGGTGGTGGTAGAGCGTCTGGACTGTCTGGAGTATGTTTTGAGGGAGGAGGAGGAGGAGGCGCGTTCGCGGCGCGATATGTCGTGAATCGACCCCGTGGAAAGTTGAAACGGCGGGGCGGCCGGGAGTGGAAAGAATGAGAGGAACGGAGCGGACAACGAACCGCCCGTAGTGTGTCGGGGCGACGAGAGAGGGGGGGGGACGATTTAACACACATACAAGAAGAACTTAACGCGTACAAATAGACTAAGAAGACAGTGCACACATACAGATCCGTAGGAGGCGAGTGAGAGAATATCGTGTGTGTTTGTATTTTTTTTGTGTTTGTTTTTGTAACGTCGAAAGGTTGAAAAAAATCGCACGTTAATGGGAGTATGGTGAACGCGAGTTTCGATGGTTATTCGGTCGTACAGAGGTAGTCGCCGGCGACGCGCGAACCTCTCTTACGGGGCCAACGTTAAAACACATGTTTCGAAGCTGTGAGAGCAGTACATAACATTTTTACAACGGGGGTACACATCGCACCAATACCTCTGTAATAACTCCCGTGTGTTTGGGCCCGTGAAAAATCTTCACGGTCTTACGTGTATATCGTGAGAACGAGACATATACATATAGATACGTATAAATATATATGTATGTGTATATAAATACATATATGCATACTCATATTAAATATACACGGATAGATATGCGCGTGTGTGTATAAAAATTCGAACGCAAGTTTCGTATCATCGTCGAACGACCAGTTTTTTGTATTTTCCTAGTAAAGTAGGAAACAAAAATAAAATTGCAAGAAAATAAATACAGTGCAATAGGTAGAGGGAGAAGGAGAGAGAGAGAGAGAGAGAGAGTGCGAGAGTAAAAATAAAAGAGGAAAAAAAATCGCAGAGCGATATCGATGACGTCCATCGGGACGATGTGCTGCCGCGTATCGGGACTGAAATAGAGGGGCTCGTTACCCGAAGGCGGCAGTGCGTGGGTGTCGATCACTGTGTTTAACGAGAAGAGAGTACTCGGGAGCATCTCTTCGAAAATCAAACCATCTTCCACGTATCTCGAAAGCAACATTCCCTCTCAACAAACTTTATGCCAAATAAATATACCACGAGGAAGACGCATTCTACGTCCGATCTCCGAACTCTCCTTCCCACTCCCCCCCCCTCTTCACCCTCCACCCTTCTGTGAGTCTCCCCGCCCCGCTCTTTAACCGTGTTATCGAATTGAGATATCGGGTCGACGGTTATTTTATTATTCCTGTCCGTGGGGAATTGAAAAAAAATTTTTTTTTTTAAACAACAATCTTCGTTTTTTTTTTGGCCGTGTGCTATTTTGCGGCGCCGTTGCAAAGAATTTTTCACAGTGCGATACAGTTTTTATTCAACGGCTACTGTTTTTTGACGTTGATGTGAAGTTTTGATCGGAAGGAAGCCGATAAGGATTCATGGGCCGATGAGTAATTTGGAGCCTGAAAATGTCTTCGGAGATTTATTAATGAAACTTCTAGGCGCCGGTTAAAATGTTCTTGGATCGCGTACATTGCCCAAGATTTGCATATTGATACCGGAGACACGGAAGCGGTGTTTCATAAACTATCGGTGTTTGGAGTGAATTTCTTTGTTTCAAGCGATCGCGGTGTTTCTCCTGACTGAACGGTGGGCACGGATTCCTTCGACAACCTTGACAAGCTCGGACGGCGGTGGCGAGCACAAAGCTCGACGCGCGACCTGAAATGCTAAGAGCGAAGAATGGAAGGAGTTAGGATATCAGTATGCGAGAGAAGTCAGCGGAATGTACCGCTCACGTAGACTACGTGAGGGGCACGACAGAAATGTGCTCGCGTGATCCAACCGCTCTTCACCAAGCCCTATCCAAGGCTAATGGCAAGACCTCCGCTCCTCAACCGTCGGCCAATCACAGAGAAACTAGAATAGACACGGGCATACTTCCCAATCCTGGCGGGCGTCTCAAATTCTTCAAGGATGGCAAATTCATATTGGAACTGTCGCACAGACGCGACGGCGATCGTACAACCTGGTTTCCCGTGCCTAAGAAAACTTTTTGGCCACCCGCTAGCACCACCCCCAACAGACAAGAATCCTCTACCTCTCTCAGCGGTGAGACTACTACCTTTTCCTTCTTATTTTCCAAGCAATTTTGGAAATTTTTGTATCAGATACAATTGGCTAGCGGTATTGATGTTGAGCCATGTTGACGGTTGAGCAATCTTGTTTGGGACCCAAAAACTCATAACAATTCAATGGTGTCAATTGATTTGTGGTCTCATTCGTATTCATTAAAATTCTTTGGTCATTATCTTTCATAAAATATGACAATGGCAATAAATTTTTTTATTTCTTTTACTTCTCTTCTCTACGTTGAAATTTTCACTGAATTTCGAGAAGAAAACTCGAAATAGTTTTTCATACAATTATCGAATTTTCGTCCTAATAAATATAAAAAAAATCTTTGAATCGATTAAAAGAAAAACAGCCCAAGTTATGGCACAACTGAAAATTAGGCGATTTGAAAGTAAAGTTGAATTATACGTATATGTATATATTGAATTGGTGGTGTCGTTTAAAAGTTTAATTGAAACAAAAATTTGCTTTATCGGAACAGTTTCGGACGACAACTCGTCGATCCAATCGAGTCCGTGGCAGAGGGATCACTGTTGGAAACAATCGAATCCTCGTCGGTGCGCTTCGACGGAATTCAATCTGTACTATCGGCGTGATCCGCGAAATCGTTTGAGCACGGATCCACGTTTATTAGCGCGTCAGCGTAGACGTCCTCTTGATCCAATGATATCACAAATAGGACAGGAATCGGTGTCAAATTGTCCGAGGGACGGAACGTCGACGTGCCGGAAGAACAACAACGGCGTAGGTGCGGGAAAAGCGTTGAGTCTGATAATCGATAAATTGGCAAGACTGTTGGATCCGAACGTGGTATCGCCGCGCAAAAGAATATTACGAGAATTGGAGAGGGTGACGCTCGAGGATCAAGCATCAAAGAGACGAGCAACGCCACAACCAACGACAAATCCAACGAGCGCACCTGCTGTACCCTCGCCAAAACAATTATCCTCTTACAGTATAACTAGTATTTTGGGCGAGGACAAGCCCAATCCGGAACCTGGATTTTTGAGAAATTTACTCAAATTGGAGGACGGACAAACCGTTAAATACTCATCGAGTCATTCCTATCCGAGAACCAGAGTCGATCCTTACGTCGCATCGGCAAACACCTCGGTTCATCATCCACTTTACGGTGTCCCGATGCTACCACCCGGTCCTTATCGGGCACCCTTATGGATGCATTATCCACCACCCGTTCATTATCCTCCGCCCATGCCCATTTATCCACCACCACCGTCTCATCCATCCTCGCCTCCTGTCCATCATTACAAAGACTACAGGGAACAAGCTCTCACACCTCCATCAGGTATGTCCGCCCGATCGTTCCTTGCAACATATCCTTCCAATTCAACCAAACTTCGTTACTTACCGTTCAAATCATTTACTACCACCTTTCTAATAAATCATAATTATTCATCAACGTGCATTTACAAATGAAATATTCATTCTTCTCTATTCAGTCTGGTTTATCATCATCATTTTCAAGTTTCCATCGTTTCAACATTTTTTAAACTAATTTACAACTTTAATTGCAATATAATATTTCTTTGTGTCGTAGTAGTTGAAAATTAATATTGCTTCTCCCATCATAACTAATGTTGATTGAAAAAAATTTCAGATATGCCTCTCAATCTGTCGAAGCATGCGGGTTGAATCTCAGGATCGGAAAAGTTGGTGCCTTATCGATGAACAAATTTCTATGAACACTGCCCGTGCAACGACAATGCGAATATGTTAGTATTTTTTTATCCGTAAACAATAGTGATGAAGTAGTAGGTAGGGATGGATTTTTTGGCAAGGTGACAAAGCGAGAATTACCGTTTGGCATAATTGTACATATGATTGCATAAGCTATCGAGGTTGGCGTAGATATTTTATATATTATTATCTAATAATGAATTTGTGAGTAGTATTAAAGTAGTTAACGTGGAAGGTAAAGTGCCGAGTTGAACTTTAGATCATTTTTTTTTCTTTATTATATATTGTGCTAAACACTGACGTAACAAGTGACATGTATTTATTGATCTATACATTAATTTCTTTGTTTCCTAAAGTATCACGATTTTCAAGTCCATTATTCAAATATTTTTCCATTGTATGGGTATTTTTAATTGAGAAAATACATATATATATATATATATAGATATGTATACGTTGTGTCAACGAGATTAGTATGAAAGCGATTGCGGACGAATACGCTTTACCTTCAACCGACTACGTACTCCGGCTGCAACGAGAATAAAACGAATAAAAATTAACGAGAGCGAGAAAAAAACCAACTAATGAAAAAGAAAAATTGAAAAAAAAAAAAAAAAAAAAAAACGTGCGTTTTCTCATCCCTGTGCATCTCATTTACGATATACTTTGTTATTCTGTTTAACATTAATGTCATAAACGATACAACTTCCCAACATAGTGGAATCATAAGAAAGACATAGGATTATGTACAGAAACAGATATTACACACATTTATATATATATATATATATATACAAACACGTATATACATATATATTATATACACATATGCATATATGTATGTATATATATTTAGAAGGTGAATTATTATTACGAAATAATAAAGAATGCAAGGAAAAAAATGTAACACATCGATTAATTTAGTTTAACGGGCTCCGATAATGGACAAACTATTATTATTTATACGGTATTCAATGAAGACAGAAAAAATAACCGATAGAGAGCGCGAGGCGTGCCTTAAAATAGTTTTCTAAAGAAAAAACAAAATAAATACGAAAAAAATGTATTAATCCTTCTCCCGACCGCCACTTCATCGAATCGTAAGAATTTTCAGATTTCAGCTGTGTACATTATTATTATTCTCTTATGTACATAGATGCACAGACACGATTTTTATCACTCCGTAACACAAGTTATATTTTTGTTTTGTTTTTTTTTTTCGTACAATCGTCGCATTATTTATTAGTCGAAAAATACATTTGACAGAAAGAATCGTCTCGAAGAAGATTTAAAAATATATGAACTAAGGAGAAAGATGAAAAAGGAAAAAAGCGGTAAAGGCAAGTTCGGCTCAAGCCCTGGGTTAATAGACTATTTCCAATTATCCATTCGCGGTACACTCTCTATCCATCGACTCGAAACTACGTATGTGAATGTGTGACTGTTGCGTAACGAGCGCAATTGTATAGTAAAGACTAATTTTCATAAATATAAATATTTCGTATACTAAAAGACTCCATGTTCCTTTTTCCCCATTGAAATTTTTGGCGTTTCTAAATTTTCTCCCAACCAACGCGGAAGAAGATTTGACAAAGCAGCTAGCGTACAAAATGTTTCTTGTTGCATTTTTGTGAAAAATGCCGATAATTGATTTTTGAAAAAAATTGCGTCATGATTTTTATCGACTTCACTTCGTGTTCCGAGGCTCACGAGTGCGAAGGAGATATCGTGACAAAACACGTATATTCAACAAACTTGTTTTTTTCGAATATTGTCAATTGAAATTTTCAACGGCCAATCCTTTTACGAATTATGCGCCAACTCCATGCGCACAAGATAACTCGCTCACTTCACCTTCTTTTCTCCCACTCACTGCCGCCGCCGCTACATCGAAACAGGCCCTGAGGCCCATGAAAAAGGACAACGCGCCCGCATATTGGGCAGCAATGGGCAGCACGTGTTACAACATTGTTACTCAATTTTTTTCTACAAATAACGAGCAGAACTATTTTTATAGATAATATATTGCAAAATTATTCAAAGATTCGTATCTCGCAAGATTTTATTTTGAATATATATGATCGTTGTAACAATAATTGTATCTTCATTAAAACTACAAAAGGTTGTTTCGAATGTCATTTCAACTGGAAGTACTCGATCGATGGTACTTGACAATTTCTCCCTGTACAAATTGCCTTTACTTTTTGTCTATTTTTTCTCCATGTTTATCAGCGTTGTTTTTCATAAGAACATTGTGTCAATTTTGTAATTCGATCATTCATACGCTATATGTCATGCAAAATAAAATTTTTGCCTTCAAAATAAATAACGTTGGCGGTGTTATTTTTTTTTATAAACTTTTTAAATGTTTGTAATTTTATGCAACTATAAAATTTCTGTAATCTGCAAAAAAAAAAAAAAAAACCCCCATTCGGAAGCTTCAAACTTCATACCCATGCGGTCGGCCATTGTGTGCCGAGTTAGCAATCGCAGCTACCTTCACCACATTTCGCAATTCAAACGGTCCGTCACAGTAGGAACATTATTTATATAAGATCAACGAATGAATTCAATTCGAGGATTCTAATTCACATCGCGAATGCATTTTGAAGAGGAAACGATTTTTTTTTTTTTCAAGCAAAAGTTATTATAGTCGAATGTGGGTGCTGCTACACTTAGACGCATTTTTGTTATCGGTGAAAACTGCTTCAAGTATATTTTTTGTATATGGTGATTATGAGTGTGTAATTGAGATTTTTTGATTGACCCGAAGGATGTTGATCTCTTAATATTTGGGCTCAACACAATGTATATTGCCTGAAAAATGATTATTATACATCGTGAGGGCGATTATTCGGCGCGTCGGTATTCAAAATACCGCTGTTTCGAACGATTGCAAAATTTTGGCGGGAAACAATGGGTAGGTTTAAAAAGTAATATGGATGAATAAGACCTTTCAAAGAAGGATCGTAGATCGAGCGAGTAGAATTTTGAATTGCGTATAAGGCAAGAAATAATTGCCAAGTTAAAAAATAATAAATTAGTCTATATTTAAACAAAGAATCGACTCTTTGAGGAATAAGTAAATAAATAAGAAAAATCAGCCATGTTGGACGTCGGTAGAGAGGTGACTCGATGGATTCAAATCGCCGTATAGCCGACAAGCGTGCGGAGACCGCGGAGACCAAAGAGAAGAGTTGCTGCCACTTTTGCCCGGTGCGATGTAGTATTCGACCATCCCCACTCTAGGGAACGGAGTGACCCTCCTCTCTCTTCTCTCACCGGCGTCGTTGCGCAAATGAGTGCGAGCAAGATGGGAAGATGTCGTGTGAGCGCAGTAGTCGGTAGTAGCGGCAAAGAACGCGCAGCCGTTTGCCGTTTGGTCTAGTTGCACCGCGAATTCCGTGCTCCTCGCTTCGTGGTGGATATTCTCCGCTGATAATTGAAAATAAAAAAAAAGACTATCGCGTTTCGCGCGGGTTCACGGACGCGAAAAATAAGTACCGAAAAAAAAAAAAAAAAAAAAAAGCGGAAGGAGAAGGAGCTGCGAGTTGTTATTTCAAGCATGTTCGAAAAGTACTTGCGATGTTGAGGAGCGAGAATCTGAGCGTGTTTTCTCGGTGAAAACGGAAGTATCCGTGGTGACCCCCCTCCGGAGAGGGGTCTCCAAGTGTAACGGCAGAGAGGGTCCTAGGGTGATTTTAGTGAACGACCGAGTCCAAGTCGTATAACCGTGCAGCAGTGAAGCGTCGGCAAGAGAGGAAAGGGGGGACATCCAGAGGGACAGAGCGAGAAAAGTGTGAGAGAGACTCGAAAAGACTGCGTGCAGTTGTGCGGCTCGTGTGTCGTTTCTCTCTCGTCGCCTCGCTCTAAATGAAAATGGCGGTCCCTCGAGCGCGTACCGAGCAACACTGCCACTGACGATGCTCGATCTTTTAACCGACACGTGAGCAAAAGTAATCAATTTTGAAGGAAAATCAAATAAAAATAAACAATATCAATCGATCGATTCGTAGCGGGGCTAAACAAAGTCAAACCCATTCTTTTGATCCCAAATGTGGATACGCGTGAATATAAAAGTGTGATTACGAAAACTCGTAGCGGGTAAAACAAAACACTGGGCTTTTTGCCCGAACGCGAGCAACAAATACGCCGATACGAGAAGAGGAAGAAGAAGAAACAAAACGCAAATAAGTGGAGGAGGAGGAAATAAAAAGGCGATATACAGGATAGTGAGCCGAGAGTGTTTTGCGGATGGGGGCCGTTGGGGTATGGGGGGAGGGGGAGCGCGGGTATATTAGTTAGTGAGACTACGAGGTATTAAACGTGTGATACTCGAATGTGGCTCAACAAACACGATGGAGTGACACCCGTGAAGTGTTGACTCTTTCATGAGGAGAGAAAGAGAGAGAGAGGAAGAAAAAGAATAAAACGACCGAGACCGAGAGTTTTAGATTTGTGCCGCGTGTTGTTTGCGAGAGCGTGAGAGAATCAAAAAAATAGAAGGCGAGGAAAAGAGCGAGAGAGAGAGAGAGAAAATATCGAAAGAAGTGGCCCAAGTGTCGTCGGACGATTACTCGCCGCGGGTTTTACTCGCGCGTACAAAAAGTAGAGAAAAAAATTAGAAGGAGTGGGAAATAGTAGGAGGAGGAGGAGGAGGCCTCCATGCCGATGCCGGCGGAATACCACGAGAGCCACGGGAACCACGAGAGCGCAAATTTTGGGCTTGCGGCCCCATCACAGGACGCCAACAACATGACCGCCAACATGTATCGGGTGGGAGGTAACGTTCGAAATTATATATACATGTGCATGCATATATATATTATTCAGGCACACATAAGAAAACGTACGAGCGAGAAATAAGAGTGTACCAATAATCATGAATATTTTACTTTTAGTTTTCAAATACCAATAAAAATAGAGAAAAAAAAGCTAAACAGAACGAGCGTTTCGTTGAAAATACGAAATACCGCGAACGCATCGGGGTTGTAAGAAATTTCAAGTCGAAACATTCGCAACTTATTTCGACTTTAATTAGCCCACGAGAAATTAATGTTTGCAAATGGCATCGCGATGGCGTCCCCTGTTCTCATTCTCTCCCCTTGCGTCTCGCTTCTTTCTCCCCCTACCCTCCTCGTTCTCCCCTGCGCCTTCTCCCCTTGTTCTCCCTAGTGCCTCTCCTCATCTGGATCTTTGCCCCCTTTTCACCCCGCGCTTCTTGGCGTCCCGTACGTCTGCTCGTACACCCTCCCCCCCCCCCTCCCCCCGCCCTCCGTTCCTTCTCTTCTTCTCCCTCCCCGCTCTACCGCGATTCGTACATCTCGCGCGCTACCCGGTGGTAGGTCATGCTGATTCTTGGCCAAATGAATTTGTCAATTAAACATTGATATTCTCGCTTCTTTTGGATAATCAAATATTTTCCCTTCTATTTAACTTCGATTTGCTTTATGTTTTTTTTTTTTTTTTTCACCGTTTTTCCATCCCACTCTTTATTCGGCGGTCTCTTGGTTTCTCTTGTTGTGTCCCCCCTTGCGACAGAGGCAATATTACCGCGCGAGGCTACGCGAATTTCCGTTACGCACGGACCTTCCGACCGTATTTCTATCTCTCGTGCTTCTCCGTCGCTCAACGGCTCAACGTCTTTCCTTTCCCCAGACCCTCGTTTCATCCAAAATCTAAAATTTTACTTCTCGTCGCACTACGCCCCCCTCTCTTATTGTTTTTCCTACGTTCACATTTGAGCATTTGACCACCCCAACGATCAATCATCAACCGTTTAAATCGGTAGTTCGAGACGTTTTTGTTTCTTCCATTAACAGCCCGGAAAAAGAAAATTGTACGAGATTTCTATAGTCATAAAACCTTTTTTCTCCCTTTCTAATAGAAGATACCTGTTTCCCCCACTCTCAGAGTCCTTAGGTATCGGACGGTTGTGCCCCTAAATATCGTCGCGTCGACCAGTTTAAAGTAATGAAAAATAAAAGAATATTCCATATTAAATATGCACCATGAAAATTGAACGATTTTCAAGAAATTTCGAAGCTTTGACAAATTAAGCTAATACCGAAGAGTATATAAATGATGAATTCTGTAATGTCAAGTTGTCCTTGTTGGATTTGAAAATTAATAGAATTGCAGTTAATTTGAAAAAATTATTTTTAGTTGTTTTTTTTGTCGATCTTTGGTGGGGCCCGTGGTGGGAGGACCCCCTAATTCGTAATTTGCACACGAAGGTCAATGAAAACTGCGAAATAGCTGGCTTCTTCGGTTGGTTAGATTTTGACTGAGTTTAAGACGGTTGGAACCATCGTAAACTCGGAAAAGGTCTAAGCGGTCACCAACCGAGTAATCGTATGATCCAAAGCTACTTTGCTGGCGGGGATTGCCAAAGCCACCGAAACAATTGTCAATCGATCGCCGACGGTATTGCCCTAAGACGTTCAAGTTTTTATTACCTCCGGCTCTATTCTCTCCACAATAATATGCAGACTGTCTACGGCTACGATAATTGGACGACCATTCGTCCCTTTCGTGCCTTCTAAATAACCCAACGATTAACTACTTTTTCAGCTTATGTTTCCAGCGCGAAACTCTTAATATTAATATTGAAAATTTTACCACAAATGTCAAATATAAATAAAATAAAAAGTAATTATGGGAAAGTTTAATATTCAATTATTTCCAGTTGATTTGCTGCAATTGAAAATTTTATTTTCTATCAATTTCATCATTTGATAATAATGACTTTGAATTTTCCTAAGACGAAAAAAATCGTGGTAAAGTTGAAATCGTTGGATGCTACGGAATTTTCAACGATTCATCGCACAACGCTCTGAAACAACGACGAAAATTCACATAAATGGAAAATAAAATTGTCGATAAATTGAATTAAACCGAACGAACGAACGAGATCAGTCGTTGTTGTATCGAAATTTTCATTAAGAGATACTAAATGAGAGCCTCTATTAATTTTGGCTAATTTTCAGATTACGTGTACTTTGAGACGTCGTCCACATCTCCCTACCAAATACGAAGGATAGAAGAATTGAACAAGGTGATTATTTTTTTCATTTTAAAACTCTGCTATGTCGATGCTAATGTCGAAAAATATTGTATTTGATGGATTTATTTGGAAAATACTGCCATTTGTAAACAAATTATTGGATAGATTTTTAGGGAGCGATATTCCATTAAATCAATTAGCTTGAATATTTGGTTATTCGGAGCCCACCAAATTTCGTTGACGAAAAGCATCTTTAAAAGCAAGTTTTTCGCACAACCGATAACAAAGCTGTCGAAATATTAAGGGGGAAAAATGGTCGATTGGAGAAAGTTTCTATTGAAAAAAAAAAAAAAAAAAACAACTTTGTAACGAAAATATTGAGAGCACGAAGGCCTTCATGGGGATAGAAGACAATTAAGAAAATTTATAAGTTGTAAATTCTGGATGTTTTCGTGAAGGGTCAACATTTTACACGTCACTAAAATATCGGCGTAAGCTGCTTAATTCCATGATAAGAAGCAAAGCAAACACTTTATTAAATAAGAGTATTCCTTCATTAATGAATTCACCATCGATTTTTTCGTTTCCGTTTCAACATGCAATGAAAAACACTTATCGACGAAATGACTTTTTGCATTCAACACCATTTATTTTCAGCCAAATATTAGTGACCACAAATTTTATTTACACCGATATTTGGTTGCACACTTATTTTTCCCATGGTTTTTCAAATGCTTCTTTCTTTGACTTGAATCGTCGAATCAAAATATATCGCAAGTGATTTTTAGAACTCGAAATTCTTCGAACGCCTTGACATCCGGAAAAACCCTAAATTAGCAGCGCAGATTTGCAAATAATTTTTTTTTTTTTTTTTTTTTTTCAATTGCATTTCCATTCCGTCTTATTATTAATTCAGACAGTTTTTTTCGCAATGCTGAAAACAAATTTTGTTGCATTGGATTAATACAAACGTCAACAATATTACAGCAACTAGCGTTTCAGTGAATTGAGAATAAAAATATAAAATACGTTGGTATATTTGATTTCAGACTGCAAGCGGAAACGTAGAAGCAAAGGTGATGTGCTTCTTCAGGCGGAGGGATTTGCCTTCGACCTTGATTATGCTTGCTGACAAGCATCAGTGTGAGTAAACAAATAGTATAATCTTTCATTTTTTCCATCATCTTTCTCGATCTCGTAGAGTTCGAGCATATTGACCGCGTGATAGTTGCCCTTTAATACGAATGTGCACGTTTAAGTGCTCGTTAACGATTCCCTCGGTTTTCATTTTCTTCGTCCATAAACGAAAAGTCCCGGACGAAATAATTAATTATGCAAATTTTTTCGATGGAACCCCCTCCGTGATGAATTCGGACTTTGCGTGGAAACGACGATACAGTAGAAAGGCAATAGGACCAATTTCGTAGGGCACAACATTGACTACGAAAAAAAAATCGTCAATCGTTCGATATATATATCATCGAGTACGTTGATCTTGCAAGTTATTAAAAAATTAACATGTTTCCGACGGAATGTCATTTCAGTGAAAAAATTTGAAATTCTCATTAGCAGATGCAACGCATCTGTTGTTAAATTGCACCAAATTTATCACCTCGAATTTGACATAAACATTTTTATTTTTTACTCCCGTATTCGTGGCTCGCCGACCACTCGTCCATGGGCATATCCGAGTTTCAATTGAGAAAGCAATTCAACGAAAAATACATTCTTTATTTTTTATTTTTACTACTTTTAAATTGAAAAAAAAAAAGAAAAAAAAATCATTGTTTGGATGTAAGTTTTGAATTCCACAAAAACGATGGTACAGAAAAAAAATGAATAAATTTCGTTGTATTTCATCGATAAAACATTTTTCGATATTTTCATACTCTCCGACAGATTCGCGGAGAGTCTTGGCTAGTAATTTGTCACTTGTATTTTCAATATTTGACAACGAGCCTCTGCTTTGTCTTGGGATCATTTGAATCGAGTAACTGTAGCGGAAAAAGGAGAAAAAATAAACATTACGCTTCGAAATAAGAAAATCAATTGTTGAGCCGCGCGGTAATCGCCGTGGCTCGAACAAAAAAAAACAAGTCAACGAAACTAAAATAAAAAAAAAGAAAATGACGTACGCTAAAACGAATAATCCAGGCGATCTAATTCGTTGGGAATACGACGTATTTTCGCGCTCGCGAAGTTCCCTCTCTCTCTGTTGTATTCAAAATGGCGTCGATGCACTTACCGGTGTGCGCTGTACGGTTCGAGTAACGAAATGATGAGGAAAAAAAAAAAAAAAAACGGTTTTTCGTACATCGCAATTGTTGTTTTCGAAGAGTAACGAAAGCGAGAGACGGAGATAATTTGTGGTGAATATGTTGCTGAAATTGGGGGAAAAATAGTTCGGAGAGAGGCAGCGGAATAAAAAGCCTTCTCATTGTCAACATAAGAAAGAAATAATATTAATAATAATACGCGGGCGCACACGGGCAGGTCGGTTATAGGATTGCGTTACGGGCAACTGTCGTTGTTCACGCAGCGTGTAACCACGGCCGGTAGTCGTCAGTCGCGCGTGTATACACTCGGGCTAACGTCTCTGCCAGGCTCGTCCGTTGGTTCCAACATTTTTCAGAAAAAAATGAATCTCGAGGAATTTTTTTTTCCATCTCATTTTTCCTCTTTGCGTGATTTTTTGTTTCTCTCTTGTCGGTGGGTCTGCCCCTTTTCCAGGAATGGCAAAGATAATGAGACGCGGGGATTTGGGGTGGGATCGTATAATAAGTAAAGTTGGGCTGGTGGGTTAGGTGGGTGGTAAAGCGGGGGGATGGGGGATGGGGGTTGTATCGATCTGCCGGGGGTGGGTAAGAGGGTGGCCCGGCGAGCGAGAGAGAGCGAGAAAGTGTTGGGGTGTCTCTCTTTGCCTCTGGTCGACCCTCGTACTCTTCTACCAAATGAATGACTGACGCAGGGGTTGGTTGGGTATGCGTTACATACACTCTGACGCGAAAGCCCCTGTCCTCTCGGCGAACCTTCGACCCTCACCCTCCACCACTTACACACAGATGCATCCTCACACCGCACACACGTATGTATGTACGTCCGGACGATGAGGCGGCAAAGGGAGGTTTTGGGCGAACGGGGGGTCGTTGAAGCGGGAGCCACCGGGTCCCGCTAGCCATCTTCATTTTAAGCATTCGCTCTCACCCACCCTCACTCCTCCTCCTCCTCCTCCTCCTCCTCCTCCCGCTCCCCTCAGGCCCTCCTTTTCCCTTTGCCACCCGTTTGTCCAACCAACCACCCAACCTCCTATCCCCGCAGCAACCTCTTCACCCCCGAGAGAGCTTCCCTGTCCGGCGGTATTTGCCCGCGATCGGACTCCCTGCTCTCGCACTCCCAACGAATACTCGAAATACCCCCGGTACCTCGAAAATTACTTCTGTACCCCTGGCCCCTTCGTAAATCCTGCCTCTCCACCCACATCCACCCTCCCCGAGCGAAACTCTGGAAAACTCTGTGTACTCCGTCCGAGTCTATAATCATCATCACCCGGGCTGCTGCCTTTCTCATCCTCCTCCCACATCGAAGGCTCTTCTCATGTTTTACACAATCGATCCCATGATGTCCTGCACAATGATCTTTCTGTCTTATTTTTTGTGATTCTTCTCTCGAATACCAGACGCATACGAAGACCGCGTACGAAGAGACGTATCGGTTTTATTCTCTCATGTAAATAATATGTATCCCTACCAGCGGCGGACGCCATCTTCGGCACAAAACAGACACGGAAGGGCTACGGAGCGAGTACCGCTGTTGCTATCGCGCAAATCTTGACATAAAATTATCTCTCGTCTTTGGTCCAGATAATTCCTTCTTATATAGCTATATGCGAAGAAGCAGCAATGTTTTAATAAAAATTAAAAATAATTCTATAAAATAATAAACACACACACACACACACAAATATGTTGGTAGAAGGAAAAGAAAAGAAAAGAAAAAAAAACTAATACGCCAACAACGTTTATGAAAAGAAAAAAAAGAGAAATAGTAGAGTCGGTTTTTTTGTGATAAAAATTACAGTGGCGAGCGTGGAGCAGCAGAGGTCAGATTCTCCTGCGAGCACGCAGAGTCAGAAACTCGAGACACCAGACTCGACTAAGGAAATGACTAGTAAAGATGGGATTGGGCCCAAAGTCATGAACAAAGGGGGAGGTAAAGGTGGCTGGCTGAAAGCCCCACTTTCAGAGGCCCACGAGCCCCACGGTGAGTGAGCATTTGTTCGAGGAAAATGTTTTTTTAAAAATCAAATATATAAATAAACGATAGAGATTTTGTTGTTTCTTTTTCTAAGAAAGATTGTGCCTCCTGTGCGGACGAATCCGGCCACTAATTACTATTAATTATTTTCCATATCTATTAACTGTCCTCTATTATTGCTTTAAAGTATTTTTTTCTTAACTTAAATTCTCTCCAAGTTTAAACGTTTACAATTTTTGAGCTTCGTATTATTTCAGATTTGGATAACCAACGCGCGTTCAACATTCGGTTTGATTTAATTACAAATTTGACTCTTCCATTTTGAAATTTTTGGGCTTTCAAATATTCTATATTTGCAAGCGGTTTCCTCGAATTCGTTTGTAAATTTTACATATCGACCGTTCGATACGAAAAAGAGCAATTTTTTATGGATCAAAGGGGGAAAAAAAATTCAAGGATTCTTAACGGATTCGTCGAATCAACGAGACACAAACTTTTAGAGTATCGTTTATTTTGTGTAAGTTTGAGTAGAAAGTAAAAGCCCATGATGATGAAAGGCTACTGAATCAGCGGCAGGATTTTCATAAAATTCTTTGTAATCTTGGTGACGGCCGTTAGTTTGGGTATCCTATTCACTGTAAGGCCAAAGAGACAATGATTCGGGTTTTTGTTTTGTACTCGCGCTTTTGAGGTCCGTGGCGCGAGGGTTCAACAAACTGTTGATCACGAAAAAAAAAAAAAAAATCGGACAACGGTGCCCGTACATTTTTAGAAAGTCGCGATTTTGTAGTAACAGATTTTTAAATATTCTTTTCGTTCGAAAAACGAGGCAATATTGTTGGATTTTGCCGACTTTTTCGTTCGCATGAAATTCAATTGAATTTTTTTAAATGAAAATTTCAACGGATAGGCGAATCCTGCCGCATTCTCTGATGATTCTTTAGTAATCTGAGGCTATCACTGGAAACAAAAAACAAAAGTAAAACCGGTAGAATTCTTTTGGTGCTTTGTGAAAACACGTTTGATCGACGTGAGCAATTTTTATTTTTCAATTTTCCTTGTTTCTTTAAGTTGCCCATTTTTGCTAGTTCATTTTCATTTGGTATTGTGAGTTTTTATTGATTCTGCCATCGCCTTGAGTCAAGTGCTGTACGGAAAGAAACAGTTTTTTTTTTACTATGTTCTTCTTCTCGCTGCGAATGCGAATGCGATGATTCGAAGTAGTTGGGATCTTCCGTTCTTCGGAAACGCAACGGTTTTACGAAAATAATATCAACACCTTTCAAATATTCACATCACTCATTACTTTCGTAACAAAATACCGAAGCTCGCTGGCGAATATATTTCAATGAATAAAAAAAATCGTTTGACCGTAGTTACACCGAAGTTGTAGACGAGCAACGATAACAATGCTTTCGCGCGATATTCATATTACGTTCGGTACTCGAGGGTTAATGACCTTTCGTCCCTGTCATACACTACAAAATGGTTACAAACGAATACAACATAGTCGCCTGCGATTGCGATGACGCAAACACAATTGTTTTTTTGTTTTTTCTGCTTAATTTTCTAAATGATAATTACAATTAATACCACTGCTTTTCTTGACACTTCTCGTATCTATTTGGTGGTCGTAGGTACTTGCGCTGCGTAGCATAGCATGGTTGAAACTCACGTAGTCACAGTTGTATCTTTGTCAAACGTAACGGACAATAAATATGACTTTTTAAAAAATGATTTTTGTTCGGCGCAGGGATCGACGAGGGTATCGTCGGTAGTGGAGGCACTGCTGAATTAAGTACGAAACAACGTCACCAAATGAAGCACCGAGAACTGTTCCTGTCCCGACAAATCGAGACCATGCCCGCAACTCACATCAGAGGCAAATGTTGCGTAACCCTGCTCAACGAGACTGAATCCTTGCTGAGTTATCTAAACAAAGAAGACTCGTTTTTCTATTGTTTAGTCTTCGATCCAACCCAACGCACCTTACTAGCCGATAAAGGTAATGTTAACGTTCTCGAATGCAATGCAAATTAAATTTGTATAAAATATTGGAAAAATGTTTTAAACGCATATGTGTAATTTTGCAGGTGAAATAAGAGTGGGGAGTAGATATCAAGCCGATGGTATATCGCCGGTGCCGCTAACGCAAGCCGAAAGAGAAACCGATCCACGAAGACTGCAGGACCTTGAAACATTAGTGTGGACACCACGACATTCGTTGACGGATCGTCAAATAGATCAATTTTTGGTCGTTAGTCGTTCGGTCGGCACATTCGCGCGTGCTCTCGATTGCTCTTCATCCGTAAAACAACCCTCGCTTCACATGTCTGCGGCTGCGGCTTCCCGCGATATTACCTTAGTAAGAACAAATATCAACTCTCCGGTGACGATTCGACCGAAACTTAACATTTGGAAAAATATAATAATATCGAATAATAATATGGATAAATAAACGCGAAATCGTAGTTATTGATAAATGATTTATTTACAGTTTCACGCAATGGACACGTTGCATCGGCACAATTACGACGTTGCGAAAGCCATGTCGTCACTGGTGCCGAGCTCCGGTCCCGTACTCTGTCGAGACGAGATGGAAGAATGGAGCGCGTCCGAAGCGAATCTTTTCGAGGAAGCTCTTGACAAATACGGAAAGGATTTCTCGGATATTCGAGCGGACTTTGTGAGTATCTTATTGATACCCGTTGGAGCATTTGTTGAATTAGTTTTTACGTTAGAAAAAAATTCGAGAAAATTTGCTGAAAATTTTAATTGTTGCACAGTTACCGTGGAAAACGTTGAAAAACGTGATCGAGTACTACTACATGTGGAAAACGACGGATCGTTATGTTCAGCAAAAGAGAGTAAAGGCAGTTGAGGCGGAGAGTAAACTGAAACAGGTATACATACCGAATTATAACAAAGCACCGGGTTCGGGAAACGCGCCAACGTCGGCGAGCATTTTACCACTCGGTAACAGCAATAATAGCAGTAACGGAAAAGCTATCGGTGTTCTGAACGGAAGTAGCAATGGCAATATAACGAGCGACTGTAGCGGTATACTGATGGTTGGATTAAGCGGTAAACCGTGCGAGAGTTGCCAGAGCTCGCAAAGCCCGCAATGGTACGCTTGGGGACCTACGCACATGCAGTGCCGTTTGTGCCAACCATGCTGGATGTACTGGAAGAAGTATGGAGGGCTCAAGGTAATTTGCTTATATTCTGTTATTCGCTCGAATCGCACCCAACTATTTTCGTTAATGACCGCACATATATATATTTTTTTTTATTATTAAATCAACTGCCTTACTAACAAAGACTTTGGTTGGTCGTTATTCGAGCAGATACCATCGCGCATAGATGACACCGATTTGGAGCGAAAGCGGAGTGGCGTTGGCTCGGACGAGGAGAGCAAAGGAATAAGCGGAGCTCATAGGCCACATCGTTGCAGCATACCGGCGTGCGGCAAAGAATTTAAACTGAAAGCTCATCTTAGTCGTCACTACGCGAGTGCCCATGGTGTTGATTTACGTGGAAGTAGCGGGGGTGCCGGTGGCGGTAGCGGATCACCGCGTCCAGTTATGAAAACACGCTCGGCATTTTATTTACGAACTTCAGCGCTTGCCCGTGCAGCCCGTAGGCTTTGCGCCGCTCAGTTGCGCACACGTCACGCAGCCCGTGCTCCGCATCAACCGGTAAACGCAGCGCCATTACGACATTTGTGCGCATCTCCTCAGCTCACCTCGAAAAATCCCGCCGAATTGCGTATCCTCGCGAGAGCGGTACGTCCACGAGCGCGTCCACGCGTCACCGACATTGCAACTCGCCTCGGTGATCACCCATCGCCGAAACAACCCGGTGAATGGGCCTGGCTCGAACTCACCGCACCCGGACAACGCAAACAACCTGATCGTCTCTTCTTTCCACGACCTCCCAAAGCACCCGGTAAATCAAATTACTCCTTTCGACCTTAGATTCTTTTACAATCTAAAGTGCCGCGAATATTTCGTCATTGTTTAAACTTATTGGAATACTACACTCGTAAACGTGCATCGTTTTAAATGTATATGCTTTTCAAACAGATGGCAGTTTACTGTACGAGAGAGTACCAAACAAACCGGAAGTCGACAGGTTGCCCGCTACTCCGCCTCAACCACAACCAGCGATGCAGGCGCAGCAGACTATTTTAAAACGCACAAGGCCGCCCTTCGATGAGATCAATGGTTCCGATGGTAAGTATCAATTTTTCGATAAATCCTCATTACTTTTACTCATTATTATTTCTACAACGTAAAAACGTATTTATTTCGTATCAGGCATCGCTATAAACGCAGGAATTCCTGGTGCGCCTCCTGTGAAGCGAGCCCACCTTTCTCAACAAATTCATCCTAAACAACACGCTTTGGAACATACCCCACCGCCGCCGGTTGTACCGCTTGCTCCTCCGCTCAACGGCCGAGCAGCTCATCCACACTTTTTACCGCACGGACAGCCTCTCTCCAGGAGTAACGCCCGTAAACAGGTCATCTCATGGATGGATGCTCCCGATGACGTTTACTTCCGCGCCTCGGATCAGACCAAGTAAGTTTTTACGAATAGCAAAAGAAATTCATTTATCAATCGTGTCATTATCGGGTGAAGCGACGAATATCGGCGAATGAAATTTTTCTTTCTTTCTCACCGTCAAAAATCATTGTAAAAAAATCATTATCGCTACTCGGATAATAAATCGCCTTCTACATAAACTATTCTATTTACATATATTCCATTCTATACTTCGTTATTCCCGAAATATTCGATGTAGTTGTCTCTCGAATATCTTGAAAATTGGTCTCGAAAGATTAAAATTCAAGCACGATTATTTCCTTATTTTATTTTTTTTAAACAAAAACCGCTGTGCAAAAAATTTGGACTTTTTTTTTTGTAACATTCTGTGTACTGTATTGAGCTTGTGAAAGAATTACAATTCCCATGTTCACAGTATAGTTCAGTAAAAAATAAATTTTCTCATAAAAAAGTATGAAATACGACTATTTATTTATGTGTGATATTTGTGCCGTTAAAGAATCATACCTGCTCATATTTGTTTTATATTTGTGAACGTTCCAGGGATTCTGTAGAAGCGAGAAACTCAGTCTCTCTTGTTGAGACCGTAGTTTAATAGTAATGAATAATAAAAAAAAAAAAAAAAAAAAAACCCAAAGAAATAGACCTTTCGTTTAATCCGCAACATGCAGCAGAGGATAAATGCGGAATAGTTGTTTTTCAAAAATTCCGAATCGCGATATATACGAGATTATATTTGTTTTACAGAAGAATCAGAAGGACCTTGACGTCGGTCGAATTGCGAAGAGCAGCGCGTAAGCCTTGGCGCAGATTGCCAACGCCTCTTCACGCTCCTGTACCGGCACCACCGCATCCGCAGCGATCGGCGGCCGCAGCAGTCGCAGCAGCGGCGGCTGCTTCGCGCGGTGACGAGATGGTTGTTATACTCGACTGAGTAAGGACGGCGAAAAATCGTCGGGCGTGTTACCACGAATCGGTCAATTGTGAGGAAATTATTATCTTAAATTGACAACTGAATAGGCAGTGTGCGTGTGTGCGTTCCAACGTTGCGTGCGAGTTGGTCGTTTCTACATCAAAGTCCGCGGAACGAGAGAAAGTGAAGAGAATTTGAAAGAAGCAGAAAGAAAAAAAAAAAATCTCCAACTCGAGAGTCTGAGCGAAATTTTAGAGAAAGAAGGAAAAATATATAATTGATAAACGCGCTCCGCTGAGAGTAATCTGACATTGAAACGACACATTATTATGGAAAACCGGAGGTATAAAAAATAATGTGTAAATTCGAAGACCTCTGGTGTTGAGACTGTGCTGGGCGCAATTGTCCGCCCAAAATAAACACACACAAACACAAACAAGAGAAAAAAACAAACGAAAATATGCTCCGTATACCACGGACAAGGGACGATTTCTATAAATTCAATGTTGATCGAACTTAACGAATCAAGTCATTCACCGTGAATCATGATTTTCTATCCGTATTAATTAATTATTGTTGTTATTAATAATAATTATTATTATTAATTGAATGTACATAAACATACGTAACACACATTCATACACACGTACCCTCCCTCAAGCCCTCCTCCCTTAACTCCAAAATCCTACCTCCTTCGCTCCCTCCATTCCCCCGAGAAACAAACACGGTGTTCACATGTACGTGAATACTACTCGAGGTCGGTAGATAATTTGATACATGCGAGGCTAGCAACGGCTAATGTACGTATGTGCTTGTCGCGTGTAGCGGAAAACGAATGTGAGAGTGCGATTAAAATTAATTATAAAAAAAATTAAAAACAAAAAAAAACAGATATTAAAAATACGAAAACGGAAAAAAAAATTGAAAAACAGATGAAACAGACAAACGAAAGAACGCGAGAGTAAGAGAAGGAGCGCGAGAGAGTAAGAATGCTCATTGTGAATATTTTTATTAAATTTTCAAGTTTGATGACTTCCGTCGAAACAATTAATAAATAAACATAAGCATCGCTCGGAAACCATTAATTTTTTTGTCTCGTTCTTATACAATCTCTATTTTTTTTTTTATCCACAATTTCTTCGAAAACCATTTCGAATGAAAGTTACTTACGAATTTAGACATATTTCGCACTTTTTATTTTTTGTAATGATTGTACAAAATTATTGGTCTTTTTTTTTTTTTTTTTTTGCGTTCATCAAACTACAAGATTTCTCAATTTTGTATGAACTTTTCGTCGTGTTATGGTATTTAGATTCAGAGTTTCAGATTCCATCATTTATTTTTTAAAGCAATCAAAATAAATACCCGCCTCACTGGCAATTACTATAATACCAAGAACCTATTTTTATTTCTGTTATTCGAATCCTGCTCCATGTTTGCGGTCATCAGAAAATATTCTGATTTTACAGCATCTCCTAAAAATATTCATTGTGTATTAGAAACAATAATTTCTTTTCATTTTCCTGAGTTTTCACATTTGAAAATTGCTTTGATTGACATTTTTGGTTTTGATCGGACAACTACTCTTCACGAATATAAATTGTCATCATTTGTTCAAATAAATGCCATAAAAACTCATTTTGTAATGAAAAAAAAAAGAAAGAAAAAAAATGTCCTCAAATTATTTCGAGCATTGATGCGTTAGTATTGAACATGGATTACAGCGTCTGGATTACCTTTGTCGTCGAAATCACGAATTTCGCGTGTTGGTAAAAATATGAACAATCGATTCTAATTTAGTGGTCAATATGAACCTTTGATTATAGCTTTTTTTAAACACTCATGATGAAAATAATCTTGAACGATAAAATGGCAGAATTTTTTCAGATCTTCGAGCCAGTCAAACCGTGCTTCAATTGACGGTTGAGATCGCTTCAATTTACCGTTCTGAATTGTGAGAAAATGAAATCATTCTGATCATTGATTCAGGAATTATTAGAGTCAGATTGACGCATTGGTTGAACATTGAAGATCCATATTTCAGAAATATCTGTAGAATATCGATCGACTCTCTTCTCGTGTCCCGAATTCCCCGAAGTTAAAAGAACCAAATACTTCTACTCCGACTGAATATTCACTGACTTCCTTGACCAATAGTAATAATTAAATAGCGTATACTATTTATTACCAGACCTCCGCCGAAAATTAGACTTCAACTTCAGTGTGAAAAAATATAGAATTCGTAAGCCTTCGAAAACGTATGTAAGTACAAGGATTTAACGACAATTAACAGCAATGAGAATAAGTAGCTTGTAATCCTTACTAAACTGTTCGATGGTCAGTTCAATTGGAGATCAACTCATATTGTCGTTTCTTCACCCCGCCGACTATACGACGCAGTGAAGTTGGTTAGTAATGGTCCATTCACGATTCACGATTTGTCGATTATTCGGAGGGAGTGCGCGCATGTGCTGTGCGCACTCCCTCCATTCGTAGTTTCGGTAGAGGCCATAGGGGGGGCAACGGAGGCATCTCGCACGCAACACTGCAACAGTCGTAAGTCGCGACACCGACGAGTAAGACTGTTCGATTTGTTCAAAAAGAAACTACGATACGCGGCGTTGTGAGTTGTGCAGTGATCGATACTCAGCCGGAATTTGAGGTTATTTTGATTACGTTCGGGAATATCGTAACAATCGGAGAGAATTGTCGAGCTTTTGGAACATGATGTTGAATGTACCGACAGAAATGCCGAATCAGGGTGCCCGGGAGGAAGAGGAGCGCGAGACCGATGCAGAAATCGTAAAATTACCAGCCGCGTTGGAGCAAGCATTGGCTTTTAAGAACGAGAGAGCTAAGGAGGTAGGTGCCGATCCGAATGACATTTCCATACCGGGTACGTCACCGCAGCGAGAAACTTTGAGAGAAGATCCACCTCTGGATTTCGTGCTGCCAAGCATAATGGCTTCGGAAGATGAAAAGACCGATGTAAAATCAAGCAAAGGAAAGAAAAAGAAGAAGAAGAGAAGGAGGAAACACGGAGAGACGTTAAAAGATACGCACAAAAAGAGCGACGAGGCAGATGCAAGCGTTGGCAAGGAAGATCTGCCTGAAGTGGAATACGTTCAAGACATTCCTGGTATAGGAGACTTGGAACCGATGTACAGACAATTCGCAAAAGTTTTCGAAGCTTTCAAACTCGTTGAACCCGATAATCGAGCCACGGATGGAACGGACAAGGGTGAACCCATCGGACAATATCCACCGGCGGCGGTGGCTGCTGTAGTACCAAACAAAATAGCGCCGATGGATGATTTTGACGACGACATGGGTCAACCGGTAAATCAACAAGCACCCGGTGAAAACGGTGCGCCGCGTCTTTCCAAACGTAAATTAAAAAGGCTTACGAGGCTGAGCGTCGCAGAGTTGAAGCAGCTAGTAGGACGTCCTGATGTTGTTGAGATGCATGATGTAACGGCGCGCGATCCAAAACTCCTGGTACAATTGAAAGCTCATCGTAACACAGTGCCGGTGCCGCGTCATTGGTGCTTCAAACGCAAGTATCTGCAGGGTAAACGCGGCATTGAAAAACCACCCTTTGATCTTCCTGATTTCATAAAGCGCACAGGCATAACGGAGATGAGAGCCAGTCTCCAAGAGCGAGACGACACTCGAACGTTGAAGGCTAAAATGCGCGAGAGAGCTCGTCCAAAATTGGGCAAAATCGACATAGATTATCAAAAGCTTCACGACGCATTTTTCAAATGGCAAACAAAACCGCGCATGACCATCCACGGTGATCTTTACTACGAGGGCAAGGAATTCGAGACGAGATTGAAAGAGAAGAAACCCGGTGAATTGTCTGACGAATTGAGAACGGCGCTGGGTATGCCGGTTGGTCCTAATTGTCACAAAGTACCGCCACCGTGGCTGATTGCTATGCAACGTTACGGACCACCGCCTAGTTATCCGAATCTTAAGATACCCGGATTGAACGCGCCGATCCCGGAGAGCTGCGCGTTCGGGTATCACGCTGGCGGTTGGGGAAAACCTCCGGTCGACGAAACCGGTAGACCTCTTTACGGCGATGTATTTGGTGTCGCGCGTCCACCAGGCGGTGACGCGATGGACGAGGAAGTTGATCGTGGAATGTGGGGCGAACCAGAGTCGGAATCTTCGGGCGAGGAGGACGAGGACGAAGACGGTGAAGAGGGCGGCGAGGGCGACACCGAAGGCAGAGAGGAGAACGACGCTAGTGGCCTCGTTACTCCTGGTGCCGAAGGTCTTATAACACCCAGTGGCATTACTTCCATTCCTGCTGGCTTGGAAACACCCGAAACAATCGAACTCCGAAAGAAAAAAATCGAGAGCGAAATGGAAGGCGGTGACACGCCTGCTTTGTACACCGTTCTTCAGGAACGACGCACCGAAGGCCTCGGCGCTAGTATGATGGGTTCGACCCACGTTTACGACATGACCGGAGCTGCCGGCGGCCAAGCACCACCCTCCGTTATCGCTGCACGACGAGGTATTAGCGGCGCTGCTGCCGAAGCTCGCGCCGAAAAGGACGGCGCCGTTGAATTGGCCCTCGATCCCAGCGAATTGGATCTTGATTCCGAGGCGATGGCTTCGCGCTACGAGGAAACCATGCGCTCGCGTCAAGCACATCTTAGGCGCGAAGACCTTTCCGACATGCTTCAAGATCACGTACAACGACAAAAGGTTCCATATTATTTTATTTACATTTACACCTTGTCCTTACGCGTCAATTTTCATTCAAGTAGTATACGCTTTATCAACAATAATCTTTCAAACTTCTTTCCACTATCAATTCATCTCGAACATTCGTGCAACTAAAACACCCAATTCGTTACACTTCAACGAGGCATACTCGTCATTCAAATTTTACAAAATCGTCTATACCTATGGTTTAAATTTTTCCTATTTTTTCATTCTCAAAAGATATAGAAATTGAAAACAATCATTTCTCTCATTCTATCCAAGTTCGCAACTAAATAGCTTTATAAAAATTCAAATACAATAATTAACGTAATATTTTTCTTCTACTTACAGAGCAAAAGAAAACGGCAACAGAACCAAGACGCCAAGTCCTCGAAGAAATACAAGGAGTTCAAGTTCTGATCGCTGCGCATTGTACTAGGGATGGAAACAAATTTGCGCGTTGGCAAATTGAGTCGGAGCAATATTGTCACGTCGTCTGGAACGAAGATTTTTTTCCGAACATTCGACCTTACTACTGTCTCACGAACGACATACAACGTTATATGTACAACATTATATGTATTATAAATAATAAATCATTATTTACGACCAATACTGAGTTAATCGATCGTGCAGTTAACATAATGAAAAGTACCCTCTATCCACCGTCAAATGAGATGTCTTTCAAATATTTGCGAAACAATTAACTTTCCAATCTTTTCTAAAATATTTCGTATTCTTGATCAAAAAATTTCTAGTCGATTGAATAAAAAATATCGGATTACGTTCTGTCGATAGTACACCCAATAAATTCGCGTCAATTATCAACAAATTATTACGGTCATTAATTTGTCGAAGTAATGGCTAAACTATATGGCGAAGGAAAAATTAAATTTATCCGCCAAATGGTGTGTGTCGGCAGGGTCGTAATTCGTATATTATCGGCAGTCGGTAGCTTTGCCGGCAACAACGAATGACGGGGGAATGGTCGGTAGACGACGAGAGCAGAGCAACCTGAGTGGAAGGATAACAGTAACAGCAATGGCGACGTGTATATGTGTGGCTCAGGTTGTTTTTCATTCGTACGAAGCTGTCGAACGTAAATAATAAGAAGGTAATCGGTCGTTTTGTCATTTCCAATTCGACCAGACGATCCTGTCGAAAGTTGGAAGTATCTGATCCATCGGTCCGTCATTCTCGACGACGCTAAACATGAACTACAATAATTCTGGAGCGGCGAGAGGTAAGGAATTAATCGTTCACCGATTTTTCGTTGTTCCTCTTATTTCCATATTTGCATTTATTTCGATCATCGTGCATAGAAGCGGAGAATTTCGAGACGGCTCGGTTGCATTTATCGCGTTATACGAGACAAGATTTTTTTAGGTTAAGATATGCCTTAGATTGGCAAGGCTTTTTGTTGTTTTAATCGAAGCAAAATTTTGCGTAATTTTTCTGGAGTAATTGAAAATTCATTGAGGCATTTCTCGCTCGAGTAGGAATGCCCAGAAGAATGCTGGATCCTTCGTCGGGGATGTCCAGCCCTGGGTCACCTTTGTCGCAGCATCAGCAGCAGGTGCCGCAGCAACAGTCTCCATTTATGTATAATCAACAGGTAATGTCTAAAATTAATATCATACGGAAATGATATTTTTTTTCGTATGACCGGTCGTTGTGCGTTTGATCAGGTGCCTACCAATATGCCTGGAATGCCGCTACCCGAGTATACCTTTGAGATACCGCAGCAGCAGCCGCAACAACAACAATCGACGCCCGTACCTCCACGATATGGCTTTGAGACAATACAATCGGCATCCCCTTACCAGCAAAACGAACCTCAGCGTTCGGACGGCTATTCCAGTCCACAATTTGGCGGTGCTCTGCTGGCGGAACCCATGGTAACTAACATGGCGCTGCAGTATGGGAACGCCTTGGTCGGCTCTGGCAAACAACAGCTAGAAAAATATGTGCCCGTATCGGCCATCAAGTACTATTTCGCCGTCGACACGGATTATGTTTTTGTCAAATTGGCAATGCTCTTCCTTCCCTTTACGCACAAGGCAAGTTTTTGACGTATGCCAAAAAAATTTTATGTGAAAATCACAGTAACGAGAAGACAAAAAAAGAATTTTGCACAAATAATTATTGAGATAATATTTTGTAGCTCATCATTGCCGAACTATATCGCGAAGTGTCTAGTCAATTTCAATGTCGAAGCAAAGTTTTAATATGTCATTTAAAAAACAGGATTGGTCGGTGAAGTACGAGCAGGATGGTCCGTTGCAGCCGAGGTACGAGCGCAACGCTCCGGACATGTACATTCCGACGATGGCGTTTTTGACGTACGTCGTAATGGCCGCTCTCTCGCTCGGTATGCAAGAACGTTTTAGTCCTGAACATTTGGGGATTCTCGCTAGTACGGCTCTCGCGTGGGGCTTCATAGAGCTACTGGTACACTGGATCACGCTGTACGTTATGAATATCCAAACGAGTCTGACGAGCCTCGATCTTCTAGCTTATTGCGGCTACAAGTACGTCGGCATAAACGCCGCTCTCCTTTTTTCCCTCGTATTTCGAAGGGTCGGTTACTACGCTGTTCTCTGTTACTACGGCGTATCACTCGCGACCTTCCTTACCCGCTCGTTGAAACTTCGTGTCGTACCGGAGGGTCATACCGCTTACACGGCATCGGGCAACAAGAGGAGACTTTATTTTATACTTTTTGTTGCTTTTATTCAACCCGTGCTCATGTGGTGGTTGTCCTATCATCTCATCTAGACATTAAAAAATGCCGCCCGTCGAGCACCCGGCCGGCATTTCTCCTACCATCGAAACGCGTGCCTCCTCTACTACTGCTACTTCATATTTTACGAGAGTACGTACGACGGCAGAAGATAGGGGACGAGGATATACTGCGCATTTCTCAACGGTACACATCAATTAACGCCCGATTGCTTTTCTTTTTTTCTATTACCATTGCTGCACCGCAAATCATCCGTGTCATCCGTGGTAGGGCTTCGAAATTTAAAAAATTTTCACCCCCATAAATCGAGGATAACTCGTACGAATCAGTTGAAAACAACGTTCGTACACTTGAAATCGCCGATAAGTCGATAATTTATTACCAAATTAATAAAACAATTTAATGAAAATACAAAAAAACTTTTTGCTTAAACTTGTTATCATTGTTGTTGTCATTTATTGAATTGTAAGATATTCTCCTTCACGCGACGAATGTTCGACTCTTCAAAGACTTTGACCTTATCACTTGTTTGTCAGCAGATTTTACGGAAATAACTACATATGAGGTTTTTCTGATTTTTGTCGATTATAAATATAATTATCGACTGCTGTCGTGGCATTTACGAGATAAAACCTGCGCCATCTCGGCCACTCTGTGTGGCGTTAATGTTGTTCTTTCGAGGATACGACACGGGAGAGCACCACCGTCGTTCTCTGAGCGCTGCGATCAGGCTGCGATGGCCCGTCGGTCGCGTCGCCGCGCAATGCGCGCATCATCGTCAACTCGGTAATCAGTGAAGAATCAGTTAGTCGCGAGACTCGGTGAAACGAAGGAGTAACAGAGTGATCGTTCGAGTTTCGATAGATCACGGTCGGTGGGTTTGACTGGAAGGGGGGCGGGGGTGGTTGCCGATAAAAACGAAAAATGGCGGAACGTACGAGGGTTACGACGACTCCGGCCTGTAACCGGCCCGTTCCCATGAAGCTCTTTTCCACCTGGGAAGTCGACGGAACACCGCCGAATTGTATACCCAGGTACCAAAAAATACTAAAATTGGAGGTTCGTTCGGACGGTCTCGAGTGTTAATATTTCAAAGAATTTGACGTTTTCTGTGTCATCTTGAGAACGAGAGTCCCGCCATCGGGACGCATGTCGCGAATTCGCGATGGTTTGCCTCCGCGGCGTCATAGTTTCCTCTCCCGTATCGTGTGTGTGACACTACTCATTCGTTTTGTTTTTATTTTTTATACCGCCAACAACAACAGGTTAGAGATCAACAACGTGCTCGTGACGCGTTTCGTAATGTAATTGTGACAGCGTTGGGCCCCTCAAGCACGGTCTCGTTTCTTCGTATTAATTTTCAGTAACATTGTCGAGTAAGATGAATTGAAAAAAAAAAAAAAAAAGAAAAAAAACAGTAGGGTCGCGGGTGACACGGATGGAAAAAGCAGGGGGGCGGGGGGGGGGAATGGGGATTCCGAGTCCCCCTGGCGGTGTAACAGGATGAAGTTATTGGCGGTATAGACGCGCGCGAGTCGCTCTGGGAAAACGAAACCTCGCATTCCTCGCTCGCGCTTGTTGTCAATCATTAAATTCTGACAGATCTGCTACAACGCGTGTTCTCGCTTCGCTCCAATTTCATGTCACCGGCGGCTCCCTCAGGCATGTTGGCTCTACCATCTCCGATCCGTTTTCTCATTGATCAATCGGAACATTTTCTCTTTTGTTCGAATAAAAAATAAATTTTATATTCTCTATCCGAATGTAGTACACCAATCCTCGCGTGTTCAATCTCCCTTTCTTCCTACTGGACGTCCTCTAATCGCAAAATAATGGTATCTCGATGGAGTTTTTGTTATTGGAAGATTAAATCGTGACGAATGTTTGTGACTGTTGTGGAAGCACGAATTTCACAAATGTCAAATTACGATGAAAATAAATATGGCCGATAACTTACAGTGATTATCGAGTTTTCATTACGCATGGCTGCAACCGATATTTCGGAAACAAAGTCGATGAAAAATTTGAACGTTAGGGCGGGGCGTGACGACGACACGACCTTGTTCCCCGCTCGAGTGAACTTGGCCGGGGCGAGCGCGGTTACGTCGTGGACCGAGAACCGCAGAGAGAGACGACGAGATGATTTTTTTCCTCTCTGACTCTTACCCCCTTCGCGCAGATTTGGCGCATTTAAAATCCAATATGAAAACAATAATTATTGTTTGTGAATAAGCTAAAAGGGATAATTCATCACCAACAGCCTCACCCTTCTATTATTTCAACGCAACCCGCGCCTCTTCGCGGTTTCAGTAGCGTACTACTACGAAATATCGATTTTTGTTTGTTTATTTTATTTTAGCGGTAGGGTCGTCGTCGTTGTATATACTTGCGGTAGTTACGGGGACGTACGGCAATACGTACGGTACCGTGAATGCATTAAGCGAAGCTTCGAACCCCCGAGCCTCGCGATATAAACGGCGGCGAGACACCTCGGAGCCACACGCGCCTCCTCCGGACTTCCTATACGTCTTGTAAGACCACGAGTCACTATGTATTTTGCGACATTCGCGCAGCTCGCTGCTTTCGCCTCTCCAACATTCTTTCTTTCGTCCATTATATTTCGCAAAAATGATTTTTGTCGCAATTTCGATCGAGGCAAGCTAAAAAAAAAAAAAAAAAAAAAAATCGATATTTAAAAATGTTTTCTTCCGACAGACTGTGCTCGCTTACACTCTCGAGGCTGGTGATACTTCGACCGTTGGGTTCGGATCTAGCATCGATAAGCATCGCCGTAAAAATGCAAAGCTGCAAGAGGATTCTGAGGTCCAATGAGATGGCCGTGCCGTCCGGCGGCATGCTCGACACGGAATTGGAACTGCAATTTGCCCTTCAGTATCCGCACTTTCTCAAACGCGATGGAAATAAACTTTTAGTCTTATTGCAAAGACGAAAAAGATACAAGAATCGTACGATGCTCGGATTCAAAACTCTCGCCGAGGGTGTGATAAACATGGCACAGGTGGGCGACTCGTTCCTCCGTTCAAATCTATTCGCCGCGTATGTCCCATTTGATGACACGTTTGAAACGAGTAACACGGAATAACTCGCAAGATTTTCTCCAAATTTGTGTAAAAAAGTTTCGGAGTTACAGCGACGAGCCATGTCCCCTAGATATGCATGGAAATGCTGGTTATTTCTCAAACTCTAAACTTTGAGGAAATAATATTATTAGATTATTTGGCCAATTATATACATGTTTTGGAAAATCAAGCAGAAAAGTTGATTGTATTGTGTTAAAATGGAAGTTAAATCATGGACCCACAGGTACTGCAAAAACAGATGGACGTTGAGCTCGAGTTGGTTTCCGACAAGGCCGAAAAATACGGCGGTCACTCGGTCGTTTTGGCGCGTGTGAGCGTAGTCGCGTTGAGCTCTCAGCCCGTTGACCACGACAAGAGACTAACCAACGATCCGAGCGAACGACTGTGTCCCGAGTTCAGCGACGAGGAGGAAGAATTCAGTTCGGAGGGCGAAGCCGAGGGCAGCGACAGCGAGCCCACCCTCGAAGTTCACAGGCGAAAGAGTCGAGGCAAAATCCCAACCAACGCAAGAGTATTTATATTTGTTTTCTCCTGTCTCTTTTTCGCTCCTGCAGTCAGCTCGAATCGTCCCTGCTCAATCCCCAATTTATCGGTTTTCAGCAAAGAAATTTGAAACAAAAATTTATCGCTCTTCTCAAGCGATTCAGGGTGTCGGAGGAATTGGAACACGATCAGGAAGAAATCGGACAAAAATTGTCGGGTAAATAAACAACGCTTGTCATTTTGTTTTTCTTCCGATCTCCGATCATCCGATTCTCGTAATATCTAATTTTGCCTCTTATCTGGACGGCACTCGGGGATTATACAAGCAGGTGGCGATATGGAAATTGAAGAACTGTTTGACGAGCTGGAAGACCTTTCGGACAGTGGTCCCGAGTTGGACACGATGTCAGTGAGCAGCACACCGAAACCCTCTTTACGCCCGTTCTTCAGCTCGAGTCGATCGCTCTTGGCACCACCCAACACCGGTCAGTACACTCGCCACCATTCTTCTCCTTCGTATCCTTTATATATGCATACAAACGCGTATACATATACATATTTATTTTGTAGATTTGATGAGGCACGCCAAGGCCGAGCTATATTCTTATTCATTATTTGCCTCTTTTCTTTTTTCATTTCTCTTTATCTCACTCCATTCGCTCGATCGTATCCCCTATCAACGTCTTAGGTAAACTGCTTTTTGCGCTGCACGCGAGACAAACGTTTCAACGAGCACGCCGATTAAATCAAATCTTCCCCCATAAAGCGTCTTTCGTACCAATCGTAAAAACAAAAAAACATACCGTCCCGCACTGAGGCATTTTCCATTCGAGTCTCACGACTCGAAGAATCCTCATCATCGGCATCAATCTCATCATAGTAGTCTTCGTCGTTGTCGTCGTCGTCGTCGTCGTCGTCGTTGTTGTTGTTGTTGTTGTTGTTTTCGTTTTCGTTTCACGTCAGCCGGCTTTAGCTCTGTTTTCTTTCTTTATCATTTTTTAGCCGATTATTCGCGCGCACGCACACAAGAGCCAATTATTTTCTCGATAGCTCTTGTTGATGAAAACATGTCGTATAAATATGTGTATTTTGAGGATTTGCGTCTGGATGGAAGGAACGGAAAGTGAGTGAGAGCGAGAGAGAGAGAGAGAGGGAGAGGGAGCAAAAGATCAAGACAAGTTGTTGATTGAACTAAGTGAAAATCTGGTGGGTTGGCTTTGCACTGTTGCATGGTACGATTCGATAGTAGTTACCAGAGAGGAGAGCGGAACCAATTCGATGACGAATACGACGCCGACGTCCGTGGTATCGGCAACGATGACGACAACGACGACGACGACGATGACGACATCAACGCCGGGAACGAATTCGGCGACGATAGGCCAATCACCGATGAGCCAACCCATCAAAGACAAATCCCGAGTAGGACACACAACTCCAGGTACGTTTTGTAGAAACTCAACCATTTTTCGTTACATTTTTTTTTTTTTTTTTCCTTTACTTTTTTACTTGGCTCTTGGAAATTTTTCTCTCACACATCCTCGCTGTTGATCTGGCAAACTATCCGCGTCAAGCTCTTCGTCTTTGGCTCTCTGCTCTTCAACGGCTACGAAATTATAATACGCGAGCATGCCAATTTTCACCAAATCGTTTTATTTAATTAAACATTTATGCGCGTCTCGACCATCACCCATATTAACCACCAATAATGTTTATTTTCATTTTTGTGCTCAATTTAGTTGTATGATAACTCTCATTATTTACATACATACAACGTTCCTCCCAATGAAACTTCGAGTCGAGCGCTATAATACGGGTTGTCCATCAATATTTATCGAATCAATGACTTTTTTTTATCAAGAATTGTACCATTTTTCTAGATCGGAGGCGAAACTCCGGTGCTCGAGAGACTTTGTTCTTCAAAAAACAAAACAAATAACGAAACAATGAATTGGGGGACGCATAACGTATGTTTATGCGCGTTCTATCTACACTTTCGCATTTGGCAGCACGTCGCATTTTATCTTACCACCCTCTCTTCCCTTTCTCCCCTCGCCTTTCTCGATGCGCCATGACAATGAATCTTGATTTATACGCGAAACTAAGAGTACGACGGGAGCACACGCGTCTATTCCTCTTGGCAAATGTTGCCCGAGCCACTGAAAAAGTTCTAGGTCAACGGGTACAACGACGACGATACAAGACCCGCCCTCCAATCTCGTGATATGACAAACATTTTTTTCTTCTTCTATCCTTCCATACGCAACGACATCCTCTACGCTTTCGATTACACGATGTTTATTGTAGTACAACGGATATTGATTAAAATGATTAAATAAAGGCGAATATTAATAAAAAGCAACACTGACGCATGCTTTCTTCAAACGTTCGTCATATCCCACGACATTACTTCAACAAAGTTTCAGTCTCTTCTGCGTTCTCTATACACGACTCAACGTATAAAACCACTTGTGTCTTTTATCTCTCCTTGTGTAAACCCACCCTTGCGATCCCTTGACCGCTAGTATAACAATATTATTTTATTCTTTTCTAAATTCTATTCTTACACGTTGCTCTGTAAAATAACTTCTCTTCAATCTTGTCCGACCGAAGTCTCTGTCTATCTCCTCGTAATACGTACGTATTCTCTTTCGCTCTATGAATTGGTTTTGTACTGTTGTTGTTGTTGTTGTTGTTGTTGTTGTTTTTATTATTTTTATTTGTATTTTTCATACGATTGTCCAAGTGTATTTTACGAATTACATTAATGTCTATACACGTGTGCGTGTTTTTACGTCTCTACCGTACGTAAAAGTTTCGGGTGTAAGTATGACATGCTTTTTCGCTTATTTCTCGATCCGTCGTCTCGATGATTGATGTGTACTTTTTGATTTTTCTGATATGCGATTTTACATTGGTAGGATCAACAACAAGTTGAAAGTTAACGAAAACGTACGACGATTTAACGATAGGAAAAATTTAGGGGTATAATATATCGATGAAAAAAAAAACAGAGATGGTATTTGATGGATATTGCAGAACGCGGAGCCGATAGACAAAGCGATGACAGCTCGAGAAGAGCCGACAGTGATTCGCACCCGGAAAATTGGACCGATCACGAGGCCAACGATGCAACACCCAGTACGATAGCCGGTTCTCCTCCCAAGAACGAACAACAGCAGCAACAGCAACAACAAACGAGCGACAGACGCAGTAAATTGTTTGCTCGCGACCGTCCCAGTCCCGGTAGCAACAAATCGAAAAAACACAGTCTGAGCGTCGACCTCAAACCGTCTCATCCCGATCTTAATAATGCAGAGGTAATTATAAAGGGAATTTTCGAACCAAACGAAATTCAATGAATGATCGAGTTGTATGTTTTTTTTTTATTGAACATATCGTAGCCGAGAAAGGCGCTTGTCGAGCAATTGACGCGCGTATTACCGGACGACAACTTGCCAGAGGCGGTAGCATTGGTTTCGTTGGCGGACCCGGGCGGGGCGGTACTGGCAGCGAGACTCCAAGAGCGCAATCACAGAGTCTTGACGACAGCTTCGCCGGCCGATATTCGGGCGACTTTTACCTGTCTGGTTGCGCGGATACAAAAATTGTAATATTCCATTGTGTGTGAAAGTGAACGAGGGAGGGAGGGAGGGAGGGAGGTGAATCTTATCAAGTTGAAATCGATTTTCAGCTGCAACAGTTCGGCAAAGCCGCCCGCTCCGATAAAGGTCGTGATAGCCGGTGGGGATGGATTCGTTAACGCCGTTCTTCGTCATTACGTAGACCTTCTGAGCTTCAAACCGCCCGACTGGCAAAATTATTTACGATTTTTGATAGTACCCTTGGGCTCGAACAGCCTTTCCAAGTATCTCGCTTCGATCGACGCCAAGTACTCGATCCTCTTTGGTGACGAGTGGAAAGAACTTTTGGAACGAGAATCAAGCGGAGCGAGCGAAGGGGCTGCCAGAGTTTCGGAATATCTCGCGTCGGCGGGACCGACATTACCGTTGCCTATAGCCGAAGCCATGGTCACGTACAGGTATGCGCGAGGCTATTATGACCGCCCAACATCCGCTCATCCATCAATAAATTATACTTACTTACTTTATTTATTTTTTCAGGGAAACGGACGACAGTAGCCAAATATTTATTCCATTCGTGAATGACGTTCGCGTAGGCTGTCCGGACGGTAGCGCGTCGGCATCGGTCGATCTCGAGGAAGCCGGTGGTACCGCCGGTGGAGGCTGTTCGATCGTCTCGGGCTCGCCACCCTCTCTTCCACCACCGAGTCTACCGATGCCACCGCCGGGAAGGCTAACACCGCCGAGTAGTCCAAACGTGGGCCAACCTCGCGACGCTTGGGAGCCCGTCGAGCTTCAACTCGACTATTGGAGCAGACCGGCTCTCGGTGAAAAAGGCAAGAGTACGCTCCGGCAAGCTTTCCGGGCTCTCCACGTTCAACGATTGCCAACATTCGGCGATACACCTAATTCTTATCTCTCTATGAACTATACGACCAAGGAGAAGAAGCAAAAGAGTGAGTTTCCCCGTGAGTCTCCCATTCTGTATTCGCATGTCCTTTGTCTCTTTTGCCTTCTTCTTTGCTTTTCATCGATTTATGATAAGCCTTGTTCTACATGTTGTATCGACTTTCATCACAGTTATGAGATTGGGCAAGAAAAAGGAAAAGGAAAAGGAAACCGAGCCCAAGAGTCAAACGGTCGATGGCGTCACGCGTCTCATCTGTTCCGCCAAAACGCACAACATTCCATTGAGAGGTAGTTACTGTCTTTTGAACAAGTTTTCATAGTTTTTTTAAATTCATGAATATATATATTTGTCGCAGTAAGCATCGACGGGACCGAATGGTACGGAGTTAAATTCTTCCAACTATCGGCACAATGGCAGACGCACATCAAGACGTTTCCGGTTGCAATGCTCGTTTACAACCCGCTCCAGCTTGCTCCAAATTTATCATAAAAGCTGCAATATCGGCGTCGCAAAGACTCGTCTCCTTCCTGAACGTATCGTTAAAGACTCGATTTCAATATTATATTATCTATTAAATAGAAAATAATAGTAATATCGAACATGGGTCGGTTACGAGTGTGACAAAAATTGACAAAAATTCACAAAATCGCCCTAGATCCGTCATTCTCGTGGATTTTTATTTTTATTGACGCGTTATCGTGCGTGAAAAAACCTTAGACGGTCCTCGACCGATCGAGATTTGTATATATAATTACTTTTTTTTTTTCTATCCTTGCCCCTATTCGATTATCCAAAGATTTTTCTTCCCGATTTCTTCTTAGAAATCCAATTTCTCTTCCGTAGAAATGTTCTTTTCTGCTTTTCTCGTGTAACCACGTACTATTCGTTTTGTTTTATTCAATTTTATTTCTCATTCCCGCTCTATACTTTCTACAAATTCGATACTCGTTGGAGAATCTTGCGTAGATATTTCAACAGAAAAAGCCGCGCGAAAAGCATTCCAGTCCCAAGAGAGCGTTGAAAAAACCTTCCGAAAAGAAGCGCACAGCGCAGGCAATAAAGAAACAAACAATGTTTGGAAAAGCCCTCTTGGGTGCACCCTCCAAACTCGTTACATAGCGATTTTTCGATACTTTTTGAAATTCTTGCAGGGGCGTATATAAAATAAAAAAATAAAAATGGAATAAAAATGTAGAGAGTTGAAGATAGGAGGAACGAGTTTTAGACTGCTGTTCTCGAGCGACGTAGCTGTCGCTATGACTGCCTAATGCCAAATTCAGAATAATCCGCTCGCGTTCTATCGAAATTCCTTTAAGAATTTTTAGATAATGCTCAACTTTCAACTCTTCTGTAAACGTTTAAAAACCTCGTTCGATTAACTTCACCTTCCCCATTAATCCTACCGCTAATTTTCCTTTTTAACATTAAATATCTTTTCGTTCGAACGATATGCACTTTCTCACTCCTCTCTCTCCCTCCCTCCCTAGTCTATAAATAGACTTGTATTATTTTTGCTAGTCTTGAATTAACCGATGAAGCAATATCACAACGACGATGAGACAAGGAAAATAAACCGCGTCCTTATCGCGTATAAATTCGATATTTCATTATCGAGAATAAATCTGAAACGCTATACTCGTCAACATCGTTCTAAAGCCGCGATCCGCGATACTTTGCATCAAGCCGGAATTGATTATTATTTCAACATAAAAAGTCTGCTTGTACTTGCAAAAGTGAATACATACTAAACTTGTACAAATAACGAAAAAAAACTGCCATTTTTTTCGTACGAATACTCGATCGCTAGAAATGGTACTCATTAGAGTTTGGCCCTGTTAACCATTAATATATTTTTTCGTCCGAGAGCTATTCCCAACTAAACATATCCTTATCACTCATTTCGGTCGGAGAGGCAGAGAGAGCGTGAGAGCGTGAGAGCGAGAATGCACATTTTTTCGAAGACTCTGAATGAAATTCGATGTTGTCAAATTATATTGAAACATAAAACGTGTCGTGTCAGATGGATCTATGTTAATGGGGTTTTGCTTGTAAATCGGCAAAACTTTCACCCCGAAAATCAGAGCTCGTAGTTAGGTATTGAAAAATTTGCGTTTGCAACATTAAAATAATTTCCGAAGAATGGCCTCGCGTGTATTTTTCCATATTTCCGACAGTATTCGAGAGATATACATACACAGTGACATATAATTTGTAATTATTAGCTACTCAAGTTCCTTGTTCGATTTAGCACCTTGCAATAATGATTGTTCGTTGAATAAAATCAAGGCAATCTTTCATACGATACTTCAGTCAGCTTAATCACGTAATCACGTAATATATCGTGTAGTAAAGCACCACCACCGTTGTAAGAAGCGTGTGATCGAAAAAACAAAAGTGATACGAAATTTTTCGTTAACGCGCCAACGCTGCCAAACTTTGTTCCATATAGTTCTCTGTCATTATTATTACAACACTAAACTCCACACGATCGACTCTAGTTGCGAAACGTTATTGTCAAATAGTTGCTCGATTGTGTGTAGCTACAAACGACGACTAAGGAACTGGATCGGACTTTTCTCATTTTTTACGCTTTTCAAATTTTCAACAACCATTATTCTTAAAACAAATGTAAGCAAATACATTTAATATGATTTTTTAAAATAGAAAACGAACATCGATATCAAGGGTGAGACGCCCAAATTGACAAGTTTCGTATTTCTTCGTTTCAACGGTAGGGTGAAGTTTATCGCCCTGGCTCAAAGCTTACAATAATTACACATCTCATATAACAGCGTACCAAGGTGATCCTTAATAGAAGCGTTTTTTCATTTAGATTCGCGTATCGCTCGGTAAGATTGGAAATTCATATTTTTACTATCATTTGTATGCAGGAGGAGAAAGAAAAAATTCAAAAATCCTTTGGCACAAATTTTAATTTATTCATTTATTTTCAATCATATCAAGGGGTGCGCGAATCGGAATTTAAAAACACCCCTATTAACGACCTATTAATAATATACGTAAACATATAATTAAGTATATATAACTGGGACGAAGAACCTTTACAAAAGACGACGAAAAGTGAAGAGAGAGAGAGAGAGAGAGAGAGAGGAATTGGCAGATGTATCAAATTGTTTATAGGGCAAGACGTCTTTGTTGAAAAGGTGTGCCCAAAACTTGTAAATATACAATTAAAATCATCAATAATGTATCATGGAAATTACAACACACAAATATTAGAGAGTTTAATTAGAAAAAGGCTGTTAAATGTTGCAACAAGATAAAGAATAAGAAAGGAAGAGAGACGACCGCGCGAAAGTCGAGGAGGGGTACTGAGCAAAGTAAAAAAATAACAACAAAATTTGTATAGATAAGCAAAATACGTTGAGTTAGGTAATTGTGATTGAGGCTCAAAGGGTGATGAAGCATATCGCACCGAATCGTCGAAAGTTTATTTCGCGATTGAAAAAAAAAAAATAAGAAAAAATATCCTATTTTCTAGCCAACTTTTCGGCTAGATTGAATTGAAATATTAATAATAGAGTGTCTCGTTGTTACGAGTTTAAAAAAAAAAGGACATGAAAAAAGGTTTTTCTCCAGTATATCTCGTAGCGTGGTTGTAAACAAAATGAAACACAAGAAAAATGAATTCTAATACCCCTTGTCAGGAACACTGGGAAGGAATATCTTGAAAGTGCCTGCAATATGGATTTTCGAATGTTTTGAGAGCGACCTTCGTATCGAATTGTGATGTGACAAATGATAAAAAAAAAAAAGAAATTAACAAAAAAGATTAGCGTTCGGCAACGATCATACGAGCAGATAACATTTCGACGATCAATTCGGATCTACAAACTGGAAAGCCTATTTTAATTCAACTCCCAATTATTTATATAATAAATATTGAAAAAAGAAAAAAAAAATAGAACAAAAAATACCTACATGTGATATATTAATACTTTTTGACATAAGATTCCGATGTCGGATATTATTGTTAAATATGCTAGAATTGAATATCGTGCCCTTAGCTTTCTAAATTCACGACAAAACGTCTGGAAATAGTATTTGTACAAACACCTTGGACGATAATGAGAGTGAGCGATAATCATGGGCTCGTGTACGCGTGTATTCAATATTAATTGTATTATTACACCATATTGTTGTACTTTTCCTGTTATTGGGAAAAAAAAAACAATGAAAATTATTTTGTACGCTTGCGAGAGCGTAATAGCTTTCCATATTTCTTCGCTCGTCGCAATATGCAATATGCAAGCTCAGGACGTAAGGTGTGCACGTGAAAACGAGTTATCTAAGAATTAATAAGCCGCATACAGAAGACAGTAAAAAAAAATACCGAAAGGAATTTTAACGATGTGTCGAAGAAAGAAAAAAAGCATGGATAAGAGAGCCAAGGCGTTTACAATAAATAAAATATAATGTTGATGTTTGTAAGCTTGAAATATAAGTGTATCGCCGAAAATTCGATATATATATCCCATCAGTAACCCAAATAATAGTGTGGATAACACATCGACGAGATATGCGCGATACGGTAAGTAACTATACATTATTATCAATTGTTTATTAATTTATAAGTCTTGCAATCTTTGTTATCGTGTAATTAGATACGTCAGTAATTGTTAATAATTCTTATTATATTGTATAGTAAATTGAAAAAACGTGTTGAATATCTACCCTTTGTCCAAATACCGCGATGTTGGTGTGTATTGTCGAATCACAAAACGACGGTATTGTGTAGTTTGTAGTAGTGTAGTAGTAACCAACCGATGGTAAATCGAGCCAGACAAACCAAACGACCAACAGAGAAAGGTCAACAAAATCATGTGTGTCATCATCACACGTTGAATCATAATCTCGAGATGGATTTTCAAACCTGTCATATTATCTGTACCAAATAGTGTTATCATTGAAAAATCCTGGAATTGTGTACGGAATATTATGTGACGATACTGTCACAATTGTCGATAACGACAATTTTCACAAGTATTTTTTTACCAAACATAACCAATAATTCGTAATACTACGTGATTAGTATGAGTAATGAGATGAAAATCAATTCGAACGGATATTTCTTTATATTATGGGGTTTTTTAATGCACCTGGTCGTACTATGGGGTGTATTGGATGCAAATTTTCATTCACCAATTTTGCAAGGTTTACCAGTGACAGAAGCACCCAAAGGAGCCCCTGCCAAGCGTGTTTTTCTATTTGTCGCGGATGGCTTGAGATTCCGCACATTTATCGAAGATCCCCCATCGTTTCTGAGGTTTTTCATTAGTTCTGCATCCGATGAATACAAATAACTTTTTTTCAAACAATATCAATTTGAAAAAAAGCCACGAATATTGTTTCTCATGTGTTTCCCTTACTTCGACACACGTTAATTTTTCAAATTTTTAATTTTTTCAGAAAAGTCATGAACGAAGAAGGTGTTTGGGGTGTGTCACACACAAGAATGCCTACAGAATCGAGGCCAGGCAATGTTGCCATAGCCGCGGGTCTGTACGAAGATCCCAGTGCGTTGTTCAAAGGTTGGAAAGAAAATCCAGTCGATTTTGATTCTATTTTCAATCGAAGCAGCGTCACTTGGGCTTGGGGAAGCCCCGACATTATACCAATGTTTGCAAAAAGTTCTAAAAAAATACACGGCAAAAGTTACCCTCATAGTTGGCAAGATTTTGATGCGTCTGCAAAATCTACCCTTCATTTGGATTCTTGGGTGTTTGAGCATTATTTCAAATGGCTTGAAAAAGATGCAAATACAGTCAGAGACCAGGAGGGCGTTGTTCTATTTTTTCATCTTTTGGGCTGTGATACCAGCGGACATGCCAACAAACCTTATTCCAAGTACGTTTCCTGTTGAATGGAAAAAAAATAATGCTAAGGTTTTGTCTTACTTTATTAAGATTCAAGCTAAACATATATTTTTTTGGAAAATCAGGATTTTTCAAAATTATTATTATTTTAAAGACACTGCCTGTAAACTCATCACCATTTGCAATTTTATGAAAGGGATCAAAATTTAAGGTCTAATTGAAAATTAACAATCCATAAATCCATTATTATGTCTCACATATTCTAAATTGTTTTTATTGAAAAGATTTGCAACTTTGAGATTTTACGAAAATTGAATATGAACAATAAGTTATCATGTTTTTTTTTTTTTTTAATACACACATCCATCGAATGGTATAATTGGATAACAGTAAACTTGGGTCGAAAATAGTCAATAGATATCGTATTTCGAGTATACAGTATAATAATCGTTTCGTATCGCAGTGTATCGAAGCTTGTACAAGATTGTTGAATTTGGATTCAGAGAGTACAAAGAAAACATAAAATATGTCGATCGTGAAATTGAGGGAATCGTACAAAAGACTGAAAAATATTTCAACGACAACGGAACCGCTTACGTATTCACATCCGATCACGGTATGACTGATTGGGGATCACACGGAAGTGGGTCAACCGATGAGACTGAGACACCTTTGGTTGCATGGGGTGCGGGAATTAAACAAAATAATAAAAGACAAGATATCGAACAGGCCGATATTGCACCATTTATATCGTCCCTTCTTGGCTTATCTATTCCTGTTAATAACGAAGTAAGCATTTTGTTACATTGATTGACTAAATGTACATTAACGTAGGGAGGGAAAGTAGACCACTTTTAATTGCAAATTTGCGTTTTGCGAATCATTGAAAAATCGTTATGTATATTTCTTATATGTTTGTTCCTCAGGGAATTTTGCCCCGCCGTTATTTGACGTCGGGAAACGAAAAATACGGTGCGTATGCGTTACGCAGTAACGTAGCCCAGTTGAGCGTGCAAGTGACTGCGAATCGGCACGTTTGCAGTGGAGAAGATCCGAGTAACGTACATTGGCGGGAAAAAGAATTGGAGGAAACGATTTTCCGAATAGATCGACATCTGTTGAATGGCAAGATTACAGAAGCAATCGAAGAGGGCGAAAGAGCAATTTCGCTTAGCAAACAGTCATTGTCTTACTATCGACGATACCAAAGGAATCGGTTAATTTTTTATTTAACGATGACCTGGCTAGGCTGGATAATTCTTCTACTAATGAAACTCACGAATGTAGGAAACAGTCGGATTTCTGAGAGTTTCAAAAATACTCGCAATTATCGTTATTCGTTGGCAAATGTAATTTTTGCCGTCACTGCAATAATTATACTCATCGAAAATCAACGTAAGTCCCAATCCTTGTGACGACTTTATGAATATACGATCAGAAGTTCTGAATTGCAATGTCTTTAAATTATTTCTAAAAAAAATTCTCCCATCATAAAGTTTCTCTCAAATAGAAAATTTGTAGTTCAAGCTAATGATCTATTAATAATTACAATTATTGGTGAATTAGTCTCAGATCGTCCGGGTTGGCGAGTGCCAGGTTACGGAATCGTAGCTCTTGTTTCCTTATGGTTGGCTAGTCGAAGTGTAATCGAGCACTCGGTGTTCTTTGTGAAGAAAAAATACACATGGTCGTCGCTGCCGATTATGGGTACGATTTTGCTGATCGTGTCCATGTCGATTGGTATCATATTCAGATGGTCTTTTGCCATTGGCATGTTGATCGTTGCCACGATGCAGAAAATTCTGATGAAAGAAGCAACACCTCGCTTATGGTTGACCGCCATAGTGCTTGCAATATTTCCTCTTTTGCCAGTCGTTGGGCCGAGTCCTCAAATTTACATCGTGTAAGTACAATTACTCCAATTTGTAAGTGTTTAAAACGAAAATTTTTTTGTATCATTAAAAATTATTTTGAGCATCATAATTTTGCACTTTATTCAAAAGAATTTTGTAAATTATTAAAAACGTTTTTTTCCCCTCAGATTGGCGAGTTTAAGTCTCGCTGCAATATTTCTAACGACTCTACGATCTGTGAGTAAATTTCTAAAGGTGATGGAACTCGCGAGACTCGTTGCGACCATAATGGTCGTGGCTGGTTTCATAGATGGTCGCAATCACGTTTCTTGGATACTTTTGATTACTACTCCTTTATTTATCTGTCTTCACCCAACAAATGCTTTCGACAGAATCGTTGGGGTCGTTTACGGGCTTTTAAGTCCTTATGCTCTACTCTCAGCTTCGTACGAGCCACTTTTTTATCTTGTTCTCGCAGCTCATTTACTCTCTTGGCCGACGTCCGAGTCTACAATGAAAACTAAAAAATATGATGACGATAAATCAATAACGTCGAGGGATGTTACGAGGGCGGCATTTTACGTATCCTTTACGATTTTCGATACATAACCGGGTACAACTTCATTTTGAGCTCATTCTTTAAAGCAATTATGTCAACGTAGTGGTAAAAAAAAAAAATGTCAATCAGAATACAAAAACGAGTCGAATGCTCAATTCGACTATAAATCTATTTTTCTACCTACTATTTTCAAAAAGCTTTGAAATCAGAACATTCTCATAGAGCCAAGAACAAATGACTTGATTGCAATTAGAATTCTGTGATTCAACAAAAATTCTTCTCGAGATTTAGACATTAAGCTTCATTGATGTATATGATCTGCAGGAATATACGACGTAAAGACGCTGCCGCGTCCCTAGATATTTTCTATCTCCCAGGGACCATGTAAATAAATTGAAAATCTTAATTCTTTCACCATGAGAAAACAATGAACCGAACGAAAAATTCATGAATATCAATTATTTGTATAATTCTTAACCGATATGTTCAGATGTTATACACGCTGTTGTGTTTTTTCGGGACAGGTAACATGGCGAGTATAAGCTCGTTCGATCCTACATGGACGCGACATTTCATCACGATATTTTCGCCGTTCACGATGACCGCTTTGATTTTATTGAAATTAGGAATCCCACTAATACTCGTGGGATCCTCTAGTCGCGTATTCGCAACGCCATCCATTTTTCTCGCGGTGCTTCTGCTCGGAGATTGTCTCTCGTTGCCACTGATGTACGGAATAACGACGCAAGGAAGTTGGCTCGACATTGGCACTGCAATAAGTCGTTACACGATAGCAATAACGTTGCCGTGTCTTTTGTTACTTCTTTACCATATTTCACAGCCTCTCATGACCTTCAGTATATCGCGAACGAGTTCGAGCGTTATAAAAAAAAAACATCTCGTTTGATGGTGGATGGTGGACGAAGGTCGTTTTTTATTATTGTAAAATAATCAAGACTGAGGATTGGTCGTGATTAAATTTTTTCGCCACCGTCCACCTTTGAAACTGTGTCTTGGGTTAAATTACGCACATTCCTGATTACCATAAGTTTAATTAATCACTATACAGATATAAATGAATTTGTAATATATAAAATATAAGACGTATCATATATTCATTCGATGGTGGAAAATATACAGGCGAGATCGAAGATCCAATATTTGCCAATATATTTGAAAAATTTCCTAACAGTACGTTAAAAATAAGAATACGATTTTTAGTAATTCAATGATCCAATTGAGAGTTCAACCACTCGATCGATTGGCCAAATTTATTTTCAATTTTCCGATGAAACCACACTTCGGAACAACTACTTCCTATATGAGGTTGAGAATCATCTTCCAAAATTTTGACAACAAAATGACAACACAGCAGGAACTTTATTGACAATTTACATTGCTATTCCGTGAGATTCAAATTTCTCCTGTACAACTTGCAAAAACAATATGATCAAAGTGTATTTTTGGTTATCTCTCGTCGTTGGAGATCTGAATTAACACCGAACTGCGAACTGCATCATCGAATTCATAATACTTAATGCACGTGCGAAACGCAAAATATCAACTAGTTATTGAATTATTCACATTTTTATTTAAAATAGTATTTAGGTTAAAAATAAGATTCTCTCGTATCGGCAATCGGTCACGTTAGGCTGGGTTCTCTATTCTCAATCACGTCCACGTGTCACATCGCACGGCCTGAAGTTGTTCCGTTGGCGATACCCCGCGAGTTCTCAATGATTGCGATCAACAATAATACATTTGACGATAGTCGTTTCTCTTATCAAAGCACAGAGGATCGTGGAAGGAGAACCTTTAATCGAAACAAAAAAAGGCAAATTAATGAGAAAAAAAGAAATCCCGAGGGGGCACCCGGGTTTGAACCGGGGACCTCTCGATCTGCAGTCGAATGCTCTACCACTGAGCTATACCCCCGTTGCTCACATCGCGTCGTATCTCTCAAAAGTATCGAGCACTCAAATATAAATGATTTACTAAAAATCATTTTACACTTTTACGCAATATCGTGAACAGTCATTATTTGTTTACTACACAGGTATGAGATACGAATGAATGAATCTTCGAATTCTGTATTTTTTCATAAAAATATTAATTTTAAGTGTCCAATTTCAAGTCAATTTTTGATTATAAGAAATAAATCTATGTTTCAGATGGTTGAATAAAAAAAAAAAAAAAAAAAAAACCTCGACGGAAAAATGAAAATTAAAAAAAACATTAGGCCTTTTCATTTAAAGAATTTGAAAGCTTTTTAAAAAAATGAAAACAGTCCTCAAAAATAATAGTTTAAAGCCCAGCAAACTTGACCCATTTGTTGCAAACATTTTCGTCAACCGCATGCATTCTCTCGGTGATAAGGTGAGCAAGAATAGTACGCGCTACGCACACGTTGGCTCGCCGCGCTTCGTCGTATCGGTCGTATCCAATGGCAACCCTCGCCATTATAAGTGAACAACGCGCGTGGCAACTTGGCGTCCGACGATTAGCGACTGGCGCGAATAGTTACCACTTACCAGTGGCCGTCCCGGTTCTCGGAACGCCTAGTACCGCCGAGGCCCTTTTCTTCTTCTCGTTCTCAACGGTTTTGAGAAAAAAAAAACTCGAGCGAAATCGGAGTAGTTTTTTTTGTCGAGAAATGGCCCGCCTATTCCCGCCAACCGGGAACAAACCTCCGGAGGATTTTTGGCGATTACGAATGGAAATTCAGACATGAAGAGAATCGCAAAGTTCCGGTAAGTACTCTGTACATTATTCCTCCGATCGTTTTCTGTTTTTAAAAATCACGGATAATCGATATGGAACAAGTAGGATTAATAAGCGTTGCGCTCGTTGTTAGAAAATGAAAGCGATTCTGACGATACCGGGAGTCGAGGACGAGAGAAAAATACGTACGATGAGCGTGGCAAGCACGTGGTTACATAGGTCATTCGGGAATCGCGTCTATATATGCGGCATTCTCTCTGTTGGTTCATAAACACAATGCTTTAATTAGTTTTTCCGTTCATACGGCATATATACACCGCGGTAAGGCGAGTCTCTGCTAGGAAGAAACGGTGTCTGTTCGTTATCGCTAGGAAAATCGATCTTGTCGTTCGTACATATAGTTACGATAATGTACAACGAGTTGTTGGCTCTCGACGCTCCTTGTGCTCTCCTTAAAACACTTGTTCGCGCACGAACAAGCATATAGCGTTGGAGAGATGTCAATATTTGACCAGAAGAAATTTGATGAAATTCTCTTTTCGTGACTGCTTCGTATAACTGCAGCAGCGTGTTAAACAGCGCTCGTGACGCGACCATTCAAAGACGTTTGTCTTATTGCGCCTTATTCGCTCACTCTCTTCTCAACCCCTTGAGCTCTCCCTCCGAGAACGATTGAGAGCGTGCAACGGCCGAATTGTAAATCGATTGGCCGATCTTTTGAGGTCATATCGGTCGTGGGAGTGAGGGATAAGGATTGTAATATGGTGGCGTGACGAGTGACGGGCAGCAGCCCGTCGGAGCTTCGAGAAGGTTGTAAATAACGTGTACATATGTATAATCCGCAACGCAACATAGAGAGTAGAGCGCGTGAATGTATTGTGCAGGGAAAAGGGGCCGACGTCCAGCGAATATTTAGGGGGCGGCATCGAGTTTTAGTAAAAAGAAAAGGCGTTTAAATAAGGCGAGCGGGGGAAAGAGGAAATGAAAGTTTTTATTTATTTTTCCGACGGTCAAGCGCGAGTACTGCGTCGCGTGTAATATCACGCGAAAGCTCGACCTTGCTGCGATAACAAGATCGGCCACTCGCGTCAGCCAAGACGCTCCTTTCGGCTCTTTGTTTTCGTTCGCTCGAGTCCGAATGTTGTGAGCCACCGTTTCTATGGTAGCACCTATTTCTCCTTATCGAGAACTTCTCGAGTGACCCACTGTGGTCGATTGTCCTCTCGCAAGGCACACGTGGTCCGCGGTCAGTGAATAACGGAGCTCCACTTTCGGTCATATCGGCCGTAACCGAATGCACTCCCGCTCGCGCGTTTCAACCTCGATCGTCCCAGATCTCTCGTGAAACGACCCGTCTCAGGCCTTATTTTCAACAGTCCTTCGCGGCGCCTTCATCTCGAAAGACGCGCAGTACTCGCATTACAATTGTTGTTGTCTAATAAAAGCCTCGTATAAATTGCTCTTATTAATCTTTGCACAATGAATTTTTAGCAAGGCACTCTTTTACCTCCGGGGGGATTCGCCGGTGTTCCAAGTCGGGACGACGATGCGGCACTAATTTGGATTATTAATTCGTCGCGTCGCATGTCGCGACGGTTGGCATGGACGCGAGAACACCACCGATCCCTTCTAAAAATCTAGAGAGAGAACGCGAATCTCGGAGAGAGCGAGTCAAGAGCCCCGAACCCGTTAGCCTACCGCCGCTCACGACATTGTTATCCTCCAAATCAAACGGCTGTCAGCATCAACAACGACAATACCAAATAAGTTCGACAAAGCTCCTCGCTCCTCCTCCCCCCGGGGCTTCTCCGTGCCGGACCGAAGGAGCACCTCGAGTTTCGAGAGATCGTCAATCCCGGCCAACGAGACAGTACAGGCACTCCAACACCTCTCTAATCTATATTATTGTCTCTGCTCTGAATAGCTACGGGGTGGAAAAGATAACGAGATAAAATTGTGATTGCAGGGTCCTCGAGATTGGAGCAACGCCGTTGATGCACGCTTGCCAACAGGGCGACAGAACGCGCGTACTCAGACTTTTGAAGGAACAGGCGGACACTCTAGGATACAGAGATCGTACGCTACGGAGCGCTCTGCATTATTGCATGGACGCGGGTACGGGCGGGGCAGTTGCCGCGGCAGCTCCGGAGCTGGTCGACGCTCCGGACGCCGAGGGCCACACACCTCTTCATCTCGCGGTTATCGCCGGTGATGCTCGACTGGTCGGTGTCCTAATCGCCAACGGAGCTGACGTAAACGCCAAAGATTCGGAGGGGCACGGTGTTGTTCATTGGGCGACGGGTGAGCAACAAGACCAATTAGATTTATAATAACTTTGCCATGCACCGTCGTATCAGTCGTATCAAATAGGAAATAGTAGTAATAAAAAAATATCGTTTCTTGAGATCTCGAGGTCGAAGCGCGCTCGTTTGGACAAAGGTCAGTGGGTCGATCCGCGTATCACGCGACAAACTCGTGCGACGAGACCTTCCAAAAATTACACTACTCTTATCGATCGAATAAAATGTATATAAATAAATAGACGACGAGCAGGTAATTATGTAAAAAGGGATTTGCCCGAAAAACAGTTTGCGGCGAGGCGGAATGCGTGAGGTTGGTTCTTGCCGCGGGAGCTAGTCCCTCGAGTCCCGATCTTCGGGGTGGTTCACCGTTGCACTATGCGGCTCAGTGTTGCGGTGCAGCTTGTACCACTCGACTCACCGTTCCGACGAGACTCGGTCTCGAAATACTTCGGACTCTTCTCGAATTTGGTGCGGACGTCGAGGCTCGGGACGAGGATGGCCGACAACCGATTCTCTGGGCAGCCAGCGCCGGAAGCGTCGAGGCTGTTCTCGCTCTTGCCAGGTATGAAATTCATTCTTATTAATCGTGGAGATTCAAGTCGCGTCGAGGGCGAAAAAAGGGTGTAATCTCGCGATCGGGCGACCAACGAACCAACAGGGCCGGTGGTTCGGCGGCTGCGGGCGCAACCGACAAAGACGGTCTCACGGCTCTGCACTGCGCGGCGTCGAGAGGTCACGCGAGATGCGTCGAGGCTCTCGTTAATCTTTGCGGCTGTCACCCCGATCACGTTGACGATAACGGCTGCTCGGCCCTTCATTACGCGGCGACTCTCGGCCACGCGGATGCCACCGCTCTTCTCCTCAGACTCGGCGCCGATCCGAACCGTCGAGATCGTAAAGGACGAACGTGAGTACGGGGCTTATTTTCATTATTGATTAAGTCAAATTTTTACGGCTTGTACCCGACGATAACACAAAAAAGGTATCGCGCAACTCCGGCAGACCGGCGCTGTGTGCCGCGGCAAAAGGTCGACTGGAGACTCTAAAGATTCTCGCTCAGCACGGTGGCTCGCTTCAGGCTCGCACGGTACGAGGAACCGGTCTTGCTCACGAGGCCGTACTTTCCGGATGCACCGAGCTCATCGAGTGGCTCGCTAAAAAACGTCCGAGTGTTGTTGATCTCGCGACTCAGGAGGGCAAAACGCCGCTTCACGTCGCCGCTCTTCACGGCTATCTCGACCTTTGCAAAGTCTTGCTTGATCATGGAGCAAGAGTCAACGCGGTATTGCGCACCACCAAGAACGGACCCATGACGCCTCTCGACGCTGCCCTCTATAGGGCTCATCGCGACTGTGCCAAACTCATACAGATGCACGGTGGAACGACCGCTCGTCGTCTTGGAAATCGTGCCGAAACTACACCACCCGTCCGAGGTTCGTTTCACGCTTCTTTTTACCCTTACGTAACATCCGATAGACCAAATTTTACACTATTCAAATGTTTCAATCGTGTATATATAGGATTCGCTGCTGAATTGAGGATGAAACGCCAAGATTCGAGCACGGAAGAGACAAGCGGTGATTCGAATCGTCGTTATCGCGGTTTCGAATCGATCGAGAGAAGGCGTCGACGCGAGCGGGATATCGAGATCGCCGAGGACGCCGATGGTGACAAAGCGGCGGAGGAGATGATTACGGTGGGGCAAACGTCGAAACGTTGTTGTCGTCGTCGGCATCGTCATTGTTGTCATAACGGGCAACGTCGTCATCCTCGCCGTTCCGATTGCGACAGACGAGCCAAAAGCGAATGTTCGAGGTACGAGGAAAAGAGACGGGAGTACGGAGAATCTTGGAGCGATGCGAACGAATATTCCACCGGGGAAGATAAGGAAGAGAAGGAGAAAAAAGCTTCTCGATCGAACCAACCGGTGACCGGTGCCAGAGCCAAGAGACCAAGAGACAACGAGACGGATAGCTACGACGAGAGTGTGAGCGATGACAGTCTCGAGGTGGTGGTCGTTGTAAAAAAATCGTTGGAAAAAACATCGGAAAAGATACAAATATCGGGTAACAAGTCAAAAACCCCGCGAGAAACTTCGAAAGAGACGAGAGTTAGAGAGGAAACGAGACGATCGAGAAGAAGGCGAAGGTCGAAAGGAGGTGGCGGTGGTGGTGGTCGGTTTGAGACAGGCGCGGAGAGAGGGCAAACGGAGGAGGAGAGGATCGTCGAGAGAAATGATGAGAATGAGGAAGAACGTAAAGAGGTTGGAGAAGACGCTACGGATTCTACGAGCCCGGAAACGGTTGAGCGGGTGACGGTTACCGCGTTAGTTCACAAGGACGAAGCACCGGACACGCCTGAAGAACAAGAGAAACGCGCGACCACGAACACCCGAGGCCCGTTAAAAGCTGAGAAAGAAGAAGAGAGCAACGGGGGGAGGAGCGGAGCCGAGGGAGAAGAGGCGGCAAAGCCTTCGCGAAGCAGCCCCATCGAAGAGGTGCCGGAGCCATCTCGGCCGAGTAGCCTCGAAGAAACTACGGACGACGCCGCGATCGAGGTCCCTCGAACGACACCGACGACGACGACGAGTCCAACGAGGAGCGAGGAGGAAAGGATCGAAAAGAATGAAGACGATGAGTCCGGAAGTAAGGCTCGCTCGAGCCCTACCAATCGGCAAATAAGATCCGAAGCGGAGGAGCGATCCGACGAAGAAAAGTCGACAGAGTCCGAGAAAGACGCGACGAAAGAATCAGCCGCCGGCGATGACAATGATGAAAAGCTGATGAACGAGCGGGAAGAAACGGCTGAGAATAGGACGATCGATGAAAGGAAGGAGGATGAGGGTGAAAGCGCGTACGAGTCGAACGATGCAAAATTATCTTCGACGGCGGATGAATCGGCTAAATCTTGGGGAAACGAGAGTCGTTCGCGACCGTCAACGGGCAAGAGAATAAGTAGTGTCGACGAGGCTCGTTCGGACACAAGCGCCATCGTCGCTGTTATCGAAAGTCCCGAATGGGACGATGAGCAGATTGAGAAAGCGGCGGACGAGAGCGTCGATCGCGAAACCGATGCCGCCGACGATTCACCCAGAGTTTTTCGCGTTCTACGGAGTGCTAGCGAGGAACAGGAAGAGGAAGAAGAGAGTCCCGGTGATTTATCGTCGCCGAGGAAATCGTCGAGGTCGACGAAGAGCAAAGATTCGATTGGTCGGCCTATGCAGCCGGCGTCACAGCGACGGGTAGGGTCTCGGGGGCGTAGCGGCGGCAGCGCGGACAGTGACGTCCGCGGGGGAGGCCGCGGCAAGCATCGAAGAGATAGCGCGGGTAGAGACAGTGGAATCGAACCGAGTCCTCGCGTTTCCAAGATTCCTACGAGAACCACAAAACCACGATACTGTCCCAACACCGACAAGCAGCGAGCTTTGAACATGGAGACTATCACTCGGGACGTACAAATTAGCCTTAGACGTTATCACCTTGAAAGAAAGATATTTTTTCAACTGATGGAGCTCAAGAGACTGCAAATACGTCACGGAAGGGCTAACGAGCACGTGCTGGTTAAACGTCAGGTGAGTTTATCACAAATGAGATATTGGCGGCTGCTGCTGCTGTACCGCGGTTATCCATAACCGTTGTCTCTTGGTATCTCGCAGGTAGAGTCATTTCACAGAGCAGGAATGTCGGGTCCGGCTCTCGGAGTCGCCAAATACGATCAAGCTCTCACATTCAGGTATGCGACAAAAATATGATCTTTATTCTTCAAACTTTGAGCTAGCACTTTGAGTTGTGCAATATTTACTACAAAATAATAAATACGAAAAAGTTGTGCCGATTGAATGAAAGTGATATTAAATTTTTAGGGACTTTGAAGCTTTTCTTTACGAGCAACTGAGACGACTCCAGCGTCGACCAGCCACGCCGGATTTTTGCACCGAGGCAAAGCAGTGCACTCGGAAAACCCATCGTTGCCATCACGCCACAAGCGCGTACACCTCGCTCCCCGTTTACACTTATCGTAAGTTAGTTGCATCAATTTACCGAGAGATTTTTGCCACCCGCCGCCTACAGTGCCAAACTCTCGTATGCTCGGTTGAATTGGCGGGGCGCGCGAGGGCACCGATCTCCTTCGGGATCTATCATTTTCAGGCATTCGCATTAGTCCTTCCGGTGAACCGATCTCCGTAGCTTGATCGTAGATTATAATTGCAGTGGGTGGAGGAGGTGGAGCTCAAGATCGGGAGGAGGCTCTTCTTCCGAGGATTGAAAATGGGGGAAGGGGTCGAATGACGGTACTCTCGCTTGAATTAAGCGCATTCTTCTTGTTCTCGTTATATTCCTTCCCTCCCTTGTGATGAAAATCGACCGCGAGCATAGCCAATAAATGTCGAATTAAACCGAGACTCGATGTTACCTAATATACCTTCGAATTGTCATAAAATTAATGTCATCATTGAAAAAATACAGGTTAAAGTGACGACGAGAGGAGAAGAAAAACGAGTGATCGCACTTCCCACGGAAAAGCTGGATCGTACAAAGCGCTATTTCGTGACGTTCACCGTCAGCAGGGGCGAGCACGCTAACGAGCAGCCGTTACTGTCTCCGTCGTCGACGTCGTCGTCCTCCTCCTCCTCATCGGCATTGTTGCAAGATACGACGAAACAATTTCGGCGCAATACCCAGAGAAACACAAAGAGCGTCTGAATGTTTGCTCTTTCTCAATATTTCCTCCATTCGCTGATAAATAATTGACGAAATATCATATGAAAAGAATTAAAAAAAAAAAAAAAAAAAAAAACTGCCCGAATATTCGTCCTCCGCGCGTTTCAATGATTTTCTATAGATCCTGCCAATAGCGAAGTCAGAAACAAATGATATTTTCTATCGTTGAACAAGGACCACCGTGCTGTTTACACACACACGCACACACACACACATTTATCGTTCAGTCTCTTTGCCTTTAACGTGTACCAAAATGAACAGAGCTATGACACATATGGATAGTGACCCGTATACAAATACATATATATATATATACGAGAGTGTTAATAAATATTCTGTCATCGTTCAATGTTTTGTTATGATTGTTGGTGTGTCCATGTTTTTATATGAGCAGCAGCAGCATCCCATTATTTTTGTACGCATGGATCGTTTTACTGATTGTTTTACGACACGAACGTGGCTAGCTGGCTGGCTGGCATTTAAAATGCATCGAAAAGATGTTGAAATATCGACCCGCATATTTAAACTGGAATCTCATTTAACCGCTCGACTCAAGGATGAGGGCATTTATTATTTTAACGGAATGTAGTATGAATGTATTTGAACGAGAAAAGGAAAACAAGTTACAAGGATGAAGATGAATGTTTGTCGCAAGATACGCATGGAGCGATGACAGTAGTACGAGTACGCGAAAGAGAGCAACCGATGATAACGGCGATACAAGGCTGGTGGTGGTGGTCGCGCGCGGGAGGTTTGTAATTCGTTTGCTGATTCGCGCGGAGACGAGTATCCCCGCGAGAGGCCGCGTCGTTGCGCGCCGTGAGAGCGTATACATCGCGCGAACATCGATGGGGGCTGGGGGCCCCCTTTGGAGTCGTTGTTTCAGTGCGGTTTAAGCTCCGGAGCAGCAACAACGATCGAGCCCCATGCACCGTACGACGAAGAGCGGAATGCTAGGAAAAAAAAAGTTATTCCAGCGAGGGCATTGTAGTACCATCTGTTTTGAATGCGCGAGGCAACCTTCTTCGTCAATAAAAATTAATCTCGAAAAATACTAAATACACATCTAATAAACACTGCGGAGTTTCGGACGCATGGACAAATGGCTTCAAGATAGAAAACTGTGGCTCTTTGGGAATACTCTACCGCTTTTGCCGCGCAGGTAAGAAATCGCATTATGTTTATTTTTGCTTTATATTAATCGTGCTCTTTTGAATTATATATGCCCTACGAGGAAAAGGCGAATCGATTATAACGCCTCCCTCGCGCAGCTATCAGCGCCACCGCCGTTTATCATAACAATCCAGCCGTCGCCGCTTCACTGCTGCCCGGTATAGACACGATCGTCGGCACGATTATATATCATTAATTGAAAATTCATTTGGCGTTCCATCGTCGGATTGAGAGACGCGGTGAAAAATAGTTATAAGCCACATAAGATATACATCGTACGAAGCTCAAATAGGATCCGAAAAATGAGCAAACGGTACAGAGTCAATGACTCGAACCTATATAACTGCCGTTCGGTCCTTCGTTTCTTCGTGTCGAGGCAACTTTTCAGTTCAAACTCGTTGGTCGGTTGGTCGCTGCGAAGCAAGTACACGCGATATTGATCGTCGATAATCGAGGAGCCTAAGCAGACGACGCGGGTGACTCGCTCGTCATAATACGGGGCTAACAATTAACCTGCCCCCGCTGCTAAACCACGCCGCGTCACTATATACTTCCATATGCCGAGTAACATATCGAGACGAATTAGTGTCGAACCGATGCCAGCAGTGTGTCCACATCCTGACGATCCGCTCCTACTCCCTGCTGCTGCGATGAACGCTCTTTTCCAACTTTTGTGAGTTCCTGTATTTATAATACAAACATCTATATATGGCACTCGTTTATCCTCCACCGAATCGCCATCTCGCGCATTATACTCTATCTCTGCCGGAAGGTCGAACGAGTCTTTCTTACGATTAATTGCCCGGTATGTTATAAATCGTCTGGGAGAAAATGTGAAAATCACGGGCTACTTTTGCCAACGCTCGTATAGTGTAATTTCGGTTTTTAGCGCAACAGGCTAATTATCACCCGAGCGACTGATAAAGATCTTTTAGACCGTAGTATTGTTGTCTGGAATCCTATTTCCGGAGAACATTTTCAGGACACAATTTCAGAATTGAGTCGTAGGACGGACAGAAAGACCCCCGAGATCGGGCCGGTATTATAATCAACAGGATCAAATTCGCGTACCGCCGCTGCGCAAACAACCGATCCTGCTTCGTTTCAATCTCGCGATCGAAATAATAATAGCACGCTACGGATATTTATCGCATTCAGAAGCCGCTAGAGCGCCTTCGGTTTTCTTGAAAAGAAGAAAAAGAATCAAGTGACGGTATTTTCTTATTTCGTGGTGAGCGATCGATCGCGGTATCGCGGCGGCGCCGTTAAAATGACGCCTAAGTAAAAAAGCGACCAACTTCATGTAGAATAATTATCACAACCCTTTTTATATGTGTATTCCTTTTATTTTTCGAGCCATGTAATTGCTATTTTTCGTACAATTTTTGTACATTTTTTTTATATATCGATTTATATGTATATATATTTTTTCAATTAAAAAATTAAAAAGAACGAAGAAGAAAAAGAAGGTGAGGGGGGGTTATGATGATGGGAAGGTTGGCAGAACGCGTACAATAATTTCAATGCGGCAATGCTGGTGCGAAAAATCGTCGAGCGAGTTATAAAAATGGTGAACGATCTGAGATTGGCGAATTATCGGCAACGGGCTCCCGTGTGGTGAGTCGAACGAGAGAAGCCGACGGCTCGTAACGTTAAGGCGAAGAGGGGATGCAGGGGGGGGGGATGCCCTCGCCGTAAGGACGAGGGAGTGCGCGCGGTATTGACGACGCAGAGGGGCTTGACCTCTGGTCAACGCGATCGGAACGAAGACGGTACGGTTTGTAATTTTGTCGTCGGTCGTGTGTAGTAGAATACACTTGGATCGGAGAGTACCGAGGTCAAGGCGGCAGGATATTATGCTTTTTGTTCAGCAATTCGGTTTACCCTGTCTCGCGAGATTCTCAAAGTACGTTTTTCATTATTGTACTGCGCGGCAATAATGGAGCTGCAAACCCAAAAGAAAATGCACTAAAATCGGCAAAGGAATAAAAGTTGATTTTGTAATGTTTCATATCGGGATAAATAAGGTCTCGGGCGCCGAGCAAAGCGATGGAGAGGTACGAGAGATTGGCGCGTCTTGGCGAGGGTAGTTACGGAGTTGTTTTTCAATGCCGAGATCGTCAAACCGGAAGACTCGTGGCCGTTAAAAAGTTCCAACAGACCGAGGACGATCCTCTTATACGGAAGATCGCACTTCGAGAAATACGACTGCTCAAGGTAAGTCTTGCCTGCGCCTCTCTCGTGATTTTTAAGTATGCTCGTGGCGAGTCGTGGCTCGGTTAAGAATAAAACGTTGGACAGCCTCGTCCGTAGTGGTCAATACCAACCGGTCGATAAAATATGTTGCTGGCGAGTTGCACACATCGCTCTCCGGGAGCTCATCCGCCGCCCCTTATTATCGACCGGTCGTACAGCGGTGCCACCACCGCGTCCAAAGTCCAAGCTTCTCGGACTCTAATTGTTACGGAAGCGAATACGCCGCTGTTTCGCCCATGACCCCGTTGACCTTTCGATCCTTCAAGGATATTCGCTATACCTCGCCAACTATGTTGCAGAATCTTAAACATCCGAACCTGGTGAACCTGCTGGAGGTTTTTAGACGAAAGAGAAAATTGCATCTCGTGTTCGAGTATTGCGAACACACGCTACTCAACGAAATGGAAAAATATCCAAAGGGCTGCCCGGAACTGACCACGAGACAACTGACCTGGCAGATTCTTCAGGGTGTCGCTTATTGTCACAGACTCGGTTGCGTTCATCGTGACGTAAAACCAGAAAATATTCTCATCACCGCCGAAGGTGTCGTTAAGCTCTGTGACTTTGGTTTCGCCAGGATGCTCAGCCCCGGTGAAAACTACACGGAATACGTTGCTACCAGATGGTACAGAGCACCGGAACTACTGGTTCGTTTCAACCAACTCTTTCATAAATACACCGGTGAAAATAATTTTTTTTTTTTTTTTTCTCATCGATGCGAATATTGCGAATTGTTGTCAAGGTGGGAGACACGCAGTACGGAACACCGGTGGATGTTTGGGCGATCGGTTGCGTGTTTGCCGAATTGATACGAGGCGAGGCGCTCTGGCCTGGTAAATCGGACGTCGATCAACTTTATCTCATCAGAAGAACTCTGGGCGATTTGTTGCCGAGGCACATGGCGATCTTTCAGCAGAACGAATTTTTTGCCGGTGTCATTTTGCCGACGCCTCAATCCGTGACGCCTCTCGAGACCGCTCTGCCCGAAAGAACCAATACTACCGCTGCGCGTTATCAGGTAACTATTTGCTAAATTCATCATAAACGTGATCTCGCTACCACCAACGCACCACCGCTTGTTTCAGATCGACTTTTTGAAAAAATGTCTGGACAAGGATCCGGAGCTTCGATGGACGTGCGATCAGTTGTTGCAGCACGATTATTTCGATAACTTTCATTTCAAAGTACCGGAAACCGAGGCGGACGAGTTTGAAAAACTAAAAAAGTATCGAGACCGCTCGAGGGTCAGTTTTTTTCATCCGCCATTCGTCCCATGCGAAAAAAAAAAAAAATGCAACTTGCTCGCTAAACTACCGAGTATATGAGAAGTGTCTCTGATAGGGAAAAAAAACTTGACTAAACTTTTCGAAGCCTCAACTAGTTCTTAAACCTTATTTAACGTTTATGACCATTTGTCGTGATCTTACAAATAATTACGTTGTGTTTCTGTTTACAGAACACGAATTACGGTCAATTGGTAATGTTGCCGCAACTGTCGAAAAACGGTGGACCGATACAAAATTTTCAGCATCAGCAACAACAGGATGCTCGACCGAAAAGTTCCTCGTTACGACATCAGCGAGATTTTGATCATTTACCGACCATACGCGGTTGTAATTGAATGAAAATACATGCGGCTTCGCCGTATGATTCTCAATCAAATGTAACATATCAATCATTGTTTCATCGTTGGAAAAAAAATTGCGGCAAAGTTTCGTTTCTCTACATTATCAATTATACGTATATTTATATACATACGCATAAACATAGAAAAATATATTATAACGAATGAATATGTACAGAGGAGGAAGCGGATTTAAGATTTAACGTAAGAGGAACTCTCGGATGAAAATGCCAGCACAAGAATAAAGAGACTCGCCGTGTTGTATATTTATCGTTTCAAATTAATGCTCAACCTTGCTACGAATCCCATTCACATATTTGCATTCTTCAAATGAAGTACAAAACACACGATTTTATTTATCAATCGGTTGATATATATCTTGCAATTTTTTTTTCACAATTCTTAGCCTTCTACTCTAAACAACTCCGCAAAATATTGTAAATGACCAAGTTATTCAAATTTTTTAATCTATTTACGAAACTAGCTGTAACTTTTTTTCTATTCAAAATTCGAATCTCAGCCGCTGGCTCATTTTAATTGTTCTCGAATTATCTTGTAATCGATAATTCGTCTCTTATATTTAAATAAGTTTCTCAATGGCTGATCAATTTTTTAAGTTGGAATTAATCAAGTTTCTCAAGTGGAAAAACAGCCGAGTAATTTTTATTTTACGGCTTTAAATGTTTAGAAATATGTTAAATTTTCAAATCGTTCCCATTGTTCTTGCAGTTTCAATTTTCCAACTGAAAAAAAAAAAATTCTCTCCATTTTGGGAGCCCAGATTGCGAATGAATTTCCGATTGCTTCCTCATGATGCAACCTTCGATATTGTTGTTGCGGTAAAAATAACATTGACACTGTCGAGTAAAGCAAAAAAGATCAAAAGTTTATTCACGAGGAAACGGATCTAATTTTTTTAGATACTGAAACACTCTTATTTTAGTTTTTTCTTCTTCAGGCACATAAACATTTACGAGCCTGTCCCAAGCTACGTGAAGAGTAAGAAGACCCAAAAATCCAACAAAGTAGACTCTGTTGCGTCTCAGGAAACCTTGTTTATTGCCCTCCAGTCCGGCGACTATTTTTTCAGACTTATTTTCGACCGTCATTGTTGATTCGACGCCGCTCGGCGCTTTCTCTTTGTCACTTATGTTCTTATCTGGTTAAAAGACAGAAAGCCATGAGCGGCGTGTTACATAAGCTGTTGCATCGTATGAATTAACCCTTAAAATACACACGGCCCAGATTTCCTTGATGTTTTGAAACTGTTGTCAAGTTTAACATCAATTCAATTTTATACTCGAACTTTTAGTGTTTCAGACCCAAAGTGCACTTTAAGAATTAATCCTCGGAAATAAGTAGATTTTTATAAAGATCCAGTCTCGTTACGTTTTTCTTTACAATTAATCTCACTTAGTGTTTTGAAAAATTAAATTATAAAATACTCGATCGTGATATTGACTATCGCACTGTTCGTGGTCTCTTGTGCGAATGAATACTAACGAAAAGGCTTGTTCAGACGACGACAGAGATTGTGAGAGGTTATGTTTCAAAAATGTTTTTCTACCGTCGTCGGTGTAACTACGATGCACTCTGTTTTTTAAATTTGTTCTTTCTACGTACTATAAATGGCATCTGCGAATATCTATAAGCTCCTTTTCCACGAGGGTGCAGCAAGATTTCGCCTTATTCTCGTTCCTGGGCAGACCCGGCGGCCAAACAAATACTAACCAACAGCCTTCATCATTGCCGCCCCGCTGTCAGCTGCTCGGATGCGCAGTGATATAGCTATCTCTTTTGTCGACCAATGGGAGCTTACCGTTGTTTTCTCCCAAAGTTCGAAAAACAAAGCCCCCTTTTGTGGGGTACTACTACGTTGATCTTTTACAATTGCATTGGAAAAATAAAGTGTAAATATTTCAAATATCGAACCGCGGGATGCGTGGTGCGCAACGGAAAGTGAGAAACAGCAACAGGATTATTTGAAAGAAAATAACATGCACCTTTCGAACTCGATTACTTGGGCCACAATAGTTTGAACGTAATCGTCACAATTTGAATCACAAATTTGAATCACAGTTGAAAAGTGTGAAAGATTTAGGAAAAATTGTCACAAATAATAGTTGTACAGTCTCTAGCTTCGACTGTTTTGATAAAACGTCACTGATGATCAATTTAAGCTTGACAAGCGCGTTAAATAAAATAGTACTTTTTTATGCCCGTTTTTCAAGGAATCTCATTTCTTACAAAGATCCAATGACTGAACGAGTAGAAGTTGAAATTTTGACACATCAAAATGAATTTGAAGACATTTTGAGAAAGTTTTTGGATTGCTGGAAACTTTATACGAGCCACAAATTAAACAGGCAACGAGCAGCCCGCAAAGCTGTGTATTCGTATAACGTACGTCTCAAGCAGAAAAGCTTGAATTCACTTTTGAGTCATTGCATTGAAGCCAAAAAAGCCCGATTTTTTAATTCCGCGAGTCTTACGATTCGACCGAAACAAGTTGCCAAATGCGAAAAGGCGCTGGAATTTGAACGTCGAAACACCTTGAAAAGAGCTTTTCACGTTTGGCAGAATTACACTTGTAATAAATTTAAAAAAAAATGCTTTAGATTCAAGAATTCTTCATGTTCGTTACAAAGTATGTATGTATTTCTTTATTGTTCCCCTTAGGGTATCACAGACTCCCGCTTCCTCCTTCAATCTCTCACATTTTTACATTTTGTACATTCTTCACACTTTTCCTTCTACCATTTTTACATCTTTCACATCTTTACCTGTTGACCTTTTTACATTTCTTATTCGTAACAACGTATTTCTGCGTACATATATCGACGGTTGGACCGAAATTTATTTGGAGAAGAAACGAATTAGTGGGCGTGGCAAAAAGATTTTTTTTTTTTATGTTTCCCTCTCATATGACATATTAAAGCTCGAATTTTGTAATCATTCGAAAATACATAAACTCTTGAAATTGTGGCTGAATAATCACAATTGCAGATTGGTAGAAAAAAATCACTGGACAAATGCAAAAATGCATTGCGACGGAAATATCTTGAAAAAGCATCTCTGTTCTTGGATCAAGTACCGGAAGATAAAGATAGAAAGAAGAAATAAAATAAACAAAATACATAAATTTTATGTAAATAAATTGCTGACGAGAAGCTTAAAAATGTTATTGCTGGTCAGTGGTTTTGTAAAGCAAGTATAAAATCCTGTCTCTTACGTTGAAGAAGGATCGATGAAAATTCATTCGAGTTCGACTCTGTTTATTGTATTGCAGAATTTACGTATGGGCGTTGCAAAGAGACAGAAAGTCGAGAAAGCCATGACTTTTCATGACGAAAAACTGAAACAACGAATTTTTAACACTTGGATAAATTATTGTCGTAGAAAACGGAAACTTGCATTCCAACTAAATACCCGTAGAAACAAAATTGAGAATACTTTGAAGATAAATACGATGAAGCAATGGAATTTTCACGTGTGGCACAAGAAATGTTGCAGGAGAAAGAATAATGCATCTTTGTATCATTACCATCGAAAACTCGCAAAAAAATCATTCAATTCGTTGCAAAAATACTTGTCTTACAAGAGGACAAAAAAATGTGGTTTGGTTTATTTGAAATCGCGAATAGATGAGATAACGTTGAATATATTAAACGTTTATGTCGACAAATGGAGAGTGGCTGTTGTGCGAATTTGTCAAAACAGACAAAAAATTCAGCTCAGCGAAGATCACTGGCGATTGCATCAAATGAAATTCTATTTTCGAATGTGGAAAAACTTTTCCAAAAATTACAAAGTAAAAGCTCAACGAAATGATTTTTTGAATGAAATTGGAAACACGATTTTACTGGAACAATATATGAATCTGTGGATAAAAAAAAATCAAGGTTTTGAAACGAGGCGGCTGAAAGAATATGCAGCGGCGACGGAATACGAGAAAAAAATAAAACTGCGTTTATTCTGGTCGTGGAATAAATACGTGAATGAGAAAACTCTTCGAAAAGTGGAGATGGAAGAAGCACAAGAAATTCACCGTATATTGTTACTCCGAGAAGGCCTCAAAGTGACGCTGAAGAATTGTCTTTATACAGCCGAATCGCGCTATGAAAATCGATTGAGATGCGTCGAGCAAAGCTGCATCGACGAGTTTGATACGATGAGAAAATTTTTTTCTCGATGGCTCTCTTTTGCTTGGACGAAAAATCATGAAAAAGATCGGAAGCAATTAATCTTTGGGGTCACGAATGAAAATACTTTGAAATACCCCTTCTTCAATCCAATTTCAACTGGCCTCGTACTTCCGGAATACATGAGGACCAAGACGAGACTCAATGATTCTGAGAATCATTATTTTTATACAGGGTCTTTTTTGCACACTCGACTCTAAGTTTTCATTCCCGAACACGAATTGTCGAGTAAAAAGACTTCGTTTTGTTTATAACATTAATAAATCGAAGCTTTTTGTCAGAGTACTGCATTTGACAATGCTGGTTATATAACGAAATTATCATCATTTTTTTCTTTTCATTCGATTGAATTCACCCTGTTGTACAGATGCTTCGCCCATTATCTCCTTGACTTTCCTCTTCCTCTCCGTATCGCTCTTTATCTGCTGCTTTATTTGTATTTTTGCCAAAAACGCACGATCTCTTCGAACTTCACGAATCGCACTTTTCGTCTCTTTCTTTATCTTGTGAAGCAATTTTTCCCGGTCCGCTTTTTCCCTCGACATTGGTCTGTACTTTTTACCATCGTATCTATAAGAATTGGGGAAAAAAAAAAAAAAAAAAACAATAAAAAAATTATGTGACGAATCCTCGATTCAAAACGTTCAATTATTCACCCCAACTAAAACACCCCTAAAATGCAACGGGATTAGAGAAAAATGATTCACGTTTACGTACACTTTTTCGATTCGAGGCTCGTACAGCCGCAACGCTTTGGGTTTTTTCTTTTCACGAACGATATACTCCAATTTCTTTTCCCCCAAGTCCTCCAATTCTTGGCGAGTTTTGTCCAAATGCATCTTCACATTTTTTGGGTATCTCGAGCGATCGTTAATTTGTAGTAATTTTATTATAGGTGAAAATATCGCGTGTACAGCTTGCAGTTCTTCGAATTGCCTCTTGAATTCGACGGTCATATTGAGAGCGGTTACGAATGCTCGTAACCTGAAATCGTCATCGAATTCTTTCTGCGACAAGTCACTTGATTTCATACAAGCATTTTCAACATCGATTGCCAGCCTTTTCTGTTTCATCTCCAGAATCAACAAATTGCTCGCTTCACCCTCATCTTTGAACGGTGGAATTATCTTGTGCAAGTGCGGCGGAGACTTGGGTGTTCCCAGGTAAATTACTCCGCGTAGAAAATTTATTACCGCCGGCGAAAATCGTTTGCTCATTAGGGTGTACTGTAAAATCATTTCAATTACATTTAAATGCAGTTCCAACGGCACATTTTACCGTTCCGTTTTATATTTTTAATCTCATGATATCATTATTGTTATTATTTGAAAAAATACCTCCAAAATGAGAGCGCAGACAAACAATCCTTTGGCAATATCTCGACGACTTTTTATTCGGCATCTGAGCAATATTTGAGACATGAAGACTAAACTGGGAGTAACAACTGGATGTCGAAAATCCGACGTTGGAAATAGAAGAGATACGATTTTGAAGAGAATTAGCTGAAAATAATGTTAAATTAAACATTTGTTCAACTTTTTACTTTTATTTGTTCAACAAAGTCTTACCGTTTCCAAGCCCGGATATTTTTTTTGATGTTTTTCAAACGCATCGTGCTTAGTTCTGAGTATATTCTGAACGCACGTCGCTGTGTTGTGAGCGCTCGCTTGTGCCAGATCGTAGAGGTGTGGACATAATCTGTTGAATGAAACATAATTAATATTCTGATAATTTGTCGTAATAAATAAAAAAATATCGTTAGATGTTGAATTAACCTGTCGAAAATTTGGAAACATTTTGAGATGTCTTCGTCCGACGTGACGGTCGAAGAGCGAACGATATATTGCAAGAGATAATCAAAAACTTTACAAAGCTTGTCTCGGTTTCCCTGACCCAGTGTCCAATGGTTGCATTTTATAATTCGCTCCAGTATAATTGATTGATAATCGGGACTATGATCTTTTATCAATGTCTCAAATTCCTCGAAAGTTTCAGGAGCTGAATACGTGTAAGGCAATTCTTGTCGAGCTTTTTCCATTATCAATTTTCTCCTTTGTAAATCATTCCTTATTTCTTTTATTCTATCCTCGCTCGTGGAATTTTCGAATGCACCATTTTTCATGAATTCTGTACTCGGCGCATGGGAATCAGATTTTTTCAACGTATCATTAGCAGAGGATTTTTTTGTTATATCTCGCGGTTCTTCGTCGTCGCTCGACGATTCTGATACTTTCAAGTCCGATAAATCATCATCATCGTCATCCGCCTCCTCTTTCTCTTCGTCGCCTGAAACGGAATCCTCATCGCCTTCATCGTTCTCATCATCCTCTCGATCGTTCGCCACATTATCCGAAGCTTCCGCATGCTCAGTTTCGTCATTTCGTTTAGTCAGTTTTTTAGCAAGCCCATCCGCGTCATAAGCCAAAGTTTCTTCCTCGGTAATATCCTCGATAGCGAAATCATCGTCCAAATCATCAGCGGACTTGTGTTTGCCTTTGTCCGTTGCCGCGTCTTGAGTAAAACCTTTCATTCTGGCTAACCGGTCTTGCTCGAGTTCTTCCAATTTTTCTTTTTCTTCCCGCATTATTTCCTCCTCCGATTTTAATTTGTCCGAAGGTGTGGCGCGACTCTCGTACTTTAATTCTCTCACAGCAATGTCATAGTCGTCGGCGCGTGTTTTTTCTACAGGATCGTCGTTACATTTTTTCGAACTCGCCATAAGAGGAAGTAGATCTTTCCACTCGGAATCCAATTTTTCCGTGAGATCGATCGTCTGTTCGCGCACCTTTTGTTTCTCAGCTTTACGCTTTTTCGACTCGAGAATCAATTGATCTATGAGTTCTCTTCGGGACAACGGACCGTCGGATTTAGACAAAACTCCACCGCCGAAGTGAGCCTCGCTGACAAACTTTTTATCCAAACGTCCGTCCCGAGTGTCTCCCTCGTCGCTGTACTCGTCGTCGCTTTTCGGATCTTCGAATTTTTCGATTTCCTCCAGCGTCTGACCGCCGTGGGTCAAAATCTCCTCCTCATTTAAACTGAATATATCTTGCTTCTTGTGTGATTTTATACGTTCCGCTGCAAATCTTGCCAATGATCTTTCCTCCTGAGTCATGGATTTATTTTTTTCTCCTATTCGTCTGTCCATAAAGATGTTGTCTTTGTCCTTGTGTTTGTATTCCAAAAGCAAAGTATTCTTTCTCTTGTTCAGAGCTTTTGCCCTTGCCACTCCCGGTAAACCACAATCCGCTTTGTTCTTCCGACCCAGTACTTTTTGCTTGTCTCTGTTTATGTGAACCTCAAACGGATTCAGACTCTTCTTATTCTCTCTGTTACGCTTCTTAACAGCCGCCTCCGCCGAATTTATTTTCTTGTTCTTAACTTTTGCCATGTTCGATCGATCCTCTCTGTAACAATAGTTTAACAATAAACAAAAACTTGTTTGTTTCCATCTAACAATACTGCTTGTGATATCATAATCCACCTAACAACGATGGATATTGTGCTTAAAATAATGTAATGTAAGCAATCATTCTTGGTGGTTGTTTTTATTGTGATTTTCTTGGTATTTGACAAGCGCATGATTGCGACTAGAGACGTATTAAAAAAATTGTTATGTTTTGGGATGCTTGTTGCTAGAACTGCACCTTTCACAGAAGCAACGACAGTCTATACTTTTTATGGCTATGTGTTTGAAAGTATATGTTAAAAATCCTAGTTTTTCGCTTATAATCTTTCATCAGATTTATTTCGTATAAAAGAGTTGAACGACAAAACGTGAGAAAAAAGTTGATAAAAAAAATTTCTAGCTAGACAACTAGACTTGGTTGTGATTGTGTGGCATTGTTATAAACAATAAACTTCGAGATATGTCAATGTGTAACAATAATTTTGTAAAAATAAAAGAAATGTTCAAAAAAAACATAGGTTAGGATTGAGAAAATACCGTTATTGCGAGAATAATAGTTGCCAATTATGGAAAAAAAATGAAATAAACACAATAAATAGAAGGGGAAATGTGGAATAAATTATTTAATATTAAAACAAACGATTGGTTAATATCTAAAAGCCGTTTGTTTCAACCGATTCGGGCATAACCTCGAGGCCACTGCTGGGGATATAATAATTCATTTCCGTAACAAAATTAGACTATTTGGAAAAATTGTTAGAAAAAAATTAAGGATCGAACGTTTTGGTGTAGGAACAACTTACGAAAAAATGGTTGAATTGTCGTCGAGATGCAACACTTTTATACCACGTGTTAATTGTGAAAACAAAATCACCCGCTCGGTATAATATAAAACCGCATAAGAGCACGCCGATGGCTGGTGAAAAAGTGAACGAGACTTTTTCACTTTTCACTGGAGGACGCTGACTCGGAGCAGTTCGAGCAACTGAACTTCCGTAAATTCCTTCCAGCGTCAGCATGGAAAGGCACCTTTAGCGGTCGGTCGTCGGTGGCGCCCTCGGCCGAACCGCGCTGATCGTCTCTCCAGTCTCTCGCTGTGGCTCAAACATAACCTGACATTCCGTTGCAATTCACTTTTACGATTTCGTCTCGTTTCATAAGTTGACGGACGAAGCATTTTTCAGTCGAATATTAAAGTAAGTCTATTCGTTTTTCAATACGATAATACAATGGAGGGAAATTATGAAACTGACATTAAGGAATTTGAAAAACCGGCAGTGATATCGGAGGGAGAGGCTGAAATATTATTGTTGGAGAAAAATGTGTTTTATAATCCGGTACAAGAGTTTAATCGAGATATTAGGTATGTATGAAAAATAAATAAATATTTTTGCAATAGAAATTTTTATTTATGACATCATTTTTTCTCTCAATCAACAGTATCGTCGTACTAAGTGCCTTTTCGAAAGATCGACGATCGGATCAAGTTGACGGAGCGAATGTGCCAAATGACGAAGTTTCGCAAAAGGTTTCGTCTAACAAACGAAAACAATTGCAAAATGAAGTACGTACGAAAAATAATTCTCAGCTATTTGAGCATTGTTAAAAAATAAAGAAAAATCGAAATGTAATTCCATACGCTGTATCGTGGACGTTAATTCGGCGATAAATTCAATCAGGACGGAATAACAATTTTGGAGGCTCTGTCGGCAACAGGATTGCGGAGCATAAGATACGCGAAGGAAGTTCCGTTTATCAAACAAATTGTGGCCAATGACATTTCGGCCAAAGCCGTTGAAAGTATTAAAAAAAATATTGCTCATAACAAGGTGGAAGATGCGGTGGTTGCGAGTCACGCGGACGCGACGTACGTAATACACCCGCCGAATGAGATTGAGAAAGACGATGAACTAGCGTTGACTTATTTATTTGTAGAATGCTCATGTATCAGAGAAGAAAAGATTATTTCGACGCAATCGACTTGGATCCCTATGGCTGCCCATCGATTTTTTTGGACGGAGCGGTGAAGTGTATAGCCAACGGCGGGTTACTTATGGTCACGGCAACCGACATGGCTGTACTCGCCGGTAATTCTCCAGAGACCTGTTACGTAAAATACGGTGCCGTTTCCTTAAAGACGAAATCTTGTCACGAATTCGTAAGAACGTTGAACGTATTACATGATAATTATTTTAATTTTTTCAAACAAATGCATTCGCATTAAGTGGTATTATCGGTATTGAGAAAGCTGTATAGCCGTATAGCATTATTATTATATATTCTCGTGTACACAGGCCCTGAGGATACTCCTCCAGCACATATCGATGCACGCCGGTCGTTACGGACGTTACATAGTTCCATTGCTCTCGATAAGCGTAGATTTTTATATTCGCGTATTCGTACGCGTTCACGTTGGACAATTGCAGTGTAAGAACAACACGAGTCAATTGGGAATGGTTTATCAATGTAACGGTTGCGAATCTATGACGATTCATCGACTGGGTTTCAAGAAAAACGGTGGGGCGTACAAACTTCCGAACGGACCACCGGTCGATCGGCTGTGCAAATTTTGTCGCCATGCTCATCACGTACGTACTTTAACTCGTGAAAAATTCGCGTCGCGTTCTTGATATACACCAATAATAATTCAATAACAAAAAACTGTTTTTTCGGCGCAGATGGGAGGACCAATTTGGTTAGGACCTTTGCACGACAAATCCTTCGTTTCGAAGCTCTTGAACGACGTAACTGATTCAAAACTAGGCACGAGCAAAAGAATTATTGGTGTTTTGAGTGTTGTACTTGAAGAATTGGATATTCCGCTCTACTATGCTCTCGATCGTTTGGTAAATGTGTACTTTATTTCTTTAAAAATGACACTTTTTTTCGCATTATTTATCCTTTTTTTAATTGGAAGTTTATTCGATAAATTGTAAATATTTTAGATGTCGATAGTACGATGTCAAACTCCGCCGATGGTGGTTTTCAGATCGGCTCTGCTCAACGCTGGTTACCAAGTTACGTATTCGCACGCTAACAAAGTATCCATTAAAACGGATGCTCCGAACGAGGTCATATGGGACATTGTCAGGGCTTGGGAAAAAGTACGATTGAACAAACAAAAATGATTATTATCACTTTGCTCAAACACATTTAGTTTTTCTCAAATTTGTTTTGCTCTTGAGCACGAGATTAACAAATTTGGTCGAAGAAAAACAAATGCTTGATATTTGTTTTTCAGACACATCGGTCCAAACGAGACAGAATGGAGAGAGGCAGCCCGGCATTGGCCATTTTGGAAGCTCCTATAGTAACCGACGTTAAATTCGATCTTCGTCCCGATGCTAATCCTCGATCGAGGCAAACCCACATGTCGCGGTTTCAGATCAACCCAACGGCCAATTGGGGACCGGGTGCTCGTTCGACTACCATGTAAGAAACCTAGGCTCACACTATGAATATACATTATTGAGAATGTGAAAATGGTCGTTGCTCGATCGATTATGTTTATTCGCAGAGTTGATCAGAGCGTCAAAACCTCAAAGAGACAAAAAAATCAAAACAAGAATGCAAAGCACAAGAAGCGGCTGAACGTGAACGAGAAAGAAACAAATAAGTTCGAAGAAGATTCTTCGAAACACGTTGACGGAGATATCGTAGTTGAAAATTTGTCCTTGGACGGGGAGTCTCAAAATTTATCGTTAAAGCGTATCAACGAGGAGTCGATTAATTCGGTAATCGGTGATGACGAGCCATCTGCGAAGAATCCTAAAACTGATAGTTGAGAGAAAAAAAAAAAAAAAAAAAAAAAACAAGGCTGAAAACGTTGATCGCGGCAAAATGTAGCCTTTGAAAAAAAGTGTACAGTGTTATATGTTGTCTGCCAATTGAATAAAAAGATTTTTTTTTTCCACCAAAGGAAGCCAACGACATTTAGCTTCCTGAAGAAACGCACAAATCGCTGACGCGCGCGCTAACGCGGGGGCTAACGCGTGTCTGTTTTTTTCCTCTCGAATTAGAAAAAAAAAAAAAAAAAAAAATTGGATGGGAAGAGGAAGATGGAAGGTATTTTTATAGAGGACGATAAGACGCAAGATGGTGGGTCGAGTAGTAAGGAGAAATTGAGGAAGAAGGTGTAGGAGGCAGAAGAGAGGAAACCTGGTGTTTCAATCCGCGACCGTTGAACGGATTACGAAGCCCTTCTCGTGGCTCGTTCGTCACGTTTTTCCTCTTGCTGGCTGCTCGTTGTCGATATAAGGTGCTGTCGAATATCGAGCAGGGTCTCAGTCGAAGCTCGCGCGCGCGCCACTACGAGAGTCTTGCGAATCGGTGTATTTGATTGACGAGGCGAGAAAAAAAAGAGAGGCGAAAAATGGTGGTGAATTTCAAAGTGTACAAGAAATGTTCGCCAAATGGAAAAATAGCATTGTACTTGGGAAAACGAGACTTTATCGATTATCTGTCGGGTGTGGAGCCCGTGGACGCGGTGATATTGCTCGACCAGGAGTACCTGAATTCGGGTCGTAAAATATGGGGTCAATTGGTCTGTACGTTTCGTTACGGACGAGAGGAGGACGAAGTAATGGGATTGAATTTTCAAAAAGATCTTTATCTCGTTTCGGAGCCGCTCTATCCACGAGAATCAAAGATGGAATCAAATTTGACGAGATTGCAGGAGCGTCTTTTGAGAAAATTGGGACCAAATGCTATACCGTTTACGTTTAATTTTCCTCAGAGTGCACCGTCGAGCGTGACCCTTCAGCCCGGTCCCGACGAGACGGGTGAACCTTGCGGCGTCAGTTATTACATAAAAATTTTTTCGGGCGAGAACGAGACCGATTTGAGCCACAAACGGAGCACCGTGAATCTTGGTATACGAAAAATTCAGTACGCTCCGACGAAACAGGGAAGACAACCGTGTACCGTAGTGAGAAAGGACTTTCTTCTGAGCCCCGGTGAGCTCGAGCTCGAGGTGACCCTCGACAAACAATTGTATCATCACGGTGAGCGCATTGCCGTCAACGTATGCGTCAGAAACAACAGCAACAAAGTCGTTAAAAAGATCAAAGCTCTCGTACAGCAAGGTATAGACGTTGTGATATTTCAAAACGGACAATTTCGTACGGTGATCGATGCCGTCGAGACTCAAGACGGTTGTCCCATAAGTCCCGGCTCGACCTTACAAAAAGTATTGTATCTCAAGCCCGAAGTCGATCATAATAGAAATCGTCGTGGTATCGCTCTCGACGGTAGATTAAAACGAGAAGACAGCGATTTGGCTTCGAGCACTTTGCTCACTTCGCCCGATGTCAGAGATTCCTTCGGTATCGTTGTCTCTTATGCCGTCAAAGTTAAATTGTATCTCGGCGCTTTGGGCGGCGAATTATCCGCCGAATTACCCTTCATACTTATGAGACCAAAACCTGCCGACAGGGTCAAACTTATGACCACCGAGAGCCTCGCCATCGAGGAACTTCCTCACGAAGAAAAAACCAAAGATTTTCAACCGCTCCCGACCGACTAGTATCGGCTTTTTTAAATCCCACCCCCCCCCCCCTCCTCTTCTTTTTTTCCAGTCGCAATAGTAAATACCCTCAGCCTTTTTGCGAATATGGCAATTATTCAAAAAATCCAACAAACTTAGTGAGAATAAAAAATGCTCGATTTATTATACTTTAGGAGATGATTTCCCCGAGGCTAAGAATTATGTAAACGGGCCCGTTGGCAAAAGACTCGGTCACATTACCGTAAGTCGGATTACATCGATTTTCTTGTTTGTTATTACACCACGAGGCTAATTCTTTTAAACTTGATCATTTTCTTCGATATAATTACAGTTGTTGATGAAAAATACACAATTGCAGTCGTCGATCACAACGATGCTATAAAACAAATAGAAAGAACAGCAACGACTCATAAAAGATGAGGGCGTTAACTTGGGCATTCTTGACAAAGGCTTTTTTCCACGGTATCGAGATTCGTATTATTAAATATGTATAACGGGTAGAAAAAGTTTGTATCGCGTAGAATGATGAAAATGAGGATCGATCGGTGTTGGAATAAACTCAGCCTAAGTGCAGAGTTTCGTTCAATTGGCTCCGTACGAGATGGATACGAGAGACCGCGAACCAACATCGCATTTAAATAAGCTTCAACCATTGATCCAATTGATAACTCTTACTTAATAGTTGATAATGATACAAATGATTAATTTAAATATAATAATATATTATAGAAAGACACATGGATTTATTGAATTGATGTGAGTTTGATAGACGGAACGATATTGTTTCTGAAAGACACTCGCGATTAAGTTTGACGAACGAAGAAACTTTATACTCTACGACAACTTGGCTCGAATTTTATGGTATTTTCTTGTTCTACTCTCAATTACACGTATTATCTCTCGAAACACCTCATACAGGTGTTTAGTCAGGTATATATCTAACGCATATATTAATATCAACACATTTAAATGAATAAGTATCTATATACAGACTGAAGATATATTTGGTAGTAAGCGTCGTAAATATACATGTATATTCCTCACCACCGCGTGCAAATTGAGAACGCGACGGTGCAAGTTTCACGAGCGCATGTCCGAACTAACGCCAGAACGCATAGTTTTACTTCTCCTCGCGTCGTTATACACTCGATCGACCATCTTCAGATTCCACAAAATTTCTTTTCGTCTACGTACGTTACTGTCTTTTACCCAAATATTCTCCAAATATTATTCATTTTTCATGTAAACCTAATAATAAGAAGATGACATTAAATTCTTGTATACAACAACAACAACAACATGGAAAAGTTGAATAAACATATATTTATTGACAACTTGGTTATAAAAAATTTGTGATTTTTTTTTCCCAAAACTCTGTAGAATAAGTATAATAAGGCAATAAGTACGCAGAGACAATTTTTCGACAATCACGTATTATAGAGAGACAATGAAAGCTTTGGAGTCGCAAACAAATAGCCATTGCAACTATAATATATAGTAAAAAGTACTTTTAACTAAAAATTCCTGTACTATTTTCTCTCGTATATAAAAGAGATTTCGATAATCGCGATGAAGCCGCAACTGTTGCAAGTAGATAAATCCAAGCCGAAGTAGTAATGGCGATCCAAAGCCAGACGCAGGTATATAGTACGGTTGAAGAAGCGCGCGCGAGCTCACCACCATCCTGCACCAGGATTCAGATTCCACATTCCGGAGGCTTACGGTCGCACTAGAGTCTCGTGCACCGCAGAACCGGAGAAATTCGCTTGTAACACGCGCTCGCGACTTTACGGTTCGAGTTGCTTCGCGCCAGTCGTATCGAAACATTCGCTCTCTCTCCCTACGCGAGATCCTCAATCGCCAAGTTTTGTTATACCGGGTGATCCCCGAGCGTCGTTCCATTTTGTCGGACTGGCGATCAAATTTACACCATTGAAAAATAATATCAAAACTTCAATAATCATATTGCAATATATAGCTATTTTTTTTTTTTTTTTTTTCAATATTCAAAAACCTTTTCGTTCTAGTCATGAGTTTTAAATGAATCATCACATTATACGAATAGTCTGAGCGAGTAACCGATGATTTTGCACGTTGGTTGCGAAAAAATGCAAAAAGGCGTTTAAAGATAAAAAACTACGCGGTAATGGAAGAAACTTTGGTGAAAGAGAAAAAAATATCTGCAAGTTTGCAATAATGGTGGCGCGCGTTTCCTGCCAACTAAATATAGTGTACATATTTGCAACTGTGTCAAAGTAACATGTAAGCGGGCGTAAAAGAAAACGTCTGCAAAATAGGCTAAAACGTACGTATGGTAACGCGTGTGCGATATTCGCGAGGTCGACGCTTTCGAAGCGCAAAGAAAAAGAGAGGCGTACGAAAGGTCGAGGATCGTGCGGATAAAAGTCGCGAGGAAGCTTTTCCCTTTTACACCCGATACGTGACCTCATCCGCGCGGGCGAGAAAGGAAAGAGAGACGGAGCAAAGGATGGAGCCGGCCGGCCTGCCGCCGGTCACCCAGCCATGCGAGAGTTCGAGATCCGCGAGAACCGCGAGAACCGCGAGAACCGCGCGAGAACGTTCTGGTGCCTCAGTCAGAACCGAGACACCCGTAACGGCGGAGCGCTCGCCCGCTTCTACTCGCCGCCGTTTTCTTTTTCACTTTCTTCTGGGATATGCATGCGCTATATAGCCATACATACAAATACGCGTATACGTATTGAAGAGCCAATATACATTTATAGTTAGTCGGGACGCCACCCCCGCGGCTCCGACGCACGAGCGGTCTTTCGCGCATCAGTATCTCGCCGAGTGTCCCCACGCTCGTATCGCGTACCGCATTCCCAAGCCGTTTTCACTCTTCTCATATCCGTATACCTATATATATATACTCGCGATATAATTGCATCTAACCTCGTATATATCACTGATAGATACCGTTCATTTATCTATATTAATACATGCGTATACATAGGACCGCTAACGCTATCGGATCTTGAGGGTAGCACAGGTGGACCAACGGACGTTCACCAGTTTGGCCGGACGCACGATTGCCAGGTGAGTAATTTCCTCCGCCGCGCGCCCGCCTAACTACATCGTGAGACTCGATTCGATCGGTGGGAAATGCATGTGTTAAACGCCATGATAAACATTCGCTGATTAAAACGCAATCGTCTCGGAGACGATCGAGACTAAGGGAAATTGTTTTTGTTTTTTTTTTACTTTTATTCGATAGAGACTTTGAAAAGGTTTTGCTCGTATTTACTTTGTCCAAGAAAATATAACGAGTTTGTGCGCGTGTGTTGTTTTGGTGATAATCGCCGTCTATCGTAGCGATATAATACGCACAAACCGGAGCCAGACGACGAGAATCGATCTCTCTTTGCCCCTCCGAGTCCTTCTCTGCTTCGTCCGAGGGGGGAACTTGGTTCGCCCTCGCCCTCACGAACTCCTCTCTGTCTCTCTCTCCCTCTTCTGCTCCCTCTTCGTCCTCGTATTCATCCTGAACCCGGCAAAAGCGAGTTTCGCCAGTTGCTTTACGCACGCTGGGCCGTTTCGATCACAGTCCCCGAGAGCTTCTCGTTGTCTTCTCGTTGTCTTTGCAAAAATTCATTTATCCTCCCCGCCGTATCAGCATAAAAGCATTTAATCTTCTTTTCGCCGTAAAATCGCATTCGTACGAGGCATTGTTACGACTTGAATTTCAACGGTTTAACAAAAGTGCTCAAATTTGGGCGTGGATTCGTAAATTATTTCGTCCAGAGAAACATATCTTTTTTTTTTTTTTCCTCTTTTCAATACGAAAATAAACACAAACGTTTCGCGCATCAGTTGGTGATTTTGTATGATAATTCGCAAAGCTTATCGGCGGCCGTGCGAGACAATTTTTTTATTTTTTACTTCTCGTTCTTATATATATCTCGGCAATAACACGCGACGAAGGAACAGTGTCTGGAGAATTCAGTGACGCATCGAACATTTCGTGGGGGCCAAATCTATCGCTGAGCCAAGGAAAGAGGGACAGAGAGAGAGAGAGAGAGAGGGGGGGGGAGATAAACCGACCTGCCAGACGCGAAGAAAGAGGTATGCCAGACACCACCGTGAGTCTCACCGGTTTCGTACGTAACATACACCCGCGCACCACCATTTATACATATCAATAACCGCTGGAACGGCAGAATTACTTATTGAAATGCGAAATCGTTCGCAGCTCGTTTCTTTTCCTTATTTCAATTTGGCCGATCGAACGTACAATTTACGTGATTTCGTAGTATATATCCACGAATTGGTATTATCAATTATTTGGTAAATACCGGCTGGATTTATGTTGGTCACATAATTGATAAACGTCCGAGAATTTTCGTGAGGGAACAATGAATTTGTAATTCATTGGATATTAATTCGATGTATGGTATAAGAACCGGGAATCGCGGGCGTCAACCGATACGAGCTGTTTGCCGGTTAGCGAGAAATCAAAAGGCCAGCTGTAATAAGTTGGAGACGAATTGAAGAGCAGGAATTCCAGACGTTTCACGATGAATCACGATCATCGCGTCTTTCTAAAATTCCACTTTCGAACATATAGTAGGTATATATCTATATATATGGATAGATCGTCATTTGCCGAAGGGGCCTCGTTTCGTTCTATGAATCTCGTCGCATAATCTCGCGTCCGTTTCCTGACTCGAGAAACCTCGAAAGAGCACACGCGCGCACTCGCGGCTTTTCCAACATTTGCCAAGAATTAAATGCCGTGACGACGAACCGTGGCTCGCGGAGCGAAGCGTGATCCCAAACGTTTTGGGATGCTGGAAAAAAATGAAGAGAGACGGAGAGAAAGACGAGAAGCTTGGGATTAAAAGCGCGGTGAGCTCACACGGTCTGACGAACGACGGCAAATATATATAGCTGAGAATAAAAGTGGGGGAAGTCTAATTTTGGAGGACCGGGAATTGCGGCAATATTATACCTATCTAGGACACGTACGAGATCTCGTTGTTTTCCTAAAAACTTTTTCTCCGAGACCCACGAATGCTTTTTGAAAATTTGTGCAACGCAACCGCTCCTCCTCATCCGCGTATAGAAATACTAGCTATAAAATAAACTGGTAAATTTTATTCACCAACCAAGTATATCCCGTGCAGTTGGTTTTTATGTGCTCTCAATTCAATAGATGCATAGCATGAAAAAAATACAAATTATTTCGGTCCCAGGGTAAAAGTGTCGTGATTCGGAGACTCGTTGACGCGTGCCAAAGCCACCGAGCATCTCTATACTATTTCTGTTTACACGCATTCCAACGGCGCAAAATTATACCCCAGTGATGACGATTCAACCAGTTTGTACCAAACTCTCGCTTTTTTTTCCTTTTCTCCGTCTACCACTCGATCAATCTTTTCTTCAAGAATCACCTTTCGCACCAACAAATATATTCTTACTTTTTTATTTTTTATTACATTTTGTTTTATTTTCTTGGATAAGAATTAGTTCCAAATTACGAAACTATAGTAAGAACCGTGAATATAAAGAATGTTGGACGAATGTTATTCCACGGATGCACGAGGGGTTGTATATTGAAATTGTATTATTCAACGGATTGGTAACTATAACGGTATTGGCAAACGGTTTCTTATACAAATGTCACGTACTTTTGATCGATTTAATATTTACAAACACGTGTACTTATTATAGCACATAAAAGCCATAACATCTCGAGGCGAGTGTCGTAGCCGGGTAATAAGGGCGAGAAAGCGAAAAAAAAACAAATTGGCACGAGATTATAGATTCGCGCGAGAGCTCGTTAAATAATAATTAAACCAAAAAAAAAAAAAAAAAAAAAAAAAAAGTACTTTTTACGGCCAGAGGCGATAACGCGATAAGTATTCGGCTGAAAAATCAGGCTAATAATTGATCATTTTCTAGGGAAAAATAACACAGCGGCGCTAATGCAAAAATTGAATATTTGCAAACTCGAAAAGTTCCATCGAGCCGGAACTCTTCTATTTTCGAGCTTCCTCCGCGATTCAATTTCATATTCGATCCGCTCAAAAAACAACAAACCGATTGTTTGGATATTCCACGAGGTTCTTGTCTGCTCGTGACGCGTGGAAGCCTCGCGAAAGTCAGTCTATTTTATTTCATACGTTCGCCATTCTCTTTCTCCTCTGCTCTTTCTTTTTGCTTCAAGCGCAACGAAGAAAGAAGAAGAAGAAGAAAAAATAGAAAACAATGCGTTCCGTTGAAATGTTTTTTCGAACGAGTCAAAAAGCTTGGTCGAGCTCAAAGCCTTCGGACTCGTCATTTTTCCATGCTCATAATTATCTGGCTCGAATCGCGGGCCAGTTACAAACGTCTTATCTCGCAATTCGTTGTGTCCAAGAAGCTAGACAAGATTGAAAAAGGGGAACGAGCTTATCGTTAATTTCCGGCGGTATACGCGCGTGGTTTTTTCATTTCCGTATAGAACCGTCGAGAGCTCGTCAATGATGTTTTTCGGTTCTGAATAATTTGACCGGCATTTATTCATTAGCCAGCTCGGAAAGCAGGAGGATTCCATCGATCATCGAATATGATTCTCCATCGTTGCGAAAAATCTTCTTGGCACAGCGAAACGTATTTGTGGTCCCTTTCATTGAATTGATCGCGCACATCCGCGGCCTCTGTCGTTCAATATTTTCATAACTCATTGTTAAAAAGAATCTTGTGAATAATCCTCGTTGGCACGCAGTTGGTTCGGTAACCTCACGGAGATAAGATATTGCATTCAACTTTTATCTCGTTGTTGTTTTTATTTCACGCGATCGTCGCTCCAGACACAAGTATATTATTCGATCGAACCCTATAAACCTTGCATTCACAAATAAAAATATATGCTGTGCAACTTTTGAATGGAATAAAAGTTATTTCATTGAACTCTCCGCTATAAACTTACTCGAATAATATACCGCGTTGTCAATTCGTATATTTGTCTGCTCAACGTCGTTGCGACATTGCCCCGCCTTTATTCAGCAATTATCGCGAATCGTTTTACCAAAAATGATACTTGTCTCGTTCCTTGATCCCTTTTTTTCTTCGACTCAACTTTTTTTCCGGTCAACACTCTCGCGTCGCGAGATTAACCGCGTATACCGCCGTACCACCTTTATTTGGCATTATCAATGTATTTATTTTATTCTTTCTTGAAAAAGTTATGTTTCCATATGGATCACTCGGACTTGGGCTCGTCGCGTGCATGGGTTCGAGGATTAATAACGAGCCTCTTCCGCGATAGTGTTATATCGGAGGATGTAAACAATGCTAGAAAATAATATTGACGCTTGATAAGCGTTATCAGTGGTGGTGGTGGTGCAATGGCCCAGATACAAGAGCCACTACCTAATGAGAGTGATTCAATGTCGGAGTAGTGACGATACGCGTATCCGGGTTTTCCCATCGTTCAAAAAAGTCTCTGCGGTTTTCTTTGGTCCTCGTTGGTCGTCCAACACAACTCTATAATAGGAATAGGAATAAGGAATATAGGATAGCGTTGCACCCGGTCACCGTTATTACCTCATTCCTATTGTGACGAGTGTTTTATCGTAGAGCTCGTTGCACCGGACGTTGAAACTCGGCGGTTGGTGTACTACCGCCTCGCGCGAGTCAACGGATAATCTCGCGCTCTCTTCATTTCTCACGGTTTAACGAGGAGAAAAATAGAGACGCAAATAGAGAGCAGCGATGAAGAGTTTGGGCCGAGTTTGCGGAGCGAGGCGGACCGCGGAGGTTCACCCTCGGAAATAGATACCGCGAGAGCGCGGTGAAAGTGACTCGCGGTGCGCGCGGTGACACACTATTCTTCCGGAATTATACAGCCAGCTCTATTCTCGGATTCCGTTTCTGACGTTGCCCTGCACTTTTGTACGAATACTATTTCTATATCATCGTCGTCAATAGCATCGGACTCGATAGCAAGAGGAAGATGGATCGACCAATTTGTTTAGTTTCGTTAATTTCTAGACGATGCAGTGTGAATTGCGGCACCCGCTTGAATTCATCCGCACCATTATATCGTCATTATTCTCCTCGGCACTTCGGTCGAGTGCATTTGTTCACGGGGCCGAATAATTCGGTGCGTTTTCTTTATTTTCCTCTGTATTTTCTTCCATCGCCTTTTTCCGCTCCAATAGAACGTAATTTGTGTCCCGTTGTACATAGCACATTACATACCTCGGTAGATACCTATATACCGCGTACTACATAAAAATATGTAAATATGTATGGGGTGTGCTGTACAGTCGACGCTCAGGTGGTGAAATAGCGACTTAAGAGAGAGAGAGAGAGAGAGCCGTTTGTAATGACATTAAGGGTATACTATGGTTTCTGAGCCGCCTAGATACCACCGAGCGGCGATGACTCAAATAGATCGAAACCGTCGCGCAAGACTTTTTCAAACCCGCCTCCTTGAAAGTTCCAATGAACACAAATTATCTATAAACGCGCGCGCCCCCTATATATATGTAGCACGATTTCTTATTTTATTATGTTAATAATACTCCGGAGGATATGTCGCGTATAATATTCCCAAATAACTTTTGAATTACATTTGATGTAATCTCGAAAAGATTAGCGATTTAGCGAACAAGAGAAGGCGATTCATTCAACTTTTGTACGCGGGCTACGCCCTTGCCGCGCGGTTATAAATTTACATTTGCGAAATGATACAAACGGTAAAGGGGAATAAACCTCAAGTTCGACTCGGCTCAACCTTATCGAAGGAGTGGCAATGGCCCGGGGCCGCAAATTCGCCTCTTTCTTGTCCTGCGCCCGAGAGATTAGAGCTCGGAGCAGTCTCTGCTATATCTCTGTTCGATACAATCTCTGCTGTGTAGCTATATTTGTGAGAAAACAATCGCGTTCGAAAGTATTTATTCTCCTTATTTGTGTTGACGAACGTGTACTAAACGTCGCGAGAAACATCGCGCTCGATGCAAATTATTATTTTCTCACTATTTTATTTTTCCCTATAACTCTACAATATGAAATGATTCATATTTTTCAATTGAAATATCGTTCGCTTCGGTGCTTCTCGCGCACGAATTATATCATTATGCTCAAGTATTTTCCGCTCGGGGTAACCAAAATCAAATTATCTTCAATTAAGATGCAACAAGAATAGACGCAGAGTCATCAGTTTGGAAAGTAAAGGAAAAACACACATATTTGTTTGCATACTCCGCGAACCGACCATCGAGACGATAAATTTGTAAAAGAGTTTTTAGTCTTACGGCAAACACCGACCAACCGCGTCACCAAGAATCTACAAGAATTTTTGGCAACCATTCGAATGAAACTTTACGCGTATATAACGGCAATGCACCGCTGCTATTAATAATAGTCACAACTCACTTATATATGCTGACGTTGCCACAACGATCCACAAATTTCATCCATACCTTTCGAATAACTGCGATACAAACGTTTATACGGCGTGTACTATTTTCCAAAGCGTATAGACATTTCGGAGCTAAATATTTCTGGTTGTGGCCTAATTTCCAAACTTTGTTGTCCAACCGTCGCTCGACGATCTCCAAATTCATTTTTGTAAAATTCACGATTTTAACTCAAATTAACTGAGACTTTTGGGCAGGAAATATTTTTTCACGGTTTACAGCTTTCTTCGCGCGTCAGTTGAAATGTTTTAGAAAAACTCTGGCACATTGCCAGCGATGAATCAAACGGAAATCTTTTGCGCATTTTCGCAAAATCCACAGAAACAAATTTTCTTCACGACTCTCTCGACTTTCTGCAACGAAGCAAGCAATTTAGCGAAATTTTTGAATTTTTTTTCAATTCAAATCATTATTAACATTTTTTCAACGGAAATGAAATGTTGAAAAGTTGGCAATAGTTTTTCTCCAATGACTGCAGGAAGTTGGGATTTCACAAGAGTTCAATCTTAATCTTTATATATTATTTCTCGTGTTTACGAGTATATACAGATTTTGATGTCGCGGGGCAAATGGGGAGCGAGTTATGGATGCGTGTATTATAATTTGTCTAACGAAGCTTTAAACTAATCGCCCAACATACCCTCCAACATTTAATTTATTTTAGGTTCATAAATCAAGGTATTCTTCGCCAAAAATAGACCGTTCGAGAATAAAAATAAAATACAAAAAAAAACACGTGGCCCCGTAATTTTTTTGCTCGGGTGATTCATGCTCTTAGAAGAATAAGTTCTGATTCGGAGACCTTAGGAAAAAACAAAGAAAATTCAGGAAATACGCAAACTTGACTATATTTTTTGAGTGTTAATTTTTAGTGGAGCGAGGTTAGCGGAGTACGAGGGGCAATAGCAATAATACATTATGTATAGCAGCGCAATAACGCAAAACATGAGATTTAGCTCGAAAAATCGGTACAACTTGGTCAACGACGCATTATCAGCTGGATATATATCTGAGCAACGTAATACGGCGATTAATCTTGATTACGTCTCAATTAGATATTCCGTAATGATTTCTGTCCGTGACTCGGACGCAGTCAACCGCGGAACACGATGAGAACGAGTTGAAGATTTATAGAAGCTCGTCGCATCTATATTGCATTGAGAAATGATGCGTGTCTCGCCGAAATAAACAAAAGCTCATATTTTTCAATCTATAATTGCACGAAAATAATAAAAAAAATCGATTCTTTCCAATTTCCATTCGAAACGAGAGCCGAAAAAAAAGTAAACTGTAAAAGATAGACCGCATTAACGATGATCGCGTCAACACCGCGAGAGTTGGCTCGAATGTCGCGAATACCGATTCCTTGCCGGTCATTCACCGTGCAAAAGAGAAAGAAAGAGGAAGAGAGCGAGGCACAAGGTTTTTTTTTCCTCGATATAAAAAAAAAAAGAAAATATTGGCGACTATTTTTTTAAGAAGCCATCCGGGCTTTTCTATAACCACATTGCTGTTTTTGGAAAATAAAAAATTCGACATTGTATTCGCATCGATTTGAAAGATACGCGCACAATTACGCAATTACGCACGGCGGCATTTTAATCGTCGAAAGAATCTTCTGCTTTGTTCATTGAGCATTGAATATGCATGCGTCTGGCAATTCGCTTGCATACATTCTCATGCGTGGAGGCAATTTATACCGAAAGAGAGAGAGAGGTAGGCATGAAATTGTTGAGGTTCGGTATCATCGTTTTGCGGGCTGCCCCCGCAACACTATATTTGTAGTGTAAAATAATGTTCTTTATCGAATCAGTATAAAATTTCATAACGAGTATCGTGATTTTTTCTTTATTGTGGAATACGACGAAACGACGACGACACGTTCCGCGTTGTTATGCGACTGTACCATGTAATAACGAGAGAAGCCACGAAAATGCAGCTGCATCGTCAGCCGCAGTTATCGCGGCTCGATGGCGAAATGCATCGCACCATGTTTTTTTTTTTCTTTTTCTTTTGCTCTTTCCTTTTGACGATTTCTATATACCAGAAGGAGTATAATCGTTCGCGCGGTGCGAGTGGTGCTCGATCATTAATTGTTCAATAAAATATATAGAGGCTAATTGAGGGGAATGAAGGGCGAAAGAAGAAACTTTGTCTAAACTCTGCGGATGCTCGAGTCGTACGCGCATTAATTAATGTTTCGCAGCGTATGAAATACAGTAGCATAAAGCAATTGAACGTAATTCCGAAGCTCATAAATCTTTCGAGCGATCGTATGTATAGTATGAAAAGAAGACAAATTTCGATCGAGCGTCCGATGTGCGCGAGTGTCAAAACAAAATACTCGGAAAATATAATAAGCTATTTTTATTTGACGTCAGAACTAGCAATGAAATTCAAGATTGAATAGCCGATGACTCGGACATTGGATGCAAAGTATTGGCACGATGAAAGTTCATCGCCCGCGCGCGCGGCGTCCAACATGAACTAAGAAATCTCGTTCTCTCAATGAAATCATTCATGACGTATTCTCCGTCTCTCCCTCGCCGCGCGCGGTGTTTGTCACTATGAGCCAGCATCAACATTAACTTGTTCGCGACAACGAGACACAATGGTCAAAGTTATTTCTGAGTTTACCATTTCGAAACCCCGATGGACTCTCTCTGCTTTGTGCGACAAATTTCATCGATATATCGTTATATTCAAACAAACGAAGAGTTATTGACGATAGTTGAGCATTTTGAGCATCAATTCTACCGAACTATATAAATATGAACGGATTTATCTTTATAAAAATGTTTTTTTTTTCTTGTTGTAATTGTGGCTCGAAACCTGCTCTCCGCGGGTATATGAAGATTGCCGATAGGATAAAGTAGACACGCGAGGAAGATATATCGTCCATAGAACATGGATCGGAGCAAGGAAATCTGGAAGACAATACTCTGAATATCCGCGAGAGAATACGATGGAAGAACCGGGCAAACCCGGACGCGAGTTCAACTTATCCATCCCCGTCTCTCTCTCTCTCTCGCTGGTTTTTCGTGGTTCTTCGATCTTCACCCCCTCGATGTCACGAACGGAGAGTGAACGAAAAACAAAATCGACATCAGTTTAATATGTTCCATGAGAAATCTAGGGGTATTGCAGATTGAAGGTGGAATTCAATGTTTTAATTGATTTGATATGCGTTAGGAAAAAAAAAAAACTTTGCGTCGAATTGTTGGCGCCGGGATCGTCGAATACTATATAGTATTGCAACGAAGTCGCGGCGGAGAAGATGACGGAGAAATAGATGTGCCGTTGCTTCGCGGAGCCACTTTTGGTAACAAGATTTTGGTCCGTCCTGCTACAAGATTGCGCGCGCTAAACGCGAGAGATCCCAACGCGCATCGCTGAACCGCGCTAGTGTGTCATTCTATAAATAGCGACGCGTCCAACACGCACAAAAAGTATACGCATATTCTCGGTCGTGAACCCGTCCAACGCGGTGGGGAGATTAAATTAAGCGCGGAGGGCTGGACGCGAAAGACTTTTTTGCCCCAAGCGCGCACATCGTCGGCCCGAGAGTGCATCGAGAACCGCCCGAACGGTTCGCGCGTGTGAATATTATATATCTTTTTACCAAGGCGAAATTTCAAGTAGCCGATGCGCAACATATATCTCTTGATGTATAAACGCGCACGTGCTTTTGCCATAATGTTTACAGAAGAGCAAGGCGAATAACGAGCAAAGGGCTTTCCGTCGGAGTCCGGCCCGCCGCGTGCTAGCTCTTCGTTCGACGATGACGAAGCATCGCGTTTTAAATATTTGTGCAGAGCAAAATTGACTCGATGCATTAATAAATATGTAGGTCCTCGTGCGGATGATCGAATAAGGCACAATAGGAGAAAGAGAGATCATCTAGGCGTATAGCTATTATAAAAGACGATTTGAATGTAAGTGATTCCTTAAATGGCGGGACCGTGCCTCGTTCGCAATGAATTTCACGCATTCGCGCACTTTTCATCCTTCCATTGTAACGATATTATTATATCCCGCGCTCAACGCTCTTTTAAATAACAATTTTATTAATGAGAAAGTATTGTGGTATTTTCGCACGAAGAAAAAGGAATTTATTCATCGAAATCGAGCCAAAATATTGCGAATGCCGAGAAACTCTCTCGATCAACAACAGCTTTCTTTTTACATACCCATTCAAATGGGGATAACTATATGCCTCAATTATAGCATTACACCCTAGCTGCTACAAGACCTTTTTACCGGAGTCTATTATTTTTCTTTCGTCTTACCCCCCTCCAAAAATACATGAATTTATCATACAAATTTTATATGCAAATTACCAAAACAACTTTTTTCAACATAAAAAATAATGAAAAAAAAAATGTTGGCCACAAATTTCTTGCCGTTTGCACCTGTTTCGCTTCGTGTCTTGCCACGGGCTCTCATCGTTATACCGCGCGAGCGGCCTCCAATCACACCTGAGCGGCGAACGACTCGGTCGTTGAAACTGTGCAGGTGTTCGCGGATGGCTTTGCTTATCGTTTTTATGATTACACTTGTCCGCGAGAGAAAGACGCGCGAACAAAAGGATTTTTATTGCATCACCGCGGAGTTACACGGCGTCATTTTCTTTTGAAATTGTCATCGTTCTATGGGTGGCTCCATTGAAATATAGCATATATATATAGGTACTAAATGTAGGACGGAAAATTAATAGAAATAAATCTTTGTTGTTTTTAACGCGAAGATTTTAGATGTTTACTGAAATGTCGTAATGACCCCCGCGTAACCTCCGCCGCGATCGTTCCATCGAGTATTACCCCCCAATGCGCGATAAGAGGGCTCGAAGCACGCGGAGAGAGACGAGCGAGGCAAAAGCGCGTTGAGTGGCGTTTTGCAGACGCGCCAATCTCTCGAAGCTCAAGATCACTCCGTAAGTGGTACCCGGCCGGCGCGCGTATATACACAGAATCGAGCACGGAACGGACAAGACGGAGGCGAAACTTGAGAGAAGCGAATTTTCGTTCCTTCGTCGGTACAAAGCTTGGTCGCGGTGACGCGCGATGAGGGGGCACGGACTTTTTCTCTCGCATGGAATACGACCGTCGGAACCGCCTGTATAAACACTACGCGCGCGTTATATCCTCACCGTAAAAACAAATCGAGCATCCGCGAGTTCGAGGCTAGAGTACCGAAGAAAGAAGAATCTATATAACAGACCGTGAGTGTACGCGAGAAGACGTCTCTCGTTTCGATAAAATCTCGAGCAGAGCCAGCAACGATGAGCCGTTTTTTTTTTTTTTTTTTTTTTTTGTGCAGACACGTCGAGAAAGATGCGAAGCGCGCGTTAAAACAATGGAGCCTTTGAGGAAGTCTGTTTTCATTGTAATTTAATTAATCGATCTATAAACTTGCGCTATTTGACAGTGCTATTGACAGTCAATTTTCCGATCTAATTTCAATTATTTTGAAAGAATCGTCGGTTTGATTTTTAGGAGAAAAGAAACATTTTTCGTCGACGTCGTATCATCATTTTTGGCTCGCTGGCCAACGAAACTCTCGTCGAGACTCGGCGCGTATAAATGCATGCTTTCCGGATTTAAACTATCATCGAAGGAGTTTTATTATCAAGTTCCGAAAACTGGCGGAAGAGTCGAACGTTTTTTGTAATTTCAAATTTTCGTCGAAGAAAATGCGGAGAAACGAATGAAGAAAAGACTCGGCGTTTCTGGCAAGCTAACGTACGCGTTATATATTAAAGTTGCGCTTTTAACTGATTCCTTCAAAGAATTCCGCACAACTCAATCTACCGATACAATAGGTTTGATAATAATATAGGTAAGATAAATGTAAAATTATACAATTGTTTATTTATTTGTAGTTGAGATTGCGGACGGTATATTATAGGGGTGGCGCGCTGAATGACCTCTCTAGCTTGAACTTTTTAGCATTTTAATTTGCATCACTGCCATAAGCAACGACTTGCTTCGTGCGAGAGCGAGGTCGGGCAGACCCCGACCGTACATTCTGAAAATTCTTATGGGAAAAAGTTTGTCAAGCGTATCGCGCGATATAAGCAGAAAATACTTGGTTATGGTACTGCTCGAACGCTATATATGCTGAAAAAGATGAATTTTCCAATTGTAAAATTTCATGAAACTATGAACGATCGAATACATTGTTTTTTTTTTTTCAGATCGTTGAAGGTTTTGGACGGGGCGGAGGAGCGATAAAAGCGCCAAAAAATGGCGGAACTGATGACGAAGAAATCGTCGAAAATAGTAAGTAACAATAGCAACACGAAGAATAACGATGTGTGCAGTGTACAATCGAATAACGGTTTGATAGACTTGGATAACATAACAACGAGTAACAATCAACTAATAACATTGTGCGACGAAACGGAGGACGATGACGATCTTATTATGACGAGAAACACGAAAAACGAGCTTAGTCCGGACGACAAGAGTCTACAAGAAATGATAGAGAGCGAATTGGCGCTCAGAATAAATTCGGTCAATGAAAAGGACGATTCGATCGAAGATGAGGAGGAGGAGGAAGATGAAACATCGAATAAACCGGAAATGACGATTAAAAAAATAATAATCGAACCGAGAGCCGATCCGTTGGACATAAATGCCGAATTTATTGGTGCTGAGATGGAGCATTACACAATCGTGGAGGGTCCCTACGCGTACAAAAATGGACACGCTAGTCCGAGCTTCCATTCCGAAACGTTGATCGCGATTGAACAATGTGAACCAAAGAGCACCCAAGATTCGCCGATCGATCCTCCGCTCGATGAGTTTCAAGATACGAGAAACGTCAGGCTCGACGATGACATTGCCGAGGACGAAATAATCGTAAGATCCGAGAACGAACCTGCCCGGTCCGATTCGATCGACAATTTTATTTCCAACGAGGCTCGTGAAAATGATCTCGACGACGGGGGGGCAGCTTCAAAACTGCTGGACAAACATCGTCGGAAAGAGGACAACTCGAGGGATCCGGAAGCGTGTCTGGATTGCAAGGAAAAAATTAATCAAGAGGCAGAAAAAAATTGCAATTTCCCTGGCGTTTGGTTGGATCCGGTTGTAACTGATACCACCACGAGCCTCGGTCAATTTTCCGATGACTTCGAGGCTGTGTCGGGATCCGAGAAGAACCTTACCGCAGGGGAGAAACTCGAACAAGATTTTTTCAAAGATAATTCAATCGACGTGAGCCCCAATTCCAAAATAGATTTACATGTTGTAGCCAATGCGGAAAATCATTGTGAATTGGACGAAGAAAATATCGCTGAAGTCGTAGCGTTGTTCGAACAGCCCGAGAAAACTGCCGAGAGTTGCATCAGCACGGATTCATCGCTGATCCCAGTATCAACGATTCGCGAAACGATTTTCCTTTCGGAAGACAATGATGAAAATGCTAAGAATATTGTAGCCGATGCTCAATGTTTTATCAATAAGGAATTACAATCGTTGATCCAAGAGAAGAATGAAACTCTCGACCATTGCGAGACGACGTTGGAACCGGAAGAAGAGAATTCCGAGATAAATATAATCGAGAAGGAGGAGGAACGTGTGAATAATGAGAAGGATGAGAAGGAGGTCTTTAGGGAAAATGTCGAATCGTCATATGTTGTGACGAAACGATACGAGGAAAATATGGAACGGGAGGAATCGTCGTGGATGACCGTCCAAGAGGCAACGGACGACCGAAATAAATTGGCCCAAACGATCAATGAATCAAAAGCCCTCGAGGAGAGAGACGAGTCTCGCGCGACGACTATGACGACCAACGGGCTCGTCGACCCTCCGACCGTCGCCGAGTCTCAAATAAATTTCATCCCCGACGAAGATGAAGACGACTCGTCGTCCTGCAATCCGACTAAAATCGATAGCTCGAGTCTTCACGACGATACAACCACATGCTTGTTATTATCTAACAGCGCCATGCTGGCGCCCCTAGCCACTCCCGATGACGAGATCAGCGAATTTTCTAACTTGTGCGATGTAAGTGTTTTAATACTATTTTTTTTTTTTTTTTCTCTTTTTTCCATACTACTCCTTTCAAAACTAACTTTGTTGTCGTGTGCGAAAAAAATATATATAAGAATAAGTATTGTGCTAGCTATAGGTATCGGCCGCGTGTGACGGTGACGCACTTGGTCCGTTACTCATAATCATGGATATCATTATGACGGACCGTCATATCTCTTTACGGTTAAATCCAACGCAATGATTTTATTCAGCGATGTAACGGTATTCCATTTATCGCATTCACGGTAGCTTCGTTAAAACGGAAAAAAAAAAAAAAAAAAAAAAAAAACAAATGAAAAAACGTTTATTGCACCGCTAAGATTGTAATATTTTAAGGGAGCATCGACTCCCGTTTGCATTTCGCTCGCGAAGCTTCCGCAATGGTTGTGATAATTATTAAATTTAACCGCACCAGTCACCAGAAATGTAATAACAAAGGCGAGCAAAGCGCAGTTGTTAATTCGTCGAACGAGCAGTCGCGGCGCGCAAAAGCAACCTGTCGAAATATCCATTATTATTGTCGTTTCTTAAAAACTTTTGTACTCTTTCTTCTTCGGCTGTAAATGATGGTTCAAAAATATCGGAGAATCTCATTCGTCCTACTCCATAAATCATTTTCGTCGTTCTTGTTCACCGACGAATTAGCGTCAATTAAAAATACACTTTGAGGGATAAATGATGGCAAGTGCGTAGTTGAAGATTCATAATGCGCTCTCTCGTACGTACAAAGGTGATGCACTCTGGACTAATTAATAAAGCGCATAGTTTTATAACGTGATTATCTGTACTCGAAGCGTATCGTTAAATTTTTGTGTTAAAAGAACTAGAAGACTAATTACCGCGCGGCAGAGAAGGTAACTTTGTCTTGTGTACCAGCTGTCTCAAAAGTCACGTCGGATCTGCGTAGCACAGTCGTCTCTTCGTTGCTCACACCTTTTTTTCAGGACACGTATCCGCGATCGTTCAAACTGTGCATTTGAAAGGAGAATGGGATGAGAGAGAGAGGGCGTAAATAAGGCAAGGTCGTAGAATAAATTATTAGAGCACATTGGTTCGTTCGCGTTGAAATAATTAATCACGCACGGGACAAAGAGAGCAGGGAAAGTCGCGCATCCGAGAAATTGGGGGACGAACGCAAATGGGCCTCTCTCGTTGGGATCGAGGAACGAGGCCGGATTCGAGTTGTCGAGGTCGTCGGTGGCAACCGTGCGGCTGCCGCGCAGCGCATTCATCACAAATACAGTTGCATCGCGCGTAACTTCATTTATACTCTTTTTTTCTAACGGAAGTAAATAAATATATCTATAACAATAATATCGGAGGGTAAAATTTGGGCTATATAATAATCATCGACGATTTCTCTTAATCTCCGATTTGTGCACCGATCGGGGACGACGCGACCGCTTGAAAAATGAACGACGCGCTTTGGAGAGCGCATCGCTGAGTTTTCTGAACTCTCGCGGCAGCAGCATCGGTGCGTGCCGGGTTTGCGCGGCTGTGGCTCTCGAGTCTCGAGTCTACATCGCCAACACCTTTAATCGCTTCAAGGCCGATCTCTTCCGCCGGTCTCTCGCGGTGGTACATTTTCACTCGGTTGGTTCGCGCGCGATCTCTATATACTCGTCGACACTCGTCGCAAACGCGTAACACCGGAGTCCGTTTCGATTCGAATAAAATGGAGGTTATTGTATGTTGAATCGTAATGTTGATCGTCGTAATACTCGGTCAGTCCGGTGGGTGTCGAGACCGGTCTTCTCTTTTCGAAATAAAAGAGCAAGAGCTCGGATCTCTTCGACCACATTAGGCACACGCGCGATACAACGTCGCATCAAACTCGATCTCCTCTCTCGGTTGCGAGCGCGAGCGCGCAAAGTCCTTCTGGATATCTCCGTTACCGTTATACACGGAGGTTGAGGATTTATCACACCGCGAGTCGAACGCGTATAAAGTGGACTTGTCCGCAAAGGGGTCCACACTCGCTTCGGTGGGCGTTTTAGTCTCTCGTTGGACGAGCGGGAGAGACGTTCTCTCCGACAACTACCGCCGCCGAAGTGTGCTACGAAAATACGGCCGCTGTTATCGTCGACAGTGTCATTGGAACGCTTCTTCTTCTTCCTCTTCTTCTTTGAGTGACACCAAATAGTTCGTTGAGTGCAGGAATTAACGGTGAAAAAAAATCTACGCCGATTGGTCGCTTTTTTCTTGTACGCTTTCATATCGAACGAGAGCGTTATCGCAGTTTCATTTATGCGATTGATCGATTAGAAAAAACTGCATTGCCGTAATTTTCAATGATTCATCGAAAGTTTGTGGATATGAGGTCGAGTTGGCGCTTCCGAACAAGGCATTAAAATATTACCTCGCGCGTTTGTGTGCGCGCGTCTTATAGCAAAGGGTATTATCCCCTTGCGCTCAACGCTCTTTACGCTTCCACGACTCGAGAGTCTCGAGCCTCCAACACCGACGAACACCGAACACGCCGCCGGATGTGTTAGACTCGTTCGGCTCCTCCGACTTGTTACAATTTCCTCTGCTGCTGAGGCATGGAAAGAGAACCCACCTCTTTCGAAGTACGTATTAAAGAGAAAATATATCTTTATTCGGCTGCCGCGCCGAGTATAACCGTGCAGTTAGAACCTCCAAAAATAATGGAATTTTCTTATAATCGCTCACTTTTTGTTATCAGATTTTAACCGTGGGCGTTTCCCCCTATTCATTATTGACCCTGGGGGAAATAAAAAGAAAAAAAAATTATTTATTTTAAAAGCCAGCGGTGTTTCCATTGGTACACCATCGCGCGTAACGACTTAATAACCAACAAAGTGCGTTACCGAAGAGGGAAAAGATACACGCCGATTCGCTATACATCACTCTGTGGTGTCATTAGCTCGAGAAATCTCTTTTCCCATATTTGTATATATTCTTCCGATAATTAAACCGACGAATGAAAAAAAAACTCAGTAGTATTAAATTGATAATTGAATTACACGCAGAATGAGAGCCGGGAGGAAGTGATAACGAGCAGCAGCATCGTGGTGAACTCTACGACATCGGTAAAGAGCTCGACGAAGACGAAAAAGAAGAAGATCGAGGGTGTTGCCGGTAACGATGCATCGCCGAGCCTCACGCCACGCACAAAGAAGACTAAGAAAAGCAAAAAAAGCGATCTCGAAAAGGAGAATATATCGGTGGTGAGTGAAACTTATCTTATTACATTTTTTTTTTTTTTTTCATTCCAATCGCTCTATATCGATGATGATACGAATGCAAAAAATACAAATGTTTTTAATCCAACTCTTTCCGCCGTCGGTCCTTCCAACGCTCGTTTTGTTGCATGTTTTGGCACTCGCACCACCTCCTTAACATTTGTTCTTTTAATCATTTGAATCACCTCGACGTATTTTACTTTGGAAGATTGAAACAGTGGATTGTCAAAGAAAAATGTGCTCGTAGCATGATTGCGCGTTGGGCCGCGTATGTGTTTTGTATTTATTCGTGCGTGTGCGTAGAACGGCGTAAACGCCGAAGATCGTAGCAGCATGCACGCGACTAGTCGTCAATTGTCCCAACAGGAGGTGGACGATACCGCGAACGAGGACGATCTGTCTAACGTCAACGTCAAAACTCTGGTAAGTCGGGCAATTCATTTTGTTTTTCCCATTGGAATTTCGTCAAGTATAATATATTAGCATATTCCGCCGAATAATAATTGTAGCGATTATAAAGGACGACCGAACGAGCGACGCCCGACTATAACCCGCTTAGCTGCGATAAGATTACATTCGCAATTCCTTTGACCGCGGTATAGCTTTCCCCGCATCACCCCTCAAACTCCGCATGTGGCTAATCTCATTTTGGAATTTAGTCTTTCTCGCGCGTCCGCCACGGCAGCATATTTTTCCGACAACAACGACGACAAAAAGATTTTTCAATCTCGCCTCGATGTAATGTTTTCAATTGCGAAATGTTCCTCGCGATTCAACCGATAGCATGGCCAAGAGCGCTCTTCACCATCAAACATTCGATTCAAGTATAAACAATTCATACATCGTCGCGTACAACATCATTTGATTTTTTTATTATCATTTCTCTCAACACACGTTGTATTTTGTCCGTATAACGTTGTTCTAAAACTTTTTAATTCATTCAATTAAGGCAATAATCAATGAAGAAAAAAAGAAACTTACGCGTTCGACAATAGCACGCTGACGCGCACTGATTATCCAATATGTTGTGTGTTTTATTACCCGCATGTGAGCAGACACAGAGTTATGTGTCGGAAACGAGTCGCGGTGATCAAGAGAAATCGAACAAGGAAGTCATTGAGACCGGAGTGTCTATCAAACAGTTGGTAAGTGAGCTCATGAATTACACCGGAATAGAGCTCTTCATCTTCCACTACCGCAAAATCATGTACGAGTTACACTTTTTTTCCTTTTTTCGTTTTTTTCGTTTTTCTCATGCACCATATAACTCGTCCAATTGAAACGACTTTACTGCATTTTTCATAAATCCAGGATAATCATCCGAAAGTGAATTTCGTTATTGAAGAATTTTTTTTTGTTTTCGCTAATATCGGGGAAAAGAAAAATTAATTGCCTCCCGTGCAACCCGTGCGACCAATAATTTACACTATAGCTCATATGCATATAACGATACGATCGAATTATAATTCATTATTAAATTGACTAACTCGCTTCGTGAAAAATTACATCTGTCAGCTGTGTTTTTCTTTTTTCTTTCATTACTAACAGTGCCGCAGCTTCGGCGACATATCGAACATGACGGACGTCGATCAATCGTCCTTTGGAAATTCGGAGCAGACTTTGGAAACTCAAGAGGTTCGTCTTGTTTTTTTTGTTTTTTTTTTTTTTTTTTTTTTCATTTTCACACATTACTTTACGCCGCGGAGAGAAATCAATACGAAGAACAATCATAATAAATTATCGTATCGATAAAACGTGACAAGAGGCACAAGTCATATAATAATCGATAATCTCATGCGCGCTGCTGCTGCTTCATTGATGTGTTTTTCGTTTATACAATGATTAATGAATTAACCCTATTTATTATATGTCTATAATTAAATTTATAACAATGTATTAACTATCGGGCAATTTATGGCGGTGCGTGTGTGTGTGTGCGTGTGCGTAATCGTAGAGAGCAAAGTCTATGGACGACTTGAGACTATGCCAGAGGGATTGTTCGAAGCTCGTCAAAGAAGCAACCGTATTCCTCGGTGTGTCCGTCAAAGCCCTCGTAAGTATGTCTCAGCATGATTTCTACGTGCGCGGTCTTCGAGGCGGTGGCGGCGACGACGAGGTGGCTCTTTTTTTTCATCCGCGCATTCTGGCTCATCGATATTTCATATTTTTCTTCACACTCGTTCGTTTGATTTTGTAAAAAAAAAGATTTACCAAAGTTATAGAAGAAAAATACATCCCCCCTTTGTCGCCCGATCGCCTCGGTCCATTTCACAACGAAGCAGTAAAAGATGATTTTTTTTTTTTTTTTTTTTTTTTTACACTTTTCATACAGTATCGAAATGAAGATATCGCGAAACGCATCAATCGGCGTAATTTATTTTTTCATACTAATCTTTTCATTCAAATTCCCGTAGTGCTTCGCATTTTTTTTTCTCCTACGATAACTAACACGCATATATCATTTCTTTTCTATCTTTTGTTTAATTCCATGGGATCCGTGCATGAAAACAAAAAATTGAAAACAATAAATCCTAACCGCATATGGTCAAAATAATTGTCTCGAAATCGACAATCGGGGGCACGAAAACGGACAGAGGGCTTCCTACTGTAGTTTGGCAAATTTAACAAGAGGCCTCGATGAGGAAATTCAGGATCGTTCTCAACGCGCGAATCGACTCAAGTTCGAGGTAAGGCGGGGCGGGGTGAGCGCGTTGTCGCCCTCTTGGTCGTTTTTCTTTTGGGAAAAAAAAACATGTCGCTTTTGTACTCGAACGTCAAGATTGCGATTGCGAATAATTAATGAAAGCTCGAGGCGTTTGAAGAAAGAAAAATGAAGAAATTTTCGGTACTAATAACATTTCCGTGCGGATAACGCCTCCGTTCATTAGAAATCCATTTTTGAATGGCTCCATCACGAAAATCTGAGCAATCGCTCGCACTTATCGCGCTCGTACAATGGTGAAAAAAATAAGATGAACGGACCGACGATTTATAATGTTTTGGTGCGAGAGACGCGTAAGTAGGCGAGAATGTGAAACGAAAATCTTGTCTATAATTTTCAGAAATCGAGCTTCAACAAATTTGACGCCCTCAGTAAGAAAACGGTGCTTCACGCGCGCTCGTCGGATCCGGCCAAAGTTCAGCAACAATTGAATTCCGTGAGTACATTTTCACGTCTCTTATTTTCATCATACAATTATTCGCACCCGCACATTCGCAATTAAGTGTTTCGTTGTGTCTCTCTATAGCGGTAGACCATGCAAGTAAATATAGTCGCTCGTATATATATATATTTTAAATTTATATTCGATACTTCGTTATCATTCGGACTGAAATTTTACAGAGACGAAATCTTATTTATTAAAGAGCAACTTTTTGTGCGTGACTAATCTCTCGTAAGAGTATATAGAAAATATGGGTCAGCGAGATGCGAGCGAAAAATATTTATCTATTTGTTACGAGGGGATGATGGCTCAACGCACCACCATCGCGCGCATCTCTTCGGCCTCGGAATTCTTATTTATATACCCTCTTGCGCGCTACTTGCGTCTCGCGGCGCATTCGCCATAACAATTCGCAAATTTGCAAATTTGCAAATTGAAAGATAATACTTGATTTGTTGGCGGGTTATGAATTGCAGGTGGGTCAAAATGGGGATGCGAATCCAAACTGCCGTAGCTGCGGCAAGGTCGTATTCCAAATGGAACAGACAAAGGCCGAGGGTCTGGTTTGGCACAAAAATTGCTTCCGATGCGTTCAGTGCAGCAAACAGCTGAGCGTCGACAATTATCAGAGTCACGAAAGTACGCTGTACTGCAAGGCCCACTTTAAAGAACTTTTCCAACCAAAACCGGTCGAGGAATCGGATCAACCCGGTAAGTTATGATCGAGCGGGCGGGGGTCCGTTTCAATTTAATTGTCGGAGAGAGGGAAAGAAAAATTTGTTTGTTGAAAAAACAAGCTCCTCGATAGCGTTAAATTTTGTAAATGCTTCTTAGTGCGACCTCGAAAGCCGGAGATGATCATTCGAGAGAACCAGCCGAAAGAATTGCCGCCTGACGTAGTCAGAGGTAAAATCGTTGACGTTTTATGCCACATCGACAAGCAAAGCATATAAAATATGCAAAAATTTTTAACCAACTACTAAAAGACGAAGCGTGAAAGCGGCGAAAAGCAACTAAAAAAAGTAGTCTTTTGTGATTGTTCGTTGTTGGCAGCATATACTAAAAACGATTAATCGAGAGTGCTGGATTCGTCGTCAATTGTTGTCTAATACATGTGTTTTTTTTTTTTTTCTTTTTTTTCTTTTTTTTTCTAACGCCAGCAGCCATCAATGGTTGTCGCGTTGCTCGTTGTGTGGAATCGCGGAATGCCGAGTATTTTTTCAGCAATTATTTTTCGCTCCGTACTTGAACAACAATAATAATAATAATATTATAAATAATTGTAAAATAAAAAGATTGAAATTGGATTTGGCAGCTTGCGACAAACCTGATCTCGGACTCGAAGAGCTGTCGGCACTGAACGTTAAATCGCGTTTCCAAGTATTCGAGAAAACAACGAACGACACGAATAACGAGATCGAAAGATCACCGTCTCAGGTAGTCAAGAGATCACCGAGTATACTCAGCAAACTCGCAAAGTAAGCAATTTTTCATAAAATGGAAAGTGTAAATTGCATTGAGAATAGAGTTTTGCTTTGGCATTAGATTTCAGGCAAAAGGTATGGACATTGGAGTTGCGGACGATTCGCTAAACGGCATACCGTACGAGGAGTCGAGCGAGAGCGAGGAAGAAGAGGACGTTGATGATTCGGAAGGTATATATTATATGATTAAGGGTTTTAACCAATTTGGCCGAAATAATTGTTTTGTTTTTTCGAACGAACGACGATGACGCGTCAGATATGGAGAACGATATCGTGAAAGCGAAACGTACGAGCCGCGAACGACCCATGAGTTTCACCAAGATGGACGACATAAAAAATCGGTGGGAGTGTACGAGTCAGCAGGGAAGACGCGAGTCACAGCGCGAAGCGCGAAAAGAAGAAATAGCCGGTATAAGATCGAGATTATTTATGGTGAGTACGATGAAATTGGTTGAAAGTTACGAAATGGAACATCGATCGCGAAATATAGTTTCAACGATATAATTTTGAGCGGTGGGCGTTGTCATCAGGGAAAACAGGGAAAAATGAAAGAGATGTATCAGCAGGCGGTTGCCGAGAGCGAAAAAATCACAAAGACAAATCCGACGGAGGAAATTCAACACTCTACTCACGCTCGTTCGATCAAAGAAAGATTCGAGAGAGGCGAGCCAATAGCTGCCTCGGACGGCGAAGCCGAGGCTAATAAACTCAGACAAGAAAAACCGGACGAGGAAGTTATCGCTGCTGGTAAATTACATTGATTTTCAATTTTTTTTTCTTCGAATCACGAAACATCGAATAATCCTCGTATACGATTTCGACCGTTTCAGGTATAAGCAGAAAATCGCGATCTCTATTTTTGGAATTGGACGCTTCGGCCGCGAAAACGGGTCGACCCGTCACGCCCGTCAACCCGAAGACACCACCTACCGATGTATCCAGACGCGCCAGAGACGTAAGTGTTTATGCTCGTTGCGTTCATTTTTACATCGAAAAAGCGACCGACGATTGGCCGAATTGGGTGTTGGACCGAAAATATAACGAGAGACTCACACGCGCGTACTATTCGATAACGTGCATTCTTTTCGCCCCAAAAATCAATATTTTTCTTTATCTCACTGTTAATGTCTAATGTTTCTATCGAACGTAAAATGGAATGTAATGGACGTTGCAAAAACGGAAAAAAGGCGTTCATGGGACGTCAGGTATCGGACGATGTTGTCCGTAGTACGGACCAGACGGAGGAAGTACAGGTCGAGACATCCGACATCACGAACAAATTCAAATTCTTCGAGACGTATCGCGAACCGGCTAAGGAACGAAAGACTTTTCGAATAACTCCACCGCGAGACGATCAAGTCAAGGTTCGCCAAAAAAAAAAAATCACACAGAATTTCGTCCTGTTTTGTTAACCTATTGACAATTCCAACGAAAACTTGATGTTTCTATTAACACGACGTTCAATTGAATTTTCAATTGCTAATATTAATCGCCGCGCGTTAGCTCCAAAATCCCAAAACTCGATCATATCGAACAACGAACGCGCGGTAAATAAGATACGAGTTCGAGAACCCCTGCAACATTGCATTTGGTGGGCGAATGTCGAAGCTAAGAAGCTTCTTTATATATGAGAACCCCTGATTCGGAAAGGGGGAGCGACGTCGAAGGCCGTTTTGCGGCTTTTTTTTCGCGCGAATAAAGAGCTCGAATTAATTTCGCTCTTCGTGCCAACTTTGCAGAGACGAATATTTACGCAATTCGTCTTCAATTTAATCACACGTACGAATGCCTCGCCGCTGTCTTACGCCGTTGCATTATTTCATTTTAAATGCACAATTATAATATTTCCTCGATGGGTACATTATCGACGGTGGCCTCGTGTTCTCAAAAAAAATTCTCTTCTCCAACTGTCGGAGCGCGGCTGCTGCCACCATATGCTCGATGCGAAACTCGTCGTTTTTCGCTACACCGTACAACTACGCCAACTATATTATTAGCTATCTTACCGGCAATGGAAGCGATGCGCAAGCATCTCAACAGAGACCCCCGGAACATTATGTTAGAAGCGCGAAGAAATAACAAAAAAAATTGAAAAAAAGTCTATTCGTACGTTGAAAAGTAAAGAATATTCATACGAGCCCATTTGATTTAGCGTCTTCCGAAGTATTATTTGTTCCTCGATTTGTTCGAAAAATTCTTCGATACTCGTACATAGCCCCGCGCAGAGTTAAATTAATCCGACAACACGAGCAAAAGTATAACGCGCGTGTGTATACGTTACGGCGTCGAAAGAGACGAGGCGGGGGTACCGGGTGGTGGCACTTGATTTCTCGACTGCCCTTGAACCCCGCATGGTCAGCCATAGCTTTACCGTTATTATTCCTACATCCTTCCATTCGTGAAGAGTGGAGGATCAAGAAAGCGGAGAGCGGGAGAAAGAGAGAGAGAGCGACCGAGGCTCAACCACCGGCCACCCAGTAACGCACGCTCCCGCCACACTCGCGGCAGTGCACTCGCATACTCGCTCAAACGAAGAAACATTGGAGCGAGCAACGCCGGTAGTGATAACAGAGAAAAAAACATATTCGGTGAATAAAATCTGAGTTTAAAATTTTCGATATAACGTTCGAGCGGTGAAAAGTCAAGTTGAATACAAGAAAACTCGTTGTTGTTGTTGTTGTTTCGTCAAAAGTGCGGCGATTTTTTTGTGCGCTCGATAAATATAACGGAGGTAAAAAACAATTGTCTTATTTTCACTGTTTTTTTTTTTTTTTTGACAGATTAAAAAACATGATTTTGGTTAAAAAAAAGTCGTTTTTTTCCATTAATTTCCATTAATGCGAGACAACGTCTCATATTTATAAAATCGTTATAATCTGCGAATGGGGAATAAAATATGGCTCATTCATTCGTGAGAGCGTTATCGTTGAAATTGTTGGTTCGTTTGCGAGAAAACGAAAAAGAGATACGAGCGAGCTAGCGAGCCGCGGGTTTCCTGTAGGCCATTTGTGCCAACGACTCGCGCGTATAAATTTCATCCGCGAAGCGCGCACGAGAAATCTTCTCCGGCACGAGTCGATTTTCCGTCTCTGATGAATTTTTTTGCAACGAGAATACATTTTTTTTTCGAAAGTTTACACGACACATTTTCATGGCTTCTGCCGGTGTACGGGATTCGCGCGATAACGGTACGCGGATATAACGAGACTCCTGTCATTAAACTGAATCATAACGCGTAAAGAGAGACAACGAAATGCCTCGGATCCGAACTCAATATTCAAATGATGCATTAACGAGGTTAAATTACTCGAGATACTTATTTCTTCGCTATTTCGTGACGTCGTCGGGGTGACGTCACGAGTGGGTGCGAGATACGAGAACGAATCGGAGAATATATTGTACGCGGTTTGTGTGAGAGCTCGAGCGAGGCACCGACGAGGCGGACGAGTTATAAAAGGGTGCCCCCGAAGGGATACGCGGGGAATTCCGGTTCGAGAATCGAGAAAAGGATAGAGAAAGAGAGAGGGCCCACTGCGGTGGACTAAAAATTCTTCGGCCAATGGACAAATGCTCCGATTCTTTTCCTTTTCATTGTAAATAAACGCATGATATTTAATACGACGAAAAGAAATTTCGAGTCATTAACGAGAGCGGTAAGGTTTTCAACAAGGTTTTTTTTTTTTGTTTTTTTTTGTTTGCGTGCGTGTGTTGTTTTACGGCTCGAATTGCAGAATTGCATGGGTAAAGATGATATGTATTTGCGGGAGTGGTTATAATATTAGCGGATACGCTCGAAAACTGCAGATGAGCTCGCCGGATCGTGAGATTTATCGGGACCCGGATGTCGTTCGAGCCGAGGACAGAGCGGACGAGGTCGTTCGTACGGACACGGCCCGTAAGATGCTCTCGATATTCAGGCAAATGGAGGAAAATGCGAGCAAGGAGGATATACCGGACGGGCCAAAACCACTGAAATGCTTCACTCCACCGCCCGAGGACAAATTTGCAAAGGCAACGGCTTCCGCCTCCGAGGACGAAGAGGAGGAAGAGGGCGACGAGTCGGAGGAGGATGAGAGCGCCGAGGAGAGAGATCCAAATTATGTCAGGGCTTCCGACAAGGTATTTTTCATTTCTTCTCGGAATCGTAACGAACACTGCGAGAAACGATGATGGATAATAATGTAACGTTTAATTGTGTGCTCGCACAGGTGGAGGATGAATTTTTGAAACAAGCGAAAAACGCCGCACGAGCAAAGACTCTGCGCGCGAAATTCGAACAATGGGAAACGACCGATGGTAAAGTAGCGGCGAGTCATCACGTAGCCGAGATGGATATGGCGCAGGGGAATGGTGATCAGGCGAGCATAGAATCGGCGAGCAGTCTCAGAGCTCGTTTCGAATCGTTGGGTTCCCAACCCACCGAGGCTCCCCGAGCCCAAAAAGTCAAAGTCAACAGATTTGTCGTGAGTATCTACTCCAACTATTTATTATTTTTACATGTTGTATATTGCCGCATCAAATTCCTCGCTGATCCTGCTCCTTCCTGCCTTCGAGCGATCTCGCTTTATTTTTTTTTCTTTCAATTCCTCTTACCTGCCAACTTTTTCCGTCAAATTATTTTGAAAATTAAGAAAATAATCCCTCGTCTTTCCTCTTTTATTCCCATGTATTAATATTTACGTTTTGCCAATGCGTTTGACCGTTAAATCTTGTTGTTATACATACCCCATCCATTTGTGCGTGTGCGTGTGCGTGTGCGTATAAATATATATTTTTTGTTACGTGGTCGTCCTTATAATCTTTGAGAAAAAAGAAAAAATCTGAAATCTCGAACGATGCGATGTGATTTGTTTTAGATATAATAACTTTGAATAAAGCGTCGAAGGATCGAATGAATTAACTTGTAAAAAGCACGTGGTGACACACGATGGCATTTAGCGAGCTTTATATTGCGTTTAGTTTTTTAGCCGTTAATTAATAATTAACAAATTGAGTGCTCCACCATTTAGAGCGAGCTTTTTTTTCATTTATTTATTGCGATGGCATGAAATGCGTGAGTTTTTATTGATTTCTCGTTTATCGAGTCACCATGAGTGACTATAATATATTATTTATCAATAATTGAGGCGTTGTTCAATGTATTAGTGACTATGGAGAAAAACTGTTTCACCGTTTGTTGCATAGCACGAAACACGTGTACGCTTCGATTGATGATTCGCTTTGACGAGGTTGTTGAAACGGTATTTCTCATGCGCACGAATTTTCCTTCGTTTTTTCCATGTTTTGCTTCGCGTTGTTGTAATTACAAAGGCAATAAAAATAGTTAATCCATATGAAAATTACGCTTCTCGGGAGCAGTAAGACTCGGAAGACCGTGCGACAAGATTGAGCCGGGCGATTTCGGCCAAGAGCAGAGGAGAAATCAGCGACGAACGGGTGCACGTGAGAGCCCGCATTGTCCTACGGATGAGCGTTGAAACGAGGAAAGGAGTTCTCGTCATCGAGTGTCGCAACAAGTGTTGTTGTTGTTATTATTATTATTACTATTACTATTATTTGTAGTAGCATTACAACTATTATTGATACTATGGCATAAAGTCATAAGAGAATATTGAATTTTAGTATATTGTGTAATTCGCTATGAAAAGCAGATCGTATATGTAACGCGTCTACTAATTACACACCAAAGTGCAATATGTTATTTAACGAGAGAGAGAGAGAGAGAGAGAGAGAGATTCGGCGTAAGCTCGCGGGCTGAAAATCATTTAACGAGATGCGAGAATGGTCTTCCAGCGACGAGAAATTCAAATATTTCCGGCATTACACCAACGTCTTTATTGCGTGGATACTCGAGTGCCAATTACCATACCAAAGACGACGAGATCGAGCAACGAAAATTACATACCGAGGGCGGTTTTCAGTCTTCGCGTCATTGAGTTTTTTTTTCGATTTGCGCCACAAGGTCGAGGTGTCGATGGTGAAAAATGTTCTACTCGTACGACTACCGCCGGAAGAAAAAGAAAAAAAAAAAAAAAAGAAAACACCGATGGCCAAAGATTTTTTTTCTTTTTTTTCAACGACTCTCGTTCGTACTTACCTACATTAATGACGCTACATTAATCGAGCAAAAATTTGAGCAAAAAATGAAGATGAACGGACGAATGTGAGAATTGGCGTTTGAATGGTCGTTTTATTAATACGCGGCGAAAAATGTGTAATGAAATAGGAGGAGAGGAGAGCGGTTGGAGAGCGGGGGAAGCATCGCATGCATTTCATATCACATATATTTTTCATAGGCTATATTCAATTATTGAGTAGATGCAACATAGCAGAAACAGGGTACAAAGTAAGGATTAACGAAAAAACCAAATAAATAATGGGAAAAACAATGAAAAAAAAACGTGCGAGGGAATTGTGCAACGAATCAGCCACAATTCCAACGATAAATATCGCGAATGAGCGGAGCAGAGTAGTACCTCTGTTAATCAATTTCTAAAATCGATGCGGATATTTGTTTTTTTTTTTTTTTTTTTCAATATATCACAACTTCGTTTCAACTTTTTCTTGTTGTTTCCTTTAGCGTAAATTTTTTTTCTTTGAAGGACTATAAAAAATTGATCAAGATGTTCGAGGCTCGAAAAACATACCGCTTTAGGGATATCTTGAGATTTTCGCGAGGGATTTACAAATTTGAAAACTTTTTTACACCAACTTTGAGATTCGGTCAAGATTGAGAAGAAAATAGGAGTCAAAGGCACAAAATTGTGTGTCGAAATACAGCACGAACGACTTAAGATCCGGAGAAATAATGAAAAATTCAAAGGAAATATGCCCGGAAATGTAATTTGTAAGAGAAATGTAACTTTTAGAATTAAGAGAACAGAGGGGAAGGAAACTTTGGCCAATTTTTATCGCGCGTGACAAGAAAAACATTGAGAGCCAACTTGATATAGCTTCTCGAGTGCAATTTAGACGCATTTTGTGTCAAACGAAATCTTTTTCTCGTTCAATCGTGAATATTTTTCCATTATTGAAAAGCTCGAACAAGACTAAAGCGGAAAAAATAATAATCGACCGAACGACGATACGATGAAAATTTCAACGCCTAATATTGTTGTCATCATGGTGAATAATATTATAAAATAAATCGATGTCGTCGTTTTTCATCCTTCCTGGGTTTTTCTTTCTGTACAACCTCCGTATTTTTCACCATCATACTGCATACCGTATATCATTATTTTACAACCGTCCAACATTGTCATTTGCCCGCGACGTTAAAACGCGAATACGTCTCGGTGAATATCATTGAAATTACTGTTACCGCGACATAAAAAATTTAAGTATCCACCCTCGAGTAATAACAACGGTCAAATGCTGAAATATATATATATATATATTAACAAATCCGAAACTCCAATCTCCCCCCCGCCCCCCTGTCACTTGGAACTATCTTTACGAAATATTATTTTCCCGAAGGCAGCGTGAAAATAAATTCGAAAAAAAAACATCAATTTCTAACGTTGAAATGACAATGAAAATAGGAAATACAGACAATCTGTATGGACGTGTGCGAGAGCTGTCGGAAAAAGGTCTATCCTTTGGAAAAAGTCGAGACGAACAACAAGATCTTTCACAAACAGTGCTTCCGGTGTCTCCAGTGCAATTGTGTCCTCAGGTAAATATTATCGATTTATCATTTATCAACCTTTGTTTAATGCGAGCATCCTTCAAATTATAAACAGGATGGACACGTTTACTTTGAACAACGGGAAGCTGTACTGTATCCCTCACTTCAAGCAGTTGTTTATCGCCCGAGGCAATTACGACGAGGGTTTTGGGGTCGATCCTCACAAAAACAAATGGACCACGACGACGAACAATACCAATTCGAATTCACCCCCAGCTACGGCACCGATCGCCGTTGCAAACGGTAGACCAACGTCCGTGGCAAACCGAGTCTGATCTCTTCCCCCCTGTTCCTCGCATTCCCTCCAAATTTCTTTGTCTTTGAGACTTTGAATTCGTGGGAAAGAGCAAAGGGAAAAAAATGAAAATGAAAAATTAGCAAAATTGTTCAATACAGCAGCCCTTAAACGTCCGTAGTAACGAAAGAAAAGAAAAATATTACAAAATTTCTTAATCGAGAATACAATTTCGTAGGCTGGATGGAACGATGATTTAAAATGGACGCGCGCGTCCAAACAATTTGTATTATTATTAATTTTCACGACCCCCCCCCCCCCCCGCCCCTGTGCATTTTACGATCAAATGTTCTTCTCTACGGCCCCAGGTTAAATTTACTTTCGATCATTATTACTATTTTTATCATTATTATTATCATTATGAAAATACGTTTGCAGGATTTTGTAAGAGAATCGAAGAGTATTTGTGCTCTAAAGTACATATATCTATATTTATATATAATTACGAAAAAATTGACCGGGTGTTAGATTGTGAGGTACAACGGAAAAAAGAGCGTCATCGCGCGTAGTACATCGGAGCGCCACAATTATCACATCGGTGTTAATGCAAAAATGAGACGACGATCGTTCTTTTTTTTATTGAAAATATATACATATATATATATTTAGATTTCTATAAAACTTTTTGAAATTGTAAAATTGTAAAATTCATAAATATTCGAAATTTGAGATTGTGAGGTTAAAAAATTGGTCGAATCGCGTCTTATTAATTTATAAATACGAATACCTATACGCGATATTGCGAGTATCGATAATAATAAACAATCAAACGATTCAGTTTTGAAATTTGAATTTTTTTCACACGTCTCTCTCTCTTTTTTTGGCTTCCGCATTCTCTTCTCGTATTTTTCTTCCGTGTTGCAATTTTAATTATTATTAGGAATAATATAATATTAAAACTTGCTTATCCTCGCTTTTTTTGGTAAGTTTACGAGAGGAAAAAAGAAACGAAACCGAAGGGAGGAGCTTGCTTTTTTTTTTTTTGTTTCCTTATATTCCATTGTAAAATACACATTTTGTTGTTTCGAAGCGTTTTATCTTGCCTCAAGTAAGTCCAGTCTCTGACTTTTTAATTTTTATAATAATATAATTTGCCGACCACACGAAGCGATCGTTCACAATGTAAAAGCCTCTGTATTTGTCAATATACGTATTTATCTCTTGTATGAGTTGTCGTTGTTCATTTGAGAAAAAAATAATAATACCAACATCCGTCCATAGCACGATGAATTATTTCTTACAACAATCGCAATTTCGTTCAATCGTAATACACATATATATGCCAAATATGTCCGAAATATATTTGATATATAGAATAAAGTATTTGTGCTTCTCGGGAGTGTCGTGACTCTTAAAATTTTTCATTCGAGTCGAAACAACGCGAAACAATGCGATTGAACGGTGCGCATGGGCGTGAATACGCGGAGAGCTTGGCAGCTAGTTCGTTCGAATTAGGTTATGTTATAAGGTCGACGGTCGCCGAGCACACACGATTAATCGAGGTTAAATATAATGGTACGCTGAGATGAGAGTTTTGCAAAGAGCAGGTTTGACTCTGGCTAAATGAATCAATACATGATAAATTGTTATTACTTTCAACACGGAACACACGCAGTTGAGCGAAAAATAAAGTGCAAGTACCGTCAAATTTTTTATTGACAGATGGAAATCTGCGTGGACTCGATAGAATCAGCGAGAAACGCGATAGCAGGGGGTGCAAAACGTCTGGAAGTGTGCTCAGCATTGTCCGAGGGTGGATTGACGCCGACGCCGGGTTTGATTAAATTCATCAAGGGTCACGATGCTAATATAAAAATTTATTCAATGATACGAGCAAGATCGGGCAATTTCGTTTACAGCCGGGACGAGATGAACGCGATGCTTTACGATATGGAGATGTTGAAGAGTCACGAGGATCATCGGGTGGACGGTTTTGTTTTTGGAGCTTTGAAACAAGACGGTAGTATTGACACGGACTATTGTCGCCAAGTAATAACAGCAGCGAGACCGAAACCGGTTACTTTTCATCGCGCATTCGACGAAGCAATTGATCCTTTCGCATCGATCGAGTCGATAATCGATCTTGGCTTCGAGAGGATATTGACTTCGGGTCAACGCGACACGGCGATCGAAGGTATCGAGCTTATAAAAAAACTCATCGACAGGGCGAAAGATCGCATCGTAATTATGCCCGGAAGTGGCATTAATCCTACCAATATCGAAGCGATAAAGAGAGAAACGGGGGCTCGGGAGTTTCACGCGTCTGCCAAGGAACGCCTCGAGTTTGCCGGAAATGCCGGGCCCGCTGACAAAGTAACTATTGGCCGTACCGACCGTCGCAATGGACACCACCTCCTGGTAACCAGCGAACAACTGGTCAAACGAATGGTCGACGTTATTCAAAATGCTTGATACCGCAATCTGCATCCGTCGATTACTCGCCGCGTACATGCGCGCGTGCGTCCAATTTTTCTTTTTTCGTATAAATAAATTTTGCAATCGTTAACCGCGCGTCTCTTCTTCTTCTTTAAAAAGGCCTTCTACTTTAACCCGGAGCGATAAGGGCTTCACCAATTATGAAATGAATTAAAATGCGGTTATGACGCAGCATTTTCTTTTTTTTCCTTGATCGCCACAATAGTCGAGCAGTTTGAGGCGAACCGTTGAGTTTGGTTGAACTTGACGAAATAGCGTGCGCTAATGTAAGAGCGGAATAAACTTGACATTATTTTGCTTTAAACAAGTTTAATACGTTCGGCATAATTTTGCGTCTGCAGAATAAAAAATAATAGGTGCGGTAAACAAGAAAAATAACGACATCCGCATCGGAATTTTTGTCCAATGAAAACTAATATTTTTCTATCGTGGCGAGCGGCCGGGTCGCGTGATTAAACTAAAAGAGAAATGCTCGTATTTGCTTTTTCTTCAACTTTATCCCGAATTCAAGTCGCCGTGCTCGTCCGTCTTTCATATCGGAATATTTTTATATTTATCCACCAAGATGTTCCATACAAGCGGTGGAATTAAACGGCAAAGGTTGAAAACGTTTTGTCCAAAATAAGTCTTGTTGTTGTTATATTTTATATCGTTTATTATAGATGAAGAAACGTTTCCGAAAGCGATCTACAAAAAATCGGAGCTTTCAAAACCGAGGTAAAAAAACAATGACTCGACGTTGCGGTGTTATTATTATTATTTTCTCATTTAAAAAAGTAAAGAAAAATAAGTATGGTACTTATAACGACACCCATTACGACCGGAATATAGTAATGACAAGTTGGCCATTCTTCTGGCGGGTTTATTAAATTATGAAACGAGATCGAAAAAAAAAAAAAAAATAAACTTGTTTTTCCGGTAATCTTAATTGTGATGATGTACGATATTTTAAATGAACTTTCACCATTCGTCGCGAGTGTTGGGAAACTTTGGTACCGATGTCGGATGGTCGGATGGCCGGATCCGAAAGCCGGTTATCCGGAATCTCGAAAATCCTACTTTCGACCAAAAGCAGAGTCCATAATCGACAAATCATGGACGCATTTGCGACTTGACATTTATCCGATCGATATATGATATCTATGAAAAATGGTGGAGAATTTGCGAGAATTACAGCAACGCGCGCGCGCATTACGGGTGGGGAAACTGCTCGAAGATTGGACGGACCACCGGTCATAACGACGAACGTTGCGAAACGTCGTATCATCGCGGATGAGGGGGGAAGTGCGGTGGACAATTTTTAAGCTGGGTCACACGGCCAGCGTCGAAAGTATCGTTGTCGAAACGACGCATTTTAGAGGTAACTTTCCAGACGACAGCGTCAAGGTCGAAGCTGTTTTCAAGACTGGACGAAATATCATCGGTGATCTCAATTGGATCGACGAAGCCAAGTTTTTTTTTCGTTTCTCTCTCGCGGCTTGTATCAATGATCGTGCGAATATATTGCTATTCGTCTATACTTTTTTCAGCTTTCACCCGAAAAAATTCACGCGTACACGAGAAACGATCTCGTCCGTTCGAGCAGTAGTGGTCCACGATGGACTCGTATGAAAATTATCATGCCACCCGATATTTCGCTACCCGACAAAATCCAATTAAATTCAATATTATAGAATATATATGTCTCTTGTATTTTTATGTAAAAAAATATTATGAATAAATGATAATTATTTGGCATCGGGAATATGTGCGGTATAATCCGATTGACGCTCCGGACGAAGGTCAATCGATCGGAGGGCAAAAAACAATGCGAGAGTATATAAATCGTACGCGGCGATCATTGACTTTGAGGATAAGCGAGAAAGTTATAACTACCGCGGCATTTGATTCCAACCCGATAAACCAAACTTATTCGCTCATCGGCATGGGTACGACATTTTTTCATTATTCATTGACCGATGATGTATGAAAATGGAACTTGAAATTTTATCATTTTTCTTGTTGTTGTTTTCGGTGTCGAAAATAATGCTTTGAGAAATTTAAGATCGCGAGAGCTGTTGTTGGATTTGGGTGGAAAGGGTTTTGATGAAACGTCGATCGGTCCCGCGCGGCGGCGGCGGCGGCGGCGGCGGCGGATGAGTTGGAAGATTCTTCATCACGAGCTCGGCACCTTCGGAGCGGTGTGCGTCACGCGCGATCGCGGCAAACACGAGACACGCATGAGCCTCGGAGAGAGCGCCGCAGGAATCGTACGTAGTAGCATACACATATTTATCCTTCATCCACAGCTCCGTTGCTCAACAACACGATCTTCGTTCCGTTTCTTCAGTATGGCAACCACTTTCGGACGGTTCGGATGGTCAGTTTCCACCGCAACTCTCGTGCCACATTCTCAATCACTTTTCTTTCAACATTTTCACTCGATAGTTGTAATAATACGAGCCTCGCATGTTTTTTAAAATAAAAATTCGTGACGAATAACCAACGCGGCGCGTTCTTCCTCTCTAGTTTAATAACTGTTGTGTGGTGGCCTATAAAACATATATTGTTATAACCTTCAAATCGATACAATAGAGAATCACGTTTCGCGGGTAAGCTATTATATTATCAAGCTCGAGCAGCAATTATTCTCAAACTTGTCACGCTGACAGTTGCCAAAAATATTGCAAAAAAATTCTTGTTGACGCGCGCTACGCACCAAATTCATATTTTCAACGTATGCCAAGGTCGATGTGGAATAGGCTCGACGGAGCAACGGAGCTTCTCGTTACTCGCTATAATATAATACACCATCGTCGTCAACAGTTTTTTTTCTTACTTTTTTCCGTAGCTGGCCTGCTTGCTCGTCAATAAAATACGTATAATAAAATACGGATTTATTCAAAGATTCGTGTATTTTATGGAATTTAAGGTACGCGCCGATATCGTGACTGAATAAATACGTTGTATGTACGCATATATAAGCACGCATACGCGATAAGTGCCAAAGTCCTTTCTCCGGACTGCATGGAATGCGATCCTTAACAACACAGCTTCGGCGAAACTTTGTCATCGACAAATTATAACCATCCACCAATCAACATTTTTTCTTTGCACGTCCCGTGCGGTGTGTATCGTTGGAAAATTTTTTTTCCCGCTCGTGCAGAACGAGATGAGGATCCTAATTTACACGTAGCTCATAACTCTTGGAGCGTTGCCGTTGTCGTTAAGAATAATTGTCAACCAGTTCATGCACATCCAACTATATACATTCGTGCCTACCTAAATGTACGTATATAAACTCGTTCTTACAAAGACCATCGACTGATGCAACGTCGCGCTCGTCCTCGCATCGCGGCAGTAGCGCATAGTGCACGCGCGTACTCGCCTCCTTTCAAAATATTGAATTCTCAAGACGAAATGGTGACTGGCACGAACACGTATACCGCGTATTACTTCAATTTAATTTTAAACCAAACGTACGTTATAAAAAAACAAAAATCCTAACGTCCTACATTGAAATGAATTATTCGAAGCTCGTTTCGACATTTGTAGCTATATAACACGTATTATCGCGTTAGTGTTGGATTTTGTATTATCATAATGAGCTACGCTCGTAAAATTGAAACGTCATCGACTCACCGGCCCATTATTTATGGATTTTTACTTTTTTATTCTTTACTACCGTGTTTTTTTTTTTTTTTTTTCCTTCTCGATAACGACGCGCGATCGAGAAATGAACTTTTTTATATTTTATTTTTCACACATTCCGTTCGTTTCATCAGTCCTTTTTAGAATCAACGTATATAATTCACACGTTTTGGCGCATAGTTGCATTTATATATGACAAAATTCAATCGTTCAAATAAATATATGCGATATTTATGACGTAGCAAGTTGAATAAACTCTGCACTTGGTTCTCGTGTGACGCGTAGAAAAGTAACGCCGGGGTAAACGAAAGAAAGAGAGAGTGCGTTTGTCGAGCGAGCAGCGGATCAAATACACTTTCTAATAGCTTTTCCTCTCGTTCGGTGAATCTTTGTTCCGGCAATGACAACGAAAAAATCACACGACCCAACGTCTTTACAAATAAGCCAATTTTAAAAATTCATACTGCATTTTTCAGCCTTTGATACAAACAAACCCATTGCTCCTCCGTCCATGTCAACAATCGCAGATTTGTGAACCGACGGAGCTAAAAATATCATGGAAATCTGATGACATTTTTTTCATGAAATAATGTGCAATCGCTGAGCGAATTGAAATACGCCCGTGCGTGCGTGTCTGTGTGTGTGCGCGAACGAGAGAGCGAAGCGAAAGCAAAACTATATATACGTACGGGAATTTAAAACTCGGCGACAATGACGAGCACCAAGGACGATCCGCAGGCGGAAAGGATCCGAAAAATGTTCAGCTGGAGCAACGGACTTACGAGCAGGTACGACGGGGGTGGGTTATATTTTTTCTTCGCATGGAATATTTGATTTATTCGTCTTTTCGCTCCTAATACCAATTGCAATATATTTAAATGTATGCGCATTATTTTGTATCTCAATCGTGAGAAACGAAGTCGATAATGAAATTGGCACGTTATTAACCAAACGATGCATGCTGGTATGGTTTTATCCATACATGCGCGCTTCCGCGATCAACGTCCGTTCGAGCGGCGGGCTTTCACCCGCCGGATATTATACTCCGCGTATTGCAAAAAATCTGTCGAGCAACTAAAAAAAATCCACAGGCTTTTCACCTCCCATATTTTGGCAAAATTAGTAGTTTAAAACTTGCGAGTGTGCGTCTATTTTCACATGTTGGCTTTTTATTTTATTTTTTCACCGATGGGGGGACACACGAGTTTTTCACGCTGCGCTAGTTCGGCGAGTTTGAAATTGCAGAGTATACGCTACACCTCACCGACGTCATTCTCGCATCGGTTATTTCACTTAGAATTTTTATATCCATGCAGAACGCATGCGTTTTTTCGAGTATACATTTTTCGCATACATTGGGATACCTCCGTATGCCTCCGTAATACGGGTCAATGGGCCAGTCATCAAATGGCTCAATCACATCCTATTATATTTTCCTAATAAAGTAATTCCATTAAAAAACTGATCGTCGGAGCGTTGTGCAGATTTCATAAAAGATCTTGATGCAAGAATCGATCGTATCGACCATTGGTATTTTAATTGCATGCCTATCTCGTATCGCGTACGCGCTCTACCGATCACCACCTTGCCGATCTTTGGAAAATCGGCAAGATGGCACCGCCAGATGGCGCACCACCTGCCATCCTCTCCTCTCTACTCCTCGGAAAAGCCTTGAGCGACTCGGGTCCTCCTCCGATAACCAATTAAAAGACTGAAAATACGACGAAATATTTCAATAAAAATATACAAAAAGTTTATGAGTTTTTATCTCTTTTCACGATGCAATGATTTTGCGAAGCTTTATTTATTGAGTCGATTGCTTCTTTCAATTGTAATTTCAATCGTAATTATTACTTCTCGGAGAAAAAAAAACGCAACGATCGAATCTCGTTCTTTATTTTCGTTTTTAGAGATTAATTATTTATATGTATCCAATAATCCAACAATTAAAGATTTTTCGAGCCGAGCAAAGCCACGAAATAGCAGCTGCGGTAACGCGCGGGTCCACCGACTATGACGACACGCCATACCGGCGTCTTTGTTTGCAGTGTTTCTCGAACGATACATTTTCTTTCCTCGACGCCCTCACAAAAGATTCTCCGAAACGAAGGCTTTTTTTTTTTTTTTATGTAGTTCAATTATCTTTTTCATACCACCCGGTAGCGCCAATTAACACGTATATTTTCGTAAGCCTTTGAGGCGGTTTCAGAGTTTCGAAATCGAATGTTTGAGTTAAAAATTCACACGCTCGTACAAATAATATTCGTTCGTCCGACGAGTCGGGCGCGCGCGCGCGTGCGCATGTGCCGCTTCACCATTTTCCAAATGTACGTTTTACACATTGTGTTAATGTTTTGAGAAATCGTCTCAAGCAGACAAAGATCTTTCTTTCTTCGAGCCCAAATATTCGCCACAATTACCGACTAATTTATGACCAATGGATTATGAAAATAAATAATGACCTATGTAGAATTCAATATCCGGCGTTTGCAACGGCGTTTGCCTCGAGAACAAAGAAAAAAGCTGAAAAAAGTGTGGTATATCCGCGGGATTTTTTTTGTTTCGTTTTTTTGCTCTATCCGACATGTGATCCATCATTTCAAATATAATTAACCGATTGTCGTCGCATTACACGGTACGTATACGACGTCAATAACGTCAATATGCTCTATTCGTGTTTGTGAATTTTTTGCGCGGCCGGGTACAACATTTGTCGAAAGATCAAAGTTATGCTAATTCCGTTGAACGGCGATGGGTTTATTAAAATGAAATTAAAGTTAAAAAAACGATACTTGTGAATTGTCGAGGGAGCGTGCTACTTTTGGTTAAAAAGCAGGTTATACAATAAATGACGCATCGATATATAAATCGAAACGAGATTGTGAACCCCATACGCGGCGAATACACTTATTGGTTTTCCCAGTGGTTTTACGTAACCAGCGCTCAGAATTAACGCCGCTTTCACGATCCTGCCACCTCTCTATTTCTATCCTCCTCCTTTCTTTCCACACCACATATACCAAGCTTCCCGCGATATTCAAACGAATCTTACGCTTTGCCAAATTAATCAAAATTATTAACTTATTTCCTTATTAACCTCCGAAGCGGTCGCGAGACGTACGACTCGCGAAGCATATGCGTCGAAAGGGAGCGAGCTCTACCAACTAATTTTCCGGTAGACCTTGGCCGGCCGAAACAAAAATATAAATATACAGACACCTGGGATAAGACGCACACACTTTTTTGCCTCGCCGAGGAGCAACATCGCAACCTTCCAAATCTTTATTATTCTTTTCTTAATTTACGTATTTTCTTACTTCTCCGTGTGGGTTCGAAGCTCGCAACACTCGCCGCGACCTTGGATCTTGAACACGGTATCACATTCAACCGGACGAGTAGTGGCAATTTTGCGTCGATTTCTCAAAATGGCCGAAAGTGCAAAATTCAACACAATAACTTTCTCCTCGATCGAAGATTCCCGCGCGGCAGAATCGTCTCGTCTCGGACGATAATAATTCAACCCCGTCCATATAGTTCGTAATTGTCGTTTCGTTGTTACGCGTTACAAGAAAGTTATTTCATGAAGCTACAATCACAAATTGTATAATGGCTTTTCTCTTGGATCAATTCTCCTTCTTCTCCTTCGTCAAACTATCAGACGGGATGAATTGTTTGTTACAAAGCACGGCCTTTTCACTACTTCGAGCGTTTATATAATTGTCAGTACCTATTGCCTGCACTGCTGCTGCATGGTTTCTTGGCCAAACGAGCCGCGTATAGTTTTTTTTTACCCCGTACGGATTTTCTTTTCTCTATGATTCGTACGAAACACGGCACTCGACTACTACCGAGAACGCAAGTAGCTGAGGAAATTTTCGGTCAAGGGGTCATATTATTAACATCCGTTACGAGAATTTCACCAAACATCAATATTCTTATCGCTAGATGGCATCATTTTTCTATCTGTACAAATATGTTTATCGTTCGATGAAAATCAAATGAATCAACCTCGTGTACACGAATATTACGTTTGAAAAAATTACATCGTCGTCGTCAAAATTGTCGCACGAAAAGCTACGTCGCGACGACGACGCGGTCCAAAAGTTCATGGATCCTTTTTGTATTTTCGCAACTCACGTACATATCGAAATATTGCGCGCGTTCGTACATTATTTAATCGACTTTTTATTGTTACATCATGGAGTGGAATGTGAGTGTGTGTCGCGATAATACTACTCCGAAGCAATTGCGCAATGACTCTGGGGAAAGTGGCGAGGAACGTCTTGTTGACCACCGGGTGGCATGCGGGGGGCGACGCGCCGATGGGGCGATGGGGCGTTTGTCCGCAACGTGTTGCGCTCCGACCACGTAGGTGACCCGAAACGATGACAAAACTTGAGCCAAAATTACGAGATACCTATATTTCTCGCTCCAATTCAACGTATGGGGGGGAATCGTCTGAATTTTACGACATACACGATGATTCGTACGAGATGGTACAAGACGTATATTATTATTTAATACAAGAAAAAATTGTCGTAGGATATTTTGTAAGCCTCTCGAACGCGATAAGTCTCGGGCGAACAACGATAAACGCAATAAGAAGACGATACGAGACAATGGGCATGCGTGCATGCACGTGGCATATCTTTATATTATACGTATATTGTAGTCATTGCCGCTGATATTGTTGTTGCCATGAATTTATTTACGTACGTATTCCGATGCGATGCACACGCTCGCGCATACAGATGTCAAAGTTACGCTAATGGCAAATCAATGAGAAACCAATTGCACGAGTCCGTATATATCTTTAAACTCGTTGAATTTCCGTTCAATAGATCGCCTCACCTTTTTCAATATATGAAAAATTAAGTTTTTTTTTTTTTCAACACACGCTTTCTCGTTCAATAATTATGGAACATGGAAAATTCGGTGTTGGTCATTAACGAGAGACGCGTAATGCGATCCACGAGATTATAAACCCACTTATACCTCGCTCATTGTCCTCTACTTATTTTCAATATATTATACGTATATGGAGAGTAAATTGTCAATTTAATACGTATATAAACAATGTTTGCATTTTCAATGAAACAAAAATGTTAATCTAGCATTCTAGCAAATTGACGCACATCACCACTCGTATATTTAGCAAGGATCGAGTCAACCGTTCGAGCCCGGAATGACGCGTCGATTTTCCTTCACCTCGATAACCTCCGACGGCGGGGAGAAAAAAACGCACACGTTCGACAAGGACTGCGGTGACGATCGACAGAGGCGCCGATAAAAAACAAACAAACAAAATGCCTAATCGATTTTCAATTGTTGTTAGTCAAATATTATGACTATTGTCATGATTGGACGATTTTTATTCCGAGCACGTATTATTAAAAAATGAATCGTAGGTCGTGAATAATCTCGTTCATCAAACGCGCGCGGTCATTATTTTATTCATTTTTTAACTATTATAAAACGACCGATGTTTCAAAATTATCATTCGTTCGGCCCAATTATTTGGCCTTGCGTTGCATTTCTTTTTTCTTTTTTTTTTTTTTCATTTAAAAATATTTATGCACGCGATGTAACCACGGAAATAAAAAGTGTAACCACTTTGTGCTTGATTTTTCGTTGGCGCGCATGTCCGTGCATGCAATTTGTTCGCAACCCCTGAGTTTGCTCAATTTTGACGAACGCACGCGGAGATTGAAAAATATTGGCGTGCGTGACACGCGATACGCTATTTGCTACGAAAAATTGCTTTCCCAATTTGTTTGTCAGTCAAGATGACGAAATAAGTATAAAACTGTTTGCAAAGTCGCGGCGGCCGTGACTATGATGCTCACGAAGCCTAATCACGGTCAATGGAGTCGTCGTCGTCGTTGAAAAAGGAATGTAACCATTATCCATTATTTTTGAGTGCGGTGCTCGTGCGGCGGGACCAAAATTCTTAGGTCGTAATTTTTTATATGATTATCGCATTGACTTAATATTTCTATATGGCCACATAGCGTGTTATTTAAAACTCTTTGTATTTGTACTATAATATATACGGTGTCGCTGAAAATCAGTTTAAATTTGTACGACCCAAAACTCTGTGGTTTCAAGATGACGACGATTGTGGCTTTCACTTTTACTTCGGACTCGTCCCCTCCGCGACGCGGCTGTGTGTGCCTTGGGAACGTCGTTTGCAAATGAAAAAAATAGAAGAAGAAAAAACAAAATGCTATTGGTCGATCGAATTGGCGCAATCGCGCGGATTTCGACGGCTTGCGATGCGGCGCGTTTATTTCCGAAGAGAGCAAAATTTCCCTTTCAATTTGTATTCATTATCAATAAGATTTTCCTACTTCCGTATGAGTTGTAATCTTTTACGTTACTCCATACATTGAGCATTCATTCCGAAGGAGAAATTGATAATAATAATATGAGAAAAGAGAGTTGGCGGGGGGGAGAGAAAGGGAGAGAAGACTCGGTTCGGATCGAAGAGCGAGCACCGAGCAGCGAGCAGCGAGCACAAGAGTCAATTGTTGGTTTTGTTTTTAAATATTTTTTTGAATCGTCAACGAAACGAATGAATATAGTGTTATAACAGGATGAAGTAACTATATAGTTATGAGCAAAAGTCTAAAGAGCGCGAGGAATTAAGAAGGTGGTGTGTGCGAGAGAGCGAGAAAGAAATGCGGTGGAATGTCCAGCAACTGCGAGAACGTGCAGAGAAGGACAACGATAAAGTCGTGCGTTCGTGGAGGTACTCGCGGTTGTGAGCGGCGACTTGATTCGCGGTTCCATCAGTCTTGCGGCAGGGCTCGAAAGTCGTGGAGGGTCCCTCGTGCGTGTTTTACCGTCGTTTGCCATCCGAGTGTTTCAAAGCCTTTGCCTATTTTTCTTCTTTTAAACTTTAATCTACAAATACAAATAACACGTTATAATAATTACACGCATTATTCATCGGTGATATTTGTATTTGGACGAGAATCGTGAGGTTAGAAACGATCGTTGAACGGTCAACGCACGAATATAACAATAACGTTAACGGGTTTATTGAGAAAATTTTGGTGTACCGATTAAACAAGTCGAAACTCACCGACACAATCTCCGAGAGACATACACAAATAAATAATATATTTCTATAAATTTTTATTGTGCCGTGTACGTGTGCTGTGATTACATTGATAAAGATTCATTATTAATGGTGCGACACGTTCCCCCCTTCGATAATAAACCAATCGTCAGTTCGACACAAGGGATTATTATAGATTTGCTTCAACAGCAGCAACCAACAGCGGAGTAAGAAAACTCGACAACAAAATCAGTACCGACTCGGGTCCAATAATCGGTGCATCATCGTCGTCGTCGTTTATTCGTTCCTCATCTCGGTTGTTCGTCCATCGGGACGAAAGTTTTGTGGCAAACTACGATCGTGAGACCGAATCTACTCGGTCCAACAGCCTTTGGGTACGATACTCGTGTACGTTTTTATTATCATCCATTATCGAGATGTATTTTTTGGCATTAATCTATACTCCCGATGCGGCGCGATCATTTTTCTTTCTCCGATTTTAGAGGATAAATTATTTTTTTGTTTGTTAAAAGAAAGAACGGGTAGCGAGCGAGAGTTTGCGTTACTATATTCTACGTTTGACCTAGAAATCTTGCTTGAATATTTTTTTAATATGAGAAATAATATTCTCGTGGAACTGACGATTTTCAACGAGAAGGAAATCTCGGAGAGATTTGTATACTATAGGCTATTGTTGTTATAGAAACAGAAATCTCAGGCGTCTCATTGAAACGAGCACAGCCACGAGTTTTTGAGAATGAAAGTCCAACTGTGACTATGCACGGTCATCGATTTTCCAAACGCCGAACTACATTTTTATTACTACAACGTTTGCGCGCCACGTTTTTTTATTTATTTTCTTTCACTTTAAATTACTTTTTTCCATTTAGTTACAGTCAAATCAGTGTAGATTTTATACAACAAAAAAATTGTAATAAACTATTTGCAATTATAAGAATATAGACATATTTACCAAAAATCAACCCATTTCCAACTTATTTTAACAAGTTTCGGACATCCAAAAACGTCCTCGTCCGTTAACGCGCCCGAAAAGACGTTGCTTACATTTTTTTCTAACCCGCGCAATTCCATTTCTCGAAAAAAAAAATGGAAAAGCTCAGCGGAAAAAAAGCAAACGATCGTCTCTCATATTAGTGTCGAATTTCGTTCACCGTACACTCGAAATGCTAAAAGTTTCAACGAGGTCTCACACCGGTATACCATAATCAGTCAAGATATAGACACCGCAAGGCAAAAGAGCGCGCCGCGAGACCGCCGATCGATGAATCGATGCGAGGAGCGAGGTATACGCGACGCGCGCCGGTAGCTCACTTCGTGTCTCTTCAAATCACTAGACACTTTACTTTGGTGATCGTCACGCGTATCGCGCGAATCTCGTGTTAAATTTATCGTCTAATCCAAAAATACATTTTCAAATACACAATCGATCGATTTGACCGTTGAGACGGGCAAAGCTCAAATAAGAAAAATAAAAATAACAAAAAACATGAAAACACTGGGCGAACGGATTAACAGTTTGAAAGGCAAAAAAAACGTTGGTCCTAGTTGAATCCTACAGCGCGGTCGCAACAACACTGTTTACATCACCGTCCGGATTAACGAGCAAGCACTTCGTTCGAGAGGAATAAAGGCACGCGTACACACCCGCGAAATACGCGCCATTCAATAAACAACAACGCGTTCTTTTTTCGTACGTCGTGTCTATTCGGTCGGTGCAAACTCACTCATACGCTCTCACCAAAGTCCAAATAATTGTGCCTTTTCGCACAATTGGCGTCGCCACCGGTACGCATATACTTTGGTGAGTGTGTATGAGAGTGTGCACAGAGCGAATACAACCATTGCCCTTGACATTGCTTGTTATTTATTTTCGTTTAAAAAAATGTCTTACGATCGATGTGGCTTTTCTTTTTTTCCTTTCAAATACACACTAAAATCTCCCTTCACAACCGATTGCCCATCGGCCCCGGGAGTTTTGTTTATTTTTGTTTGCAAATTCGGCGAAACGTTCGGAGGCTCGGAGGTCGTGCAAAGCGCGTCGAGAGTAGCAGCGGAAAAGGTTGGGTCTTTCGTACCAAGATCAACGCGTACGATTAAGATTACGTCTTGATCGCATTGGTCGTGGGTTACTCATTTCATCTCCAACTGTATTGAAAATTTCGAGCTATCGACGACGAGCTATGTCTTACAGCTTGTGGCTAATTCATATATTATTATTTTTTCGCCGATTCTAAATCTTTCTTCGAGTCTACCTTCGGCTCTTCGGGACCAAAAGAGTCCCGAATTGTTTAAACTATGGGGACGAGACAGCAACAGGGTGCACGCTCAAACTTCCTGACTATTATTATTTTTTATCTACTTTCACTCTACTCGCTCCTTCTTCCTCCTCTCTTTTTCCTCTTTTTCCTCTTTTTCCGTCTTCTCTGCCTTTCTTTCTTGTTACTGGCTGTCGTCGCGCACCAATTCACGTCACCGTGTGTAACATCTTGTACCACGTATCGTTCGATAGATTGATTGCAAGTGCGCGCGCTCTGCCACTTTTTCTCCGAATAAATTTATATTCGCAGAGAATACAATTGCATAATTTTTATTTACAAATGTTCATTCAACCAAAGTAAATAACATTGGTTTTGCAATTACTTAAGCGAAGGGACTCTGACGAAGGTATGAAAATTAATATTATCCCGCTACGAAGATGGAAATTGTGAGAATAAGCTTCGAAACAACGCGAACATTGTGATTAGAAAAAATAATCATTTGAATCGAGGCTTTTGAAGGAAAGAGGAAAGAGAGGAGAGACGACAAAAAGCTGCAAAAACTTGGTATCATTCGTGGAATATGGATGATGACGTTCGCCTTGAATGGAACCTTAAAAAAATTTCGTATGCAAGATTGATATTTAGTATAGACGCGACGACGTCGCGAGACCGCTGAAATTTTTTTCCTTGTATACGACGACATATACCTATTACAAGTAACACGCTCAAGTTATTCGTTGCCAAGGAGACTAAGAATTTAATAGCCAGTGTGCAAAGTACAAACCGGTTGCCACGCTTACTTTCCTCCTCTAAAACCGGACGACCAACGCGTCTATGTACCAAGCAGATTTTGCCGTTTCCGACCGAGGGTCAAAGTCTTCACCGTGCTGGATACCTATTGGTATATTGTTTTTTTTTCATACTCAATCGATATACCTACACCATGTAACAAGTATATTAACGCAAATGCTTCTCATCCTCCTTGTCGCCGCCGTCGTCTGCAAATATGAGCAAAAAAACGTCGTTTCTGCATTTGTTTGCGGTTCGCCGGGCTTCTTAAAAAATTACCGAGACAAAAAAAAGTTGAATCGAATAATATGCGTGTTATGTAAATGGTAAAATAGGTGCTTCTACATAGGGAAACTCGGGAGGAAGATTGCTACCGCGGGTGCGAATACGACGCTCGTGACGGCCCGAGACCCAGGATCTCAAGACCAATTTGCGCACTCCGCGGTGAAAGGTTCTCGCCGCGATTCTCCAACGATTTTAACTGCTTTCGAGTATATAACTGCATAGCCCATAGAAAAACAGATTATCCCATATTCATCCCATCAGGGAAACAATGATACGAAAGGGAGAAAGTGCATCATGATTTCCTCCGGGATGTTGAAAGTCATTTTTTATTTGAACCTCAGAAAAATCTTGATATTTTCGTTATCTAATATAATAATGGCGCCAAAAAATATCTCGGCTCTTTATTGAGCCCAAAAACAAAAGCTTTACGCGCGTACGTTCGCAACGAGAGAGAGAGAGAGGGAGAGAGAGGGAGAGAGATCCGAGGCGAGAGACTATAAAATTTAGATACGCGCTCATACAAGAGGGAAAAAATCTTCTCGATCGAACTATCGAAGTGGGTCATTCTCGTTCGAGTGCCAAATATTATACGCGTTTCTCAAACATACCTCCCGTTCGAGAATTGGTACGAGTTTTGTTCCACGATCGAGACGAGTCAGCGGAAAAAATGTGTCACGAGAATTAATCGAAAGAAAAAATTTCAACGAATTAAAATTGAATAAATAGTGGACATTGTTTCTTTATATCGACGATAAGAAGCTATAGTGTCGTGTTTCACGCGCATTTAAATACACAAAAAGGGAAAAATATAAGATTGCGCGCGGATAAGGCAATTTTTTATGTGACGACTTTGGATGTTGGCGAGAGAGGGGCGGTGATTGGCCGAACGCCAACCGAGTTCGGTAATTCACCGATCGCTGTATAAACCAACGGATTGCTTCGGTAATTCGGTAGAACGCGATTACGCGGCTCAAGCATCGGAATGCCAAGAGAGTGCGTACCCCGCGACTCCATTAATATATAAGCGGATGGGCTATCGGCAAAGTGTTAAAATCTTTTGCGAAAACGATACGCGCGCACGATCGATCCGTTATATTATTTATGATTACAAGATCGCGCAACGACAAACATTGCCCAACGTGATCCAGGACGCGCGCATAGGATTTACTCAATACTTATATATTTGGTATTTGGTGGGACTGTCGAGCGCCGAGAGGGCAGCAAAAAAGAAAGCCAGCCGTGCCTGCTCTCGCTATACGTCGCCGTTTAATCTATACGTATACGGCTTACGTAACGCGATACATTGGCTCTCTCGCTCAAAGCGTTATATGCCGTTCGATGCGATACATTATTTTACTTAGGAATTTTTTCCATTCACTCCCCTTTATGTTTATTATCCTCGAATTTGATTGCAGTGACGTTGTTGTTAATTCGACGCCGAATTCAACGAGCACGATGCAGAACGTAGAGGCGGGAATCGTCGAGGGTAATCCGCCGATGACACCCGGGAGCGTTCTCGCGACACCGGGATTAAACAATGCGACATGGAATCGACAACAGGCCGTAAGCGTCAGACACGCCTTCAAAACATACGGAAGCAGCAAAAATCCAAATCCCGTCATACAGAATCTTAGTATGACGGTTGCCAAAGGTTCCATGTAAGTTATTCTTTTTTTTAGCTCCGTGTAAGCCAAAGACGCGGCTACGTAAACCAAACCGGCTATAAAACCAAAGAAATCAAACGATAGCTTCGATAATTGCAATAATTATCGAGCTTTGTTCAAGCTCTATTTCTTCGCTGTTTAAATTTCTACGTCTCCGTAGCGCGTACCATTTGTATATCATGCATGCACGAGTGAAAGGCATCAGTTTCCAATGAATTAAACGCTATTGACGCAATTCGTATCAACATGTTTTTCGCGAAAATTTATATTATTACAAAATTATTGCGTACCGATTGTGAGAAAATAGCAGGTTGCTGCAGGTTCTTCTTCGTTTTGATCATTTACCGGCTTATTATTTTCTCTCACGAGGGATATTGAACTCGTGTTTTCTCGAACCGCGCCACCGCTATTATCAGCTCAATTACGTTGTTGAGTTTTCGATATGCGGGGCGAATGACGTCGTTGTACCATATGAAAACTTGTTTTTGCACGACAGATACGGTCTTCTCGGGGCGAGTGGATGTGGAAAAACGACTCTTTTGTCTTGCATCGTCGGACGAAGACGTTTAAACTCCGGTGAAATATGGGTCCTCGGAGGCAAACCCGGAACGAAAGGATCCGGTGTACCGGGCAAACGAGTCGGTTACATGCCCCAGGAAATAGCTCTGTATGGCGAATTTACCATTCGCGAAACGATGATGTATTTTGGATGGATTTTTGGCATGTGCACGGCAGAGATCGTCGAGAGGCTGAGGTTTTTACTACAATTTTTGGATCTTCCGTCCCAGAATCGACTCGTCAAGAATCTCAGGCGAGTGACGCATCTTGCGATCCGTTTAACCATCATTTAACAACCGACATAATTATCATTTTTTAATAAAATATATTTATCGTTGAAAGATGCTTGATTATTTCATCGTTTGTTGCAGCGGTGGACAGCAAAGACGCGTGTCCTTCGCGGTTGCTCTGATGCACGATCCGGAACTATTGATCCTTGACGAGCCCACGGTCGGTGTCGATCCTCTTCTAAGGCAAAGGTCAGTTGCATAATTGTACGCCGTGTCCCGATACAATTTGTATTATAGTTGCGCGCATGCGCAACCTCTCCGTCACGATAATCGGCTGGTACGAGGACGAAAAAAAAAATATATATATAAGACGCGGTTCAAAGGTCAAGGAGCTCATAGTCTCGTCGATCATCGATGAGAAGATGCATAAGAGCCGAATAGACGCGCGCGACAAAAAAATCTCACCTCCTCGAGATCGCGCAAATATCTGTGATAAATAAAACATGAGCTCGTAAGTCAGAGACGAGATCGCGTTTCTTGCGCAAAAGTTTCTTGCAAATAGCGCGTGTATCAATGACAACAACAACCAAATCCACCGCTAGTCGTTTTTTAGAATTTTCTATACCGCCGGGGACGCTTCAAGGACTAATGCATTTTTAAACGAGTTCCGATGCAAATATTTTATATACGCTCAACTTGTTATTATTATTATTATTAAAAGCGTCATTCGCGCTTGTCACGAAAATCGCTTAACACCCTTTAATGCACATTTTAATGATAATCCGTGTGTTGCAGCATTTGGAATCACTTGGTTCAAATAACGAAGGATGGAAACAAAACTGTAATTATAACGACGCATTACATCGAAGAGGCTCGTCAAGCGCACACCGTGAGTTCTTGCATGCCTATTTTTCTTCTTTACCCTCCGCGCTCCTTCTTAATTTCATTTTTTTTTCCTTACGAGGCTCGAGCTCCCCCATTCGTATTCCAATAATCTCGACGAGCGAACAATCGCTATTTCTTTCTCGTTAATCGCTTCAATTTTATTTATGAGATGCTGATCGTAATACATCGTAATCAACAATACGAGGAGCTCTTTTTTCTCCTCCCGCATCGATTGTACGCGAAAGGTCGCCAGACGCGCGTACAAAAAAATCCTCGCTCATCGCAATCTCCATTTTTTCTTGCTTCACATATTTTAATCTGCTCGAAGGAATATTAAATTTCCTTAAGCTAAGATAAGCTACTATGACGCCAAGCTAAATGTAAATATTTTGAATTTTAAAAGATCGGCTTGATGAGGAGCGGTAGACTTTTGGCTGAGGAATCGCCGAGGGCTCTTTTAACAATGTACAATTGTCCATCGTTGGAGGACGTTTTTTTGAAATTATCGAGAAAACAAGGACAGTACAATCAACCAACCACCGAATTAAACATCTCCAACAACATAAGTTTGGTGAGCGAATTATTAATCTGCAATTGTACATCGAGTCAAGTATTTATGAAATTGCTTTGCTTTTGTTTGGTCATCAGGCTTCCTTGAATTGGGGCAAGAAGGACGAACCTGTTTACGTAACCGAAGAATCCGGCGTGGTCGGACTGAATTTTCATCAGAGCAAAGAAGTCCTGATCCACGATACGACCAACGGGGTTGGCAGTCATTATGACGTGAGAAATATTATCATTATCATCGCGCACCGCGGTCCATGCATAAGTCTTCCTTCAAAATTAACTCTCTTTCGTTCTCTCTGAAATTTCAATAGCTCAATGGTAAACCACTGCCCGGCGCAAAAGGTGATTCGAGCGTCGAATGCGACCATTGTAATTTCGCCGATTGTTTTTACAATTTGACGAGCGTTGGAAAAATCAAAGCGCTGTTGCAAAAAAACTTTCTTCGTATGTGGAGAAACGTCGGGTACGTGAAAATTATTTTACTTTTTAAATGAAAAATATTCAAACAAGTTTAATTGATGGAAGAATTTGTTTTTACAGGGTGATGCTGTTTATATTCGCTCTACCGGTGATGCAGGTAATCCTCTTTTGTCTGGCCATTGGAAGAGATCCAACGGGCCTTAAATTGGCGATAGTCAATCACGAAATGGTCTGGGAGAACAAATCTTGTCCCGTCTCGGAGGAATGTAGTTTGACGAATCTCAGTTGTCGTTATTTAAAATTTCTCGATAACGAAACAATGATAAAGGTGAGTCAAGATTTTTCCACCATTCTCGCCCCACGCATCGATTTAGATATTGAAAAAAAAAATCGTCGTTCCGATAAATACATGCAGGAATATTACGAGGATCCGGAATCGGCGATGGAAGCTGTCCGACGAGGTCAAGCCTGGGGCACTTTGTTCTTTACCGAAAATTTTACAGACGCTCTGGTAGCTCGTATGATGCTCGGACGCGATGCCGATGAGGAAACTCTCGATCAGAGTGAAATAAGAGTATGGCTCGACATGTCGAGTAAGTTGATACTCACTCCCCCCCCCCGACCACACCTTTATATACCCATATATATTTTTAAATCGTTTAATTAATCGGCTTTTAGATCAACAAATAGGCTTGATGCTCGCACGAAATCTACAATACTCTTACCGAGACTTTGCCAAAGATTTTTTATCGGCCTGTCACCAAAATACCAAACTCGCTGACGTACCGATTCAGTTCAAAGATCCTATCTATGGATCTAACGAGCCGAGCTTCACCGACTTTGTAGCACCCGGAGTTATTCTAACGTGAGACTCGTTATTGTAACATCGATAACGAGGCGGCATAACAATTGTCTCATTTTTATACTTTTCAGAATCGTATTTTTCCTCGCAGTCGCTCTGACCTCATCGGCATTGATAATCGAAAGAATGGAGGGACTTTTGGACCGAAGCTGGGTCGCCGGTGTCTCGCCCGGTGAAATTTTGTTTTCCCATGTTGTTACGCAATTTGTCGTTATGTGCGGACAAACGACTCTCGTCCTCGTATTCATGATTCTTGTTTTCGGCGTCGAGTGCAAGGGTGACATTGGCTGGGTCATTATTCTCACTATACTACAGGGACTCTGTGGCATGTGTTTCGGTAAGACATTTTCCTCTGTTTTACAATCCATTTTTGTTTTTAATGCTTCTTCTTCATCGGACGAACAATGACTCGACATCTCGATGACTTTTTTTTTTTTTATTATTTACAGGTTTCGTTATTTCGGCAATTTGTGAACTCGAGAGAAATGCAATACAACTGGCGCTCGGCAGTTTCTATCCGACGCTATTACTAAGCGGTAAATATAAAAATGACTTGTCAATCGAATATCACCGTATAACCGCCTCACTTTCCAGCCTCTTTGCTATTTCATTATTTCATTGAGTTTTTCGAAAAGGGGGTTTGTCGTTCCATTAAGAATTGATGACGAGGAGAGTCGAAAATTTGAGCGGTTCTCCGATGTAAATACCGCAACGACGAGCCCTTACTGATCAATACGAAATTCGATGAGTTTGCAGGTGTAATATGGCCGGTAGAAGGAATGCCAACGGTCTTACGATACGTGTCCCAGGGGCTTCCGTTGACGATGGCAACAACGTCATTGCGCTCGATGCTGACTCGAGGCTGGTCGATCACCGAACCGGATGTTTACAACGGTTTCATCTCAACCATCGTTTGGATCGTTGTTTTTCTCACGATAAGCATGCTCGTTCTCAAATTCAAACGAGGATAATACACATTATTTAACCAGCAACGACGTTATATATAGTGAGAAAGCAAAAGAAAACAAAAGCAGAAAGCTATAAAAATACGTATGAGCCTCATTCGTTTTTCTGCCTATGTTATACTATTGTCTTTCGCGTGTACAGTATTTACAATATAGCGACAAATGTCTTTGTGTTTGGTGTGTGCGTGTGCGGGTGCGTGTGCGTGTGCGTGCGTGCGTATTTTCGATAATTTAACCTACCCGCGATAACCATCTAGTTTCAATTTCGACTTTTCATACTTCTGTCCGCCCTATTTTTATTTTATTATAAATACGCGTTAAATTATTTCAAAATAACCGTCGAACCGTCGAACCGTCCTTGCGTCAATAATACTTTTTTTTCATTATGTCACTTTGAGGACATTGATGCGAAAGAAAGAAAAAAAAAAAAAAAAAATCAAATGTACGTATTTTTCTACTCCGTCCGCGATTTTTGCGATCAAGCACGTGATAGAATTTTCTTAACTCGCGTCAAATCGCAACTGTCGGCGCATCCATTTTTTCTTTTATACAACTTAATACTTATTTTCCGAAGAGAATATTAAACGATGCGGACCGCATTCGGGTTTCAATTTTGCTACCATGGAAATTCTTATTCGGAGGAGGTCTTGTACAATTTTTTGAAACGCGACATTTGCCTCAAGATCTACGAAGGAATTATAAAACTCTCGACGAAGCCCAATTGAATGCAAATCGTACCGACGCTCACAATTACTACCTTCATTATTGTCAATTACGATAGCTCCGTTTTATCCTATTGGAAAGTCGCTTAGCTTACTCTTTGTTTCTTCAAGTTGAGCGACGTGTACTCGAACGACCAAATTTATGTAAAGCCACGAAATAAAAGACGTCATTTAAATCGAGCAAATACTTGAATCCGATGGAAAAATCCCTTCACAATTATTGTCAATAACGACGCGATTAAGAATAATGTCGAGCCTGTCGCGGGCCGTTATTACCAAAAGGTGTATGGTTGAAAGAAAAGAAAAACATAATGTGTTTGTGTTCGTTGGCGTTTTTATTTTAATTAAAAATTAAGATATTAGGTAATAGCTGGTTATAGCTCTGTAGGACAATTGTACTTGCCCATGACTTAAGTGTATGTTTTATTTAAATTTTAATAATAACAAAAGTATGAAAGAAAAAAATTAACTACGATACGTCGTAGAATTATCATAATTACGTTTGAAAATATAATTAACCTTGAATCGATGCTGTCTCGAGTCTTTGCGATGTGTTTGCGATATTTTTGCCGCATTCGACAACGTTATTTTAGCAAATTATTTTGTACTTTTCGTCGTCCGCGAACCATTCCTCGTTTTCCATCACAACGTTCTTCCAATATTCTACAAATACGAAAAATATAAATATAAACATTTTATAGCAAAACGTTCGAAATGATGCGATTCGGCCGGCTTTCATCGAAATATCATTATATTCGTACCTGTTAAACTTTTTATTGATTCGCCGCTTCCTCCATATTCTTCGGGCAATATGTGACTCGGTATTGTTTGCAAAAAATTCGTATCGTCGCGCGGCTGTACGTGCAATCTCGAACGCATTTTTTTCGACATGAAATATCGAAAAACGTTGAGAATTACGCTAACGTAGGTCGGTGCGTTGATAAAATTCATTGATTCTATTCTTAGCGGATAACACGATTGCCAAGAGTGTACCAGTCGTTGTACAACGCTCGGAGTCATTTGTAGACCGTGGCCAAGGGTCACACCGTTCATATCAAATATTGCTCTTACCCCGTGTATCGATACGCTCTCGTTCTCTCGCGTCGCTACGTCCAGAACCATTTTTCCCGCCTATTTACATCAATTATCGATCGGTCAAATAATCCGTCACATTATTCTCATTCCAAAAGTCAAATTAACCACACGAATAAACATTTATTTTTTTAAATTGCCAAGTATAGCGCGTTGGCGAATCGACGAAAGATAGTGCGCGCGTTTTGCCAGATAGCGAAATCCAAAACTTGATAACGTTACCTTCAATACGTCCGCTTGCTTGTGCTTATTTGGATCGTGAACGCATGTTCGCGCTATTATTATCATTTTGCCCTCGTCGTCCAACTCTCGCAATGGTAAAAAGACGCTTGTCCGCGTACAACAAATAAGCATAAAAATTAACTTTTCACGGTTCAATTTATCCCCGTTTTATTAGTCACTAAAAAATCCGTAATACAAATTTTATGCACTTTTTTTTCGTACTAAATATTCAAGAAAAATTTTCAGATTCACGGATTCTGGCTGAAAATAATAATACAACAATATCCGTACTAAAATTACCCCATATCGAACAATTCCTGGAGCTCTGGCAAGTTGGGATTTCGATTCGCGTACCATTCTGGCACCGAGGCTCTTTGTTTGTGATAATTTTTCAATTTTTTCTTCGTCTTTCCAATGTCGAATTTGCATGCACGCAAAAATCTAAGTATCGAAAAATCATCTGTTGAAAAGTTTAACTTTAAGTTTTCAAGTATATAATATATAGTATAATGACAAATTTTGCAACACAATAAACTTTCAGAATTTTTTGTAATTACCGGTTCGCGCGTGCAAATTTTCTTTTTCAATAATCCACCGCCGTATTTCGTCAATAGAATTTTGCCGCACTTCATCGTCAGTTTCGTTCAACCGAGTGGCGGCGTATTCTTTTTCACTTTCCGACAGTTTACAAACGTACTCGCCGGTATTATCCATATTTTTTACACATCCGACAAATATTGTCACACAAATATATTATAGTTGTATCAAAATGTGCAACGTGCGCAAGTCCGACTCTCTTCTCGGAATGCACTACGCGTTCACCAACGATTCTTCGTAAGACAGCCAATAACAATAAGCAAAAAAAAAAAAAAACAGTTGTTCGTAACTCAACGTCATGAATGCTACTGAGCTCCGACGATATGCGGGTACAGAATTTTCCACACTACATACACATCAGAGTTCGCAATTCCCTATTTATTTCATACTGGTTTTTTATCGACGCAGCATCACTTCATGCATATTTAATTGATGTCCGAGTGCCTTTTACCAGCGCCTGCACAATACACAAACAAGCGGTCAATAAGCATCACCATTGATCATCGAACGGATCTCGTCGAACAGTGCCGAGTACAGGTTGTAGTGGGTGGAGGGAGCGAGCTGGTGGTCGTGAAAGTCGCTGAAAGTCTCGTTTCAGTCACCGCCTCCCCCCGCTCGGCATCAGAAAAATAGATGCATTTGCAACTCTACCTCAAAACTTTCAACCAAACGGCCCAAAAATGAATCCCCACATATCAGCTATGTTGATTTTTTTGGGTTTACGAATCCTTGGGTGGACATTCAGTGGTAAACGGTATCCCTTCAGTGTTAGTAAGGTCAAATCCACGGGAATTAAAATTGTTCGACGGTGACGAAAATATATTATTGGATCGTAGCTTGAAAGTGCAAACAGTTGGGCGGGTGGCTTGAGACATCTTCGGGGTGTGAAGGCAGGCTGGAGAAGATGCCTCAAACCCATAGTCATTATTATTATTAGCACGAAATCAAAACATTTTGGGGGGCTAACTTTGAAAGCAGGTGATTTCTAATTTTTTTATTTCAACCTTTTGGTATTATCCGACAAACGCTTCAATTGATTCGATAATTACTGGTAAATGAGGGGGGGGGGGGGAAGTCCGAGTTTGGAGGTCAAGCTTGTGGAACCTTTTTTTTTTTCGCAAAACATGCATCGACGATATCCGAGATAAAGCGTGTATCGTTTTGGATGTCTCTCTCGCACTCGCGCAACTGATATACCGTCGGGCCGGTGGCAACTCGACTTTATTTCGAACTGCTTTTCATGCTGGGAAGTGTAATTTTTTCCAAAAATATTTCATTTACCATCGGTTGGTATTTTGATCGCAATGGTCAAATGACCGAGTTAAGTAACATGAATTCGTACGATAGATTCCGTTTTACCGTAATTTCCAACCAATTGTTAATACATATTTGCAAAAAGAGATTAATTGCTAAATTGAGTATCGGTTATGTCGGTCTTACCGACGAAAGAAAAACTTGACACAACAAAAAATTATTAAGGTCCCCACCCCTCGGCCCAACGACCTAACTGTTACGTCTCGAAATTTCACAAGTTGCCAACTGCGAAATATGCGAAACGATGTTTTTTTTTGTCAAACTGCCGAAATGATCATCAAGAAGCAGCAACCAGCAGCAGCAGCAGCAGCTCGGTTCTTGGCATTGTCAAAAAAAAAAAATTCAATATACCTAGATTCTAAATACTAATATTATACAAATGAAATTAACGGTAGTATTTAAAGTTAAAATTAGCATATCAATTGAACCAGTCGGATTTTATGAAAATCATTGTCACTCGTCACAAAGGATTTGCTGATAGTTTCCAAAATATTTATTCTCAGGTATCGTACATATGCCAATTTGTAAATTACAAAGAGAGGCGAACGCAATACATATACGCTCAACTCGAACTTTTGTTTCCTTGTGTTTTGTACCGATATTGTGACGACATGGTTATATTATGTTCTCAAAAGTATATGTACGCCCGTTTAGTGCAACGTTGTTCTCTTGTCAATATAACGAAAAAATGGCGGGCAACGGGCAAAGTTTTCTTTTTCCCTCGTACACTGATTTTCAATATACATTAGCATGTTATTTAAATATATAACCTTCAACGCTCGATCGACGGAGCAACACAATTGCATCGGTCGATCGGGACTGCACGGTGCGCTCTTAATCCATCTAATAATGCTTCAATTGTCGTTGCTTCTTTTTTGTTTTACAACTCTCTCATCAAGCTTTTATTCGGCAAATAACAACTTTTATTATTCAGCTTACAAATACTTGATCTAATTTACGTATGTTGGTTCGAAAATCATTAAAATCAACATACTTCATATCCTGCATTTGACAAATTTTTCTCAAACATTTTTTTGTCCATTGTTTTTAACCGAGATAGATGCTTTTACGCTTATAATTTTGTTTCCAGATATAAAAATGTTGATTCAATAATACCTCGATCCAAACGCCCGTCGGAATGTCCGAAGAAGGCGGATCTCGCGCGACGTACGGTCTCGAAGGTGGCGGACGCGTTGTAAGAATTGAGACTGGTACAACGATAACGGACATACCGGAACTACATAGAAGCTTGGAGGAAACCTTGAGAAGACTGAGCACTAATTTCATGCCCCAGCGCCAGACTAGCGAGTCTAATAATGGTTAAAAAAAACATTATTTTAAACGTCAAATTCTGCGTATTCGAAAATATATCTTTTAAATTCGTATTGCCGTATGAAAAACTATTGGTTCCAATGTCCCAGAAATCTGATATACATGTCGTTGAATGTTTTTTTTCATGAATTTTTTACACCAAATATATCTGGAAAAGATAAAAAATGTAAATAAAAATAGAGGAATGTATTGAAAAAATGAATTTGCGTTTTTCTCTAATCTTTCTATAATAATCATTGTTTGTGAGTGATAAAGAATTTTCGTAATTGCGCAGTTTGCGAATTCGATGAAATGAAAGTTTTAACGTTACAGAGATGTCGGATACTCAAGCGGCAACGATATCCTCCGAGGAAACACCGTCGAACGTGTGGGATCAAGAATTGTCGGTTGACGTGACCGACGGTGCGCTATCGCCGAGTCAAACAACTCCTAGCGCTCCGACCTTGAGTTCAGACGACGAGTAAGAGGATACAACAATATAAGTTTTCAATGAGATACGCAAGATCCGGTTGTCTTGGGGAAAAAACGTTTTTGTTGTTAAAATTTAATATCGCGCATTGTTATCTTGAAAAATAGAGTGCTCTATTTTTCTTTTTAACGCTCAAACAATTGAAAATCGGCGGCGTATCTCTTTGAAATGAAGTAGCGGTGGTTAAATACGAAATTGATATTGTCACTTGAATCTAGCAAAAGATATTGCTGGGTTTGTTTCGCAACGGACGAAGACGATGCGACGGCGTCCTGGGTGAAGCCTTGCCATTGTCGAGGTACTACGAAATGGGTACATCAGGGCTGCATACAACGTTGGGTCGACGAGAAACAAAAAGGTCGTGCCGGGGCTCATGTCGCTTGTCCTCAATGCAACACGGAATATATAATCGTTTATCCGGACATGGGTATGTAAATATTACGACATTCGGCATTCGTTTTGATCGATGGTGCCAGTAATAAAAATCGACTTGTTCACCAATGGATTTGTGGATTGATTTCAGGTCCCCTGGTGGTTATATTAGACACGATAGACGGCGTTATTTTTCGAGTGTGTCCTTTTATAGCAGCTGGAATAGTTGTGGGATCGATTTATTGGACCGCGGTAACTTATGGTGCGGTAACGGTAATGCAAGTCGTTGGTCACAAGGATGGTCTTACAATGATGGAACAGGCCGATCCTTTGATACTCCTAGTCGGTTTACCCACCATACCGATTATGCTTGTGTTGGGAAAAATGCTCAGATGGGAGGATCAAGCTCTCAGCCTTCTTAGACGACATGCTTGTAAAGTTCCGATTCTCAGACACTTTTTGCCACGCAGGTATGCCGCCGCCGCCACCACCTTTTTGTAACAACATCAATTTCAACCCCATTGATACTTTCAGCTATTCCGACGATGACAGAGCCCAATCTCAAGACGTCCCACCTATGAGCGATCCCGTATCGGCAACTAGAATCTTGTGCGGTGCTCTTTTGCTTCCAACTATCGCCAGTATCTGCGGCAAGATATTCTTCGAGAGCATGAACTCTAATTTTCAAAGAACTCTCTTGGTGAGTTTGTTTATAAATATTGTCTGATGCATACGACGAGGCATTGTTAACCGTATAAATCATCAAAAGTACTTTTCATTTTATTTAGGGAGGCGTGGCGTTTATAACGATAAAAGGTGCTTTCAAAATTTATCACAAGCAACAACAATACGTAAGACAGTGCCAAAGACGTATAATGGATTATACGGATTCGAACGTAGCAATGTATAGAAGACAACAAAGTACGGATAACAACCCAACGAGCTAAATCCGTAAAGCTATATCGCGAATTACCGAATATCAATCAATCGTTATTCAGTCTTTCCGACTTCAAATCGCTAAAGGTTTGAGAATAATTATATTATTAATATAAATTGAGGAACGACGAAACAGAGTTACCCGTTTGAGACAAGTTTCGATATTATTAAATAGATCGATAACAACTGATGTTGCATGAGATCCTTTTTAATCTCATTTACATTGAACGCATTGACAAGCACGCCTTCAAGTGCCACGAAGTTGAGCAAAAATACAGATTAACCGATGTACACATAATCGCATACGCGGGGATGATGCAATTATTTCTCAAGTTGACATCACAAATGATGTTTTTCTTTTGTGATTTGGTGATCGACAAAACGATAACCGGACCCCGGTACGAGGACTAGCATCGTGTCATTTCACTTGCAGTCTACATAAACGGAATATGCCCATTTTTTCCATTTTTTTTCTCTCAAATGGAACCACGTTTTCTAAAATTGGTCTTATTTTGCCGAAAACCATCAACACTATGAAAAAAAAAAAAATAATAATAATCTCCAAAGATGCGGTCAAACCGTAGCAAAAATTGTAGAAATCCTTCGACAAAAAAGTCTGCATTCCTCTCCTTTTAAATGCCATTTATGAAAAATTGCGTCAAGACATTTTCGCATTTTTGTCCGGAAACCTTTCACCGTGGCGGTGGTAATATTTCATCTAAATTTCATCGCCGTCACTACACGGCAATTCTTATTCGAATAAAACCCAACATAATTCACGCATTTATCCAATTTATTTATACTTGCTTTTCCATTGCTTGAAAGACAGAATAGAGGGAAAATACTTCGATTCAAATGAAATATGTATCGCGCATGATCTGAACGTTTAAAAGCCGAAACCTCTGAGTAATCAATTTTCAGAAAGCATTCCTTATTTATTTTTAAGCTCACAGTGTATCGAGTATACTTACAATTCAACACGTACAGACTTTACGTACAGAATTTTTCTGACAATTTTTTTTCTTTTTTTTTTTTTTTTAACATCCACGTCCAACTGACGTTCGGAAATGGCTAGTAAAGATTGCCTCTAAATCCAAGGAAATTATTCAACGGTCTGAGTTTTCGTCATTGCCAATCACAGATTCTTTCACACATATCGCCAAATATCACGATCAAGCATCGGTTTCTTCATTCAAATTGTCTATCAACAGTCTTGAACAATATTAAGAATTAACCAGACTCGAAAATCATCATTTTTGTTGTTAACGAATGCGATTAACGAATAAAACAAACGAACCAGTGTAACGGCGAAAAAATTATAAGAAAAAATTGGTGAAAAAATCTGCTGTCAGCAACGATAAAAACTCGGACGGTTGACTAATTTTTAATATGACGATGTTGAAGTTTGTGTCGATGGAACGGAACGAAATTTCTTTTGTTTTTGTTCGAGTTAAGAAATTGAAATTTCAACAGCATGTTGTTTACGAGCACTGTACACAAGTGCTGTTTGCGTCCAGCTGCCATCGATCATCAATCGCGAGACGGATCGCGAATCGTTGAAAATATGATGTTGCACATGTAATTTTTTCCAATGCCAAGCTCGTGGCATTGAACTACATCGTATGTTAGGACTGTATAAAAGGAATCAGATAATTGTGTAAAGACGGAACAGAAATGAAATGACACTACGATCGGCATTTTCATGTGATGTACAAATATATTATTTACTGAATAATATTAACAGCTTATCAACGGCTTAGAAGTTACAAATTAAGTACATTTCTCTCTCTCTCTCTCTCCCTCTCCTTCGAGAATCCACCACATTCTTCGATTCATTCGTTCTTGTGTTTTTTCAAACCTATGAAATGAGTATTACATCGTTCAACTTTTTGCGAAAAGTCAACGGCTCGCCTATACGAAAACTTATGGACGATCTTAAGGAGAAATATTAAGAAGTATGCGCGCTCCAATTTAAAATGGTACTTTTATCTTTTTTCCGTTATACATTCAATTAAAATGTCACTTTTGCATACATATTCTAATAAACAAATGCCCCAACAAAATATTGAGCAGTATTATGCCTTCGTTCGCACACTGGTGCTAATGTTTACCCCGAATTTTGCATTTTTCTGGGTTTCGTGGGGAAAACAAAAAAAAAAAAAACAATTTCCGATAAAACTCCATGATTTTTGGGCCGGAGATACAATCGTTTAATTTAACAGCCGAAATCTTGAACTCTCTACATGCGTAAAAAATAAAGCGTCGACGTATGAAAACATAAAATCTTGTACTCATTTGATTAGCACAAAATTTCCTGAAATTTATTTCGCAATGTCAACAACCCTCCTCTGGTACTTGCCTCTAGTTTTTTTCTTAAAACTCTAGATAACTGGACATTCGTACCGTACACACACGACAGTTGAGAGTTTTACAATTATTCTTTGTACTATTCGCGGACCCGTCGGTGTACGTACCCCCTCTATGCAGCTATGTTTCATCATTTCTAATCGTAACAATATTTATTGCATTGAATATATCATCATTTTCGTTAAATGTAAATGTAAAAATACATAATGACGGAGCAAGTTACAGATTATTGCCGCCGTGCTCGAATGACAAACGAAGGAGCAAACGCGATATCGAGGAATCCTTCGATCGGACGAAAATATTGTTGAAATGTGCATCTTTGGAAAGATATTAAAATTCGTTTTAAAAACTCGATTAAGCAGAACGAATTGATCTAGTTGGGTCGCAACACTGTTTACAAAACGGTTTTTTTTTTTTTACTCTTACCGAGTCGCAAAAAAGTGTATGAGGCTTTGATGTATTATTTGGATGATATCGTTTCATAAAATATACATATAGCTCAAGTGCAAAATTATTCATTTCAGTATAAATATCGCCTAAAGACGGACGTGCTACGACAAAAATCAACATTCCGACGATTGATAAAATTGTAAAAACGGCGCGTCAGTGAAATTTTTTCGAGTCATGGAATGAAATTTTGTTTATAACTGAGAGTCTCGTGATTAGATGTTGTAGCGAATGATAATCTACGGAATGTCATAATGTTTAGTGAAAAAAAAAAAATGTTGAACAAGGGGAGACGCTCCTGCTTAACTTTCGAAAAAATTGAAATATATTTTGCACTTTTGTTTGAAATTTCTGATAAATTCATAGTCGCGGCCTTGGATGGGTGCCAAAGATGAAAATCATCTTTGCATCATGGGAGCATGGTAGCACCATCTCCGATATTTATAATACACAAGAGGCGCAAGACTGTGCAAATCATCTGAGCGCCGGACCCGGGTATCTCATACTTCTTGCATAAAATTCTGGCGGTTTGTTAGCCGCTATCAATTTGACTGCAACGGTTTCGCCGTCACCGCGCGAGCATTGCTCTTTGTTGGTGATTTCCCTGAAGTAAGTACACGGCCTTGGACGAATATCAGGTATTTGTGTTTCTAAAACATAAGGCGGACTCAAGATATCCAGAAACACCGCGGGTCCTTCGACGCACGATATCTCGTGGAAATTCCGTTCGTTCGGCGTTAACACGCACGCCGGATCGTTGCAACAAGCCGTCACGTCCGGATGCTTCAGTCCGAGGAATTCTTCTCCAGGCTGAATAGGATTATCTTCTCTCATTTGTACGGTATAACTGTTGATTTTCACAGATCCGCAGATTACCTGCAATTTCACGCTCATTAAGCCCCGTTTACCAACACGGGAGAAAGATGAGCCAACCAATGTTGGCAGTTTGATTGAATTTAAAGGAATACCTTTAACAAACCGTGCATGCCCGGATGATCGTGCATGGGCATAGTAACGCCGTGTTTTATGAGAAATATCGCGATCGTGATGTCATTGTCTTCAAAAACATCCATCACGCACATTGGTGCCGATTGGGTTTCGACAAGACGAAGAATATGTTTATCGATTTTGACGTCCTCAGCTCGAATGTCGTTCATCAAGAGTCGTAATTTTTCAAAATTTTTCACACACAACCGGTAACCAACGCTACGACGACCGGAAAAAGTTTTTATTGCTTGTTTCCACAGAACCTCCATAGCCGAAGACATAATTATATTTATACGCTGATACGAAGAAATACGAAACACGATGATTGAGTTTTTTTTTCCAATTTTTATCAAGATTAGAGGCACAGAGGGATATTTACGATAAAATTGGCGGGCCTGTTCCTGCTTTTTTTTTGCACGATTTATATTCCTTCGCGCACTAACCTCACAATATAGTGAAAAAAAAAAACACGGCTCTCCGAATGAAAGTCTTAAATTCGCAATTTATAACCTCGATTTTCCAATAACAACTTTTATTTGGACCAGATCAATCACTCGCGGCGACCCACAGATCTTGGATTTCTCCACATATTCTCCAAAAGCGATGCGATTCATTGAACTGCGAGATAACGACGACGATACGATAATCCGCTGCTTTACCGTGAATATGAAATTTCAAGATTTGAGCTTAAATATTTGTTGACCACCGGCCTGTCAACAAGCTTCTTGTAATTGTATAAGCAAGCGGAGCCTGAAATACCCAAACGACCGACCCATCCGCCCCCTGCCGCCGAGACCGGCCCGGAGCCGACGACTAACCGACGTGTCGTCACGGCGGCGGCAACCTTCCAAGACAGCTTTTCATCGAGAGAGATTTTCATAAACTTTCAACCATGAACTCAAATTTCCTTTTCAAATTGAACTAAAATCAATAAATATATACACGTCAAGAGAAAAATAAATCATTAAAAGCATCGGGGGTATGGTGGCGCCGGCACCGAAGCTCTTGAAAAAACCACGCAATATCATTTAAAAATAATACGTTACATGATTTCACACGTTTTACAAAAAATTATGTTAAGAAGAAAAAAAGTATGAGAAATAGTAATCTTAAAAAATGTTGTTAAACAACATTTGAATGTTCTTTCTGTTTTCCTTAAAAAAATCCAACAATTTCAGAAACTAGCAGCGTGTTATGCGAAAATTTTAGTCCACGAGAATCATTGTAACTAATGATGCGTAGAAAGGTTTCACAAATCAATAATAAACCAACATGAGCAATCTTCGGTCGGATCGTAAATCTTTTAATTTCCATTATAATTAATATTATTACTCGTATTATTATTATAATTATGATATTATGATACAGAACGATTACTGAACAACTACTCGCGTTGTTATCATCTATATGGGAGATTTCTTGAAACCAAAGTCAGCGTAATCGGCGGCGTCGTAAACGCGATAATTAGGGTATTCCGGGTCACTCGGAAAAACAGTTCCTCGGCTTACCGATATTTTCCACGATGATTTCTTCGTCCAGTCCTACAATGATAATTGAAAAGAAGTAAAAAGCGTTTAAAAAGTTTTTAATCGATATATACCAGCCGACACTCACGCCAGCGTTGTATTTGAGATGATACCATCCGCAGCAGACAGCAACAAACGCGATGACCGTTCTTCCAAATGCAAGACGAACAAATGTTGCTCCGGTATCTCCCTGAAAAGTAAGAAGAAAATTATTTTGAGAGAGCGATACATGGAATATTGGCTTAGAATGTAAATATAGCTATTAATCGCTAATAGACAGTTGCTAACCAAAAGTTGAAATATTCAAAAAATTAAATATCATTATTCCAACAAAGATGATAAAATCATTTGACAGCGGCCAAAATGACAATATCGTCTAGGAATAATATCGGGTGGGTTTCCAAGTAATTATCTAGGGCAAATTCGACGGCATAGAGAATATTTGTTTCAATACTTAATAGAGTTTCAAATGTAATCCCTGCACAAGTTTTCTTGTTTCTTTACTTTCAGAGTTATGTCACGAGACGATGCATTTTCCATCGACCGCATACCCAATGCTATTTGATTCGAGCAAAAATGAAGAAACAAAGCGCGTTTATATATTTACCAGAGGTTTTCTAAGCACGGCTTCGACTTTATTCAACGGCGCCATGTAAATTCTTCTCAAGATATTGTAACGTTCGTAATAAAAATTAGGTGGTACACAGGGTTCGTCCGGCGCGAGTACTTGATCCTTCAACCATTGCGCTCGCCAGGCTCTTTCTTCGTCCGTCATCCCTTGTAGCCGTTCTCTCTCTCGTACCATACGTCCAGCGATGGTCATAGGTTTGACCCCGCCGGTCTCTTGCGGTGGATTGTACTCCGACGACATTCTTACCGATTTATCCTCCGTTGCCTGTGTGGAAAATTTTTGTCTTCATCAGATTGCATGATTTTGCACGAGTTAACTATAACGAACGACCGAACGACCTAACGAACAACAATAACAATACTGAAATGCAAAAAAAAAAAAATTGACCATCCTTTGGGACCTCGTTGCATCAACGAACCTTAAAAAATAATGATCAACCGCCTAGTTCGTATAACCGAGTAACAAAATTTATTATCCAGTCGATTTTTATTCAATTTTTATTCCGATAACGCAAGGTTATGTTGGCGTTACGTCACACCCACACCTGACGACAAATCCACCAGACGGACACACTCATGATGATGATCGAGGTCGAGTTCAGCGCCACGATGCCACACATTGTGCATTTTTCGAAGCTCGCCTCAGATATTACAGTCACGCGCTGCGGACGGCGGCGGCTTTCGCGTCGCGGCGCAATTATCGTTTCAAATGCAGGCGGCGGCGGTGTGCTCGTGTCAATTTTTCTCCGATATTCCGAAAATCTCGAGTATCTAGCCGACAAACTTTTAATAATAAATAATATATATTCCTCACCGACGAAAAAAATCGATTCTGCGTCGAGTATTCACTCGTTGGAAGAGGAGGATAAAATTTCTATTGTAGCGATCGATCAGATGGAGATCTGAAAAGTAATATAGACTGGTTTTTTCGGTAGTGTGTTGTAAGGAAGCCGGGACAAAACGAAAGTCCAACAAATTGGCCGGTCGACGACTTTCACTTTTACAATTTTGTAACTCATCGTACATATATAACTCGTGGTTCGCTCCATTATTAATTTTTCGACAATCGATAAAATCAATTAATAATTATCTTTAATGAACATCGCTATATATATAGCTTTGCTATATAATTACAAAAAGATTGTATACAGCACTCAAACTTTCTCTTGAAACGCGTAAATAAAAAAAACGTCGCGTTAGTCTTGAAAAATAATACATTACCCGGAGAACTCGCGGCAGAGTGTTGGCGCGGGGGGGGGGGGATACAGCTTGCATCTATCGTTGCCTATGTTCCGGGCTTTGGGCGAGTCAACTACTATCGATACGCGCGTGTAAACATGAACTTTATTTTCCCATTTAGACGACGAGAATAATTTTAATACGGAAAAAGAAAAAATTGATTTATCCTCAATGGATAAATATGAAAATCGATCTCGATCTGTATTATCATCGGGGTTTGACTTTTTACGACTTTTCAATGTAATTATTTTGCTGCTACTTTTGGCTCTGGTCGTCGATGGTTTTGGCAGACCAAAAAGCCACAAACACCACCGGAAATATTCGAAAACAATGAACCGTTGCAATTCAAGCGGTGCTGCGACGGAAAAATCTGCGAACGATAATCCAAGAGAATCGACGTCCGCGACGGTTGACCATGACCCTTATTACAAATGTGATCTCGTGGGTTTTGGCGTTGTACAAAAAATCTCTTATGAAACGTCCACTTTGAATTATAACTTGATCGACGTTGATTTATCATCGGCCTGTATACGATGCGGAATGTGTCTCGCTATTGCTCAAAAGGTAAATTATTTTATTAAGCATTTGGGAAATACACGTGTACTTTTGAGACGAACAAGGTTATGCAAATTTTTGCGATATTCGAAAACGTGGCCAATTGTTTTGAAAGTGTTTGATATATTTGACAGATAAATGATAGCCTCATGGACGTGCATGACTCGTCGTTGTCAACGAACCACCAATGGCTCGAGAATAACGATCAAGTTAATCTCTTCTTCACAATTGTATGCAACGAACAATTTAGAGGGTGAACAAAACATTACTTTTCACGGCTTCAATTGCAATGTTTAAAGGAAATATGTTGAATATGTGATTTTGGTAATTGTTACTGTGGGCCATTCGATGTAGTTACGCGCTGCGAGAAATAGACGGAAAACGATACATAGGCGATAGTTTGCCCGGAGCTATGCTGGTTGCTACTACGGCCGATGGACGTTGGGAGAACGAGTAAGATTATCCATTAAAATTCAAAGTTATAGTTTCGGAGAGCTGAAAAAATCATCACGGTCGTTAATTTATATTTAAGCTTGAGAAGCAAGTGTCACGATATCGTGAGGCAAGTGGGTACTCGAGACTTGTACAAACATTGGCGAGAATGGTGCGACCTCGGTGATTTTCTCTGTCGTAGCGACGCGGCGGTGTCCGTTGGACTCGGCGATTGTCGTAGTATCGACGCTCACGGAAGCAAACCGGAAAATTGCCAAAATTTTTATGGCGCTGACGTCAAGGTCATAGCAAATTTCGGCCCAATGTTTTTTTAGTAATTTTTTATTCACCATTTTTACACTTAATTATATCGCCGGTCTATTGCAATATTATATTTTCTTTTATATATTATGCTTTCTCATTGGCGATGCGGACTTAATTTTTAAAGGGATAAATTTGAAAGTTATCTCGGAGTCCGTCAAAAGGGCCATCTCGGAGATGTTTTTTCTTTCGAGAGAATCTCGGCAACGTTTCTCCTCCGCTTAACAAAGTATTGAATTTTTCATGGTTTTCGGAGGGACGACGATCCGCTACGATCGGTCTCATATTACTTTCCAAACTCATTTTCATCGATCTACCCAGCTGCGAGTTTTTGTTAAATTTGCCCCTTGGAAAAAATCCTCTAGTCAAGCGAGTAATCCGTACTCTGTGACGTTGGTGCCAAATTCTTTCGAATATACCGAGACAAAAAGACGTTACGATTCCAATAACGAGAATTATGAAAGCCGAATATACGTCAGCAATTCGAGCACTGTGAAAGGTCGTTAACGGCTGACACTGAGGCATGTCGGGTAACATTCTCTCGCGTATCCTATCGATAACACCGCGTTCTTTCATCCTCAAGATGCTGAAACACGCGTGCGCGCAAACTCGAGTCAAATCATTCAAACGTAACTCTCAATTAGTTATATATATTACAAAAGAAAAAGAAAAAACGTCACCTCAAATTAATAATTTTGGCGTAGGGACTTTGTTTCTCCATGGGCAAAGCAACGATCGTAAAAGTTTGTCGAACTTCGATTTCTTTGATCAAGCATCGTTCGTGGATCAATGATTTTCCAAGAGCTCGTCGTGCCAATGTAGCACTTACGAAAAATCCATAACCACCTTTGACAGCTTTTTGAAGACCGAGAGTCGTGTCCAGCTTAGATTCTCGGCCGTTAAATGCTTTTATATACAGTTGACGAAGATCACTGTCATTGGCGTTCTAAAACACACACCGAAGAGCACACCACAATTATAATGTTACTTACAAGCTATTTGTGCACCATTCGCTAATTTATGTTAATATTATTCATGATTAGTACAAAACCGCGCGTCGTCGTCGTCGTCGTCGTCTCTTTTCGCAAGTTGGACTCGAATTTGTCCCTTTTTTTCTCTCCATTCACATGCCAAAAACATGTTTTTTTATCGCCCGGTGAAAAAAATAAAATAAAGAGGAATATTACAAATTCTCGTGCATTCGACTCTTTGAAATCTTTTCCCTTTTTTTTTTTCTTCTTTCCGTTGACCATTCGTTCGGCAATATAGTACGTCACGTTTGAATAATGAATATTTACAACGCCGCCCGAAATGAAAAGTTTCTCCTTCAAATTTATATAAAATGTCGCTTGTCAGAGGTAAATGAAAAACGTATTTTGACCTTCCTCGTAATTATCGGGTCAACGGCCCCGTATTCCGAGGATGATTAACGCCTGTGGTTTATTTTAGTTTCAATTTATAATATACAGCGTTACAACGACCACACGGAAATTCAAACTTTTGCGAGTCCACGTTAGAAACAACGTGCCAACAATTAATCGCTGTAACATATAAAAAATTTATATTATTCATAATAAAAGCGTACGACTGTTGAAATTAAATGGAATCGCCGAGTGTACCGAAATTTAGAGTCAACTCGATAAAAGATAAAACTCTCGTCGACGTAAAAACGTGTTTGTAAAAGTTTTTTAATGACAAGTTCAACGTCTTTCTTTATCCAAAAGCACAATGCTTTGTGCTTTATGCTTTATGAGGATGCGAAAGAAATATTCAATTATATAGGTATATGTAAATGAGATTGCGGTGATTCATCGGAGGAGAGAATATATTGAGAAGAACGGGGCGGGGGAGATTCGGGTGCACGGAACGTATTTGATTTTTCCTTGAATCAACGAGGAAAAAGTTTGTTGGAGCGTGGCTCGTAACGCGCGCCGGACGATAATGGTGGTGGACGGCGGTGTGCGTCATAAAGTATCGAGCGGTACGAGGAAAAATGGCAATGAGAAAAATAATTGAAGGGAGAGGGTGCAGGGATGCGGGAGAAAATTTTAATTGACACGTTGTTCGTATATAAATGAAATAATATAAACTGGAGCGACGAACGTTGCACCAAGAAAACATATTGAATCGAATTGCTAATGCGAAGAATGAAAGATTAATTGAAGCCCGCGCCGGGTAGCGAGGATCGCTAAATGAAAACAAATTAATGCACATTATTGATAAAGAGATGGCAAATTTCAACGCAATTGGCTTATAACGCGGTCTGTCATTGAAATTTGTTCATCGCATACTCATTATTTTCCATGACTTATCATCAAGCTCATCCTCTGTGTGCAAATATATCGATGAATTTTCAATTGGTCATCGAGCTAATTTATTAGTTCGGCGATCGGAAAGAATGAGGAAGCAATGTGCAAATTTCGTGCCGCGCACGGACCTGAAAAATTCATTTTTTCTTCTTTAAAGGAAAAAATGTTGCGGCCACGGGATGCCTCGTGTTAATATTAAAACGACGACATTCCGCCGTGAGTTTATACTATACGAGGAGGAGAAAACGCGTTGATGATGACGTAGTTCGTGGCGCGGCAAAAAACAAAAAAGCGATATATAGAAAATAATATATCTTACGCGGACATATTCGTCGTCGATGTCGCTGTAACCGAGCTTAAAGTTGTTGCGCAACACATCCTCGAGGGTTCTTATGCCGGTTGCTTGAACCGATAGGATCGACGTTATAAATCCGGCATATGCGTTATAGATTACAAGAGCGAATATTAAACTGGCGAGAAGCGCCGTTTTTCCAGATATGCTCGATGGACTCCAAGGCGAGCCTAAATTATATTTTATTTATATTTCAAACTCTATAACGATGTATGCTCGTGCATGCGTTCGTAAAGCAGCTTACCTTGCATACACAATATACTTATGCACCAAAGAGTAGCTTCACCGAGGCCCGGATGTTTCAATTTATCATCACCCTCGAGAGCATTTCTCGCCGCGTAATTTATCGTACCAATGACGACGATTATTAAAAAGTGCAAAAGTGCAACGCACAACAACATTCGACTGTTGAAAGGCTGGAGAAATATGTCTCTCATTGTGCCGGACTCGGGAGGCCGAATGTAGATATTTCTTCTGCAAACAGTCCCATCGATAAATATCTAATCCCGTGACAAATTTTATTATTATTAATGGACGACGATATAGAAAAAATATATTGCGCACGAACGTGTAACGGATGAGCGGATGAGTAAAGCTCATATCTCGTTGTCGTTCGTCATTTATAGTGATGTAACCCAAACCTATGTCCACCTTGCCGTCGAAAACACCGCCGAGAAGATTGTCCCATACTTTCTTCGTCATTGTACCCAATTTTTCGTAAGTTACCATTTCCATTCTTGCGAGTAACACGAGAAAAAAAAATATATATATATATATTGATTACGCGCCCGTCGCAGCACCATATTTAGCAGACGCGAATAAATTATATAAACATACTTGGCATTTAAACTATTAGCTAAGAAGACTACAAATTCGTGCAACGGCTGAATTTCAGCAATGTCCTCTTCCTCGTCCGTTTCTGCGCTCTTTCGACCGTCGCTGCTCCCATTCAATATCCCCACTATTATTGGAAGTCGATTAAAGTTGTTTCTCAATTCCGTACTCACCTGCGTGCGTGCAAATTCGCCATTAATCAACTTTTGTTTTTTCGTCGCTAATTTCGATAAACCACCGTCACAAATATAACGATAAATTTACTGGAAGTTTCAACGAGGATGATCCTGGACTCCACGATCCAAGAGGATCAACGACCAGACTCGAATTATCATCGATTCGGATTTTGTAAACGTGAACGAGATAAAAAACTACCGTCGTACTATTTTCCATTATCGAGTAATCAAGATTCCTCGTAATATTCTCTTTATAATTGCGTCCTGAGATCGTTGGCAACTTCTTGTTGCCGTAAACCCTTAGAGCATTGCACGTTCTGAAATATATAAGTATATGTAGTGAAAAGAACCACTTGACTCCTACGTTGATGAAATATTTGCTAAATATCTGGTTTTACGGGTTTACTTTTGTACGACGCGCGCTCATCTCATCGAGGACAAATATCCTCGTCGAGTTTATAAAGATGCCAATTTCATGGCCCGACGAAAAAATAAATATCAATTTTTTCGTTCGTTTGGTTCTCGCCGTTGAATATAATAAGCCGGCACGTGCTAGACTATAGAGCTTAGGAGGAACGCGCGTGCCATCCATTTTTCCCATTCGATATTTATCATTAATTTATCTCCATAAAAAACGCACTACTCTCACCGTACTGTGTGAATTTGAAGAAAAAGTATAGCCGCGACCAAACACATTATTACTAATGCATGTTTGAAGGAAAAATACTTAAAAATCAATTATCTTTATAAAGATTTATCTTTCGTTAGAAAAATGTGCCGAATCGATTGATATAAAAAACTTGAGCGCTTCGAGTGACCGAAGCGGCGGCCCCCCCATCGGTAACCGTGTCAATTGAATAATGAGGAAAATCCTTGGAAATAGCCTCGTTAAATAATAATCAAAGCGGCAGCGGCGCGTTTCGAAAACAGGTTGAATCGCGTGGAGCCTCCTGCAAAAGTGCGTAACGCGTCGTCCTGTAATATGTAAATGTATATTTCTTCGAAAGATAACAAGTGCAACGATCGAAATTTCGTTGGAAATTATGAAAAGGAATGTAAATTGTTTTAAAAATGAAAAAAAACTATGGGACTTGGATTTTTGTTAATTTTCGTTAACCGCGCGCGTCACCGAAACTTTAGCAACATATAAATGTACGGCAGTTTATTCAAATTTATGAGAACGCGAGCGAATCATAATTAATCACAAGTTCTAAACAACACACGATGACCTTCTTGAACCGTGGCAATATGCACGGATATGAGTTATTCGGTCAAATATTCACTCGCACTTTGACCTCATCGTTCTATTCTCAGCACGTTTTCAAGCGCAATGAAAACGGAATAGCCCATACTAGCGCTAATTGATATTTCGTCGCGATTCTCTTGTATAATTTCATATACGTATTGGCACCAATATGCAAATGTATATACGCGTTATAAACGCGACAAATGCGTAATACGGGGCGCTGCTTTGGATATACCTGTTGAACTTGAAGCGCGTTGTTTCTCGTGGTTGTTCCTCCGAGTGAAAGGCCGTCCCGACAACTACGTCTGTATTTATTCCAACCGTCAAATTACGAAGAATCGTATCGATAATGGCATCCTCGGGTTCATTCGTCAACAATAACCAAGATACGTAGTAGTTGAAGAGTCGTTTGTTCGATGCCTGTTGTTCAATCCCCGTTACAAATTATTTTTCATTTTTCCCCGTTTTTCAAAATAATATATATATTTTTGTTATGTCGCAAACGGGTCAGGGTCGCGGTTGGAGGAACAAAAAACAAAAAAGAAATCGAGTGGGTATTTCCATGATGATAGAAGCACTTTTTTTCACGAAAAAAAAACAAAGAGCATAGCCCCGAGGCGAGTCATTTAGAAAATCACCCGAGCTTGTTTTTTTTTTTTTTTTTCATTAAACTATAGATAGATAATAATGTTGGATATACGTACGATTTTGAGTACGTTGTCCGAAGAAGTGAGGTTGAGTCCATCGAGAAGAACCACCGATCCAACTCGGTGTCTTTGAATTTCAAGGGCTTCCACTAATTTTGGATTGGATAGCGGTTCAATGGCCAAACTTATGCCCTTTTCGCTGAGACACGCCATGAGTGATGTCGCATATTCGAAAACACAGTTTTCTATTTTTCCCCCGGTGTCAATGTTATTTAATATATATATTATTATTATTATTATCGTCGAAACGACTCACAGCGGTAAAGAGTTTGAAATTTACACGCGGACGAACCGCTTGAATTTCTAAATGTGAAATTTCTTCAAGGGCATTCGTCATAACGACTATCGTTCTATTATCGTTGTTTTTAATGATTTTTCGATAGTTTTGTATCGCGACGATGCCTAACGAATAATGAAGATTCATTGAACGCGAGATGCCCGCTGCTGCCCCAATTCATCAAACTTGGGAAAAAAAAAAATCATACGAATAATGTATACCACGTGCAAAAAAATAGCTGCACCAAAGTTATCTTGAACTTTGACACTATAATGATTATATGATAGATCGGTACGTGCACGATGATGCCTCGTTCGTATTAATTATTGTAATTGAAATGATAAAACGAGAGAAAAAGAACATGTTCCAAATTTGTTCCGTCGCTCGGTCCCGTTTTTTCGCTTTTTCGCGTTTCGCTTCGTCGCAGCCTATACAGCTACCACCGCAAATTCTTCTTCTTTGAGACGCTAATTAAAATAAATACAATGATATACCGCAGGTACCTCGAAGTCTCTGAAATTTGATTTTGACTATGAAATGATTCGGCGCACTCGCTTTATTTCAATACATTTATGTTGCTTATAAAAAGAAAAAGAAAAAGAAAAAAGCTGCAAATGCATCTCGTGCACGGATGTAAATATGCGCGAGCGAATTTTTATCAATAAAAAAAATTCATTAATAAATTCAAAGACGTACGAATGTATATACGAAATAAGTGCGAAAGTGTCCAACGACTCGATTAAATGGATCGAGTCTTATGATGCTGCGCCAAGGCGGCATATATTTTCGGAAAAACAATTTTGTGTGCAAAAGAAAATTCAATTAGGCTAATTTTTCGCTTATTTCGCACATTTATATTTACGCTGACAAATAATAAAATTGCTGAGAATGAAAAAACATTTATACATATGTGTATGATTGTTATGTGGGCCATGCGGAGGGTCAACGTCAATCTGTTTCCGCGTTCCCGCGCCTCCCGATAATTGCCAAAGATTTTTCTTCGTTTCGTTGACAAGTTGAAAACGGAAGGCGAGCGGCGGCGGCATCCATTGCGAATTGAGTATTGAAAAAAAAAAAAAGAAAACAAAAGCCCGAATATAGCGGTTGGTCGAACGTATGGGTACGAGCCTCGCCGATATATGCGACTTGTATACACGTAGGTATGTTACAACAGCAAGTCCGATCGACGATCGCGGTTCGGCGATTTTGTTTTAAGGCCCGCGCTCTTATGGAGGGGGATTTCCCGGCGGCGGCTCAAAGTCACGTGGTTAGCCTTTACCAAGTCTATAAGAATTCGGGAGAGGAGCTAAAACGTTCGAGTTTCATTGAAAATTTAGAACCGGTGTGACGCAAATTTTGGAACAAATTCACATAATAAACTCTTTATTTACCACAAAGGACATACGCGTGTGACTGTGATTTGTGCGTTCGTGTGTATATTCTCCTTTTTTGTGATTGCCATCCCTTCGGTAATTATTATTATTATTATTATTATTATTATTAATAGTATCGTTTGAATACAAGAGAGGAAGGTGGGTAGGTAGGAAAAAATTTGGCAACAGTCTCATTCGTACTCACTGGAAGAGCCGAGCTCAGCGAAAAGTACAATTTGTTCCCACGATCTCCACGTTGCGTACTCCAGTATCAATTGCAACGATAGATACGAGGGTGCTGTCGAGCAACTGGCGTTGCTACGATTTACCGTTGAAAAATACAATAATAGTAACAATAGGTTGCGGCGGCGACACATTGCGCGAAAAATGTAGAATCGAACGAGGCTGAAAACTCGTCGAGTCGAGAGCTCTTGGACGAATAACGCGCGATACAATATTACTAAATCGGACTCGATGATGAAAAAAATCAAAGAAAAAAGTTGGTTCGATGAGGTCGTCCTTATCCTCACGGCCCCGTCGAATTATTAAACTCTTATTCCCTCTTGCAACTTTCACGCCGGTAAAACGCTCGTGGCTCGCGTGACGTTTGATAAATGCCAGGTAGTTGCGTCAAAACTCATGTTGAAGGAAAAACAAATATAAAACTACGATTCCCTTTGGCTCCGGATACAATTATAATTTCAAGGTAAATGGACGTTTTGGCGATTACGAACGCGAGGCGTGTTTAATAATTCGCACGATGTTTGTTTTACTTGTCCCATGCATTATAACGTCGCGACGACAATGAGACAATGAAAAATGACTCCTCCCTGGCCACGATCTATACGTGTACGTATACGCGAGTAACGACCGCTGGGATTGCCCGGAGGTAATTTATAACGCGAGAACAATAGGCGCGATTAACGCGAGTGGCGAACGATCGACGTACGCGCCTAATTATCGAGACGAAATAATAATAATAATAATAATTTGGTTGAATAATTTAGGGCGACGGTGTAAGGTGGGATAAAAATATAGAGAAGACGATACAAAAATGCCACCGAATGTTCCTGAATCTTCGAGCCGATGTCCGGGCTCCATGCCCGAAAAAATACAAGAAAATATTGATTACGACGGAGTCTTGAAAAAATCCATTGTAGAAAATGGCACTGAGAATAAAAAAGTCGAATCAAAATCTAACGGATGGTTCGACTTTAAATCGGAATTAATATGGCCAAATATCATAGCTCTTACGCTTCTGCACGTGGGATTTGTCTACACGGTTGCGACCTTTCCATTCTGGCAATACAAATTGTTAACTTTGTGGAGTAAGTTTAATATTATATTTGACGCAGCTAGAGAGTATTTATAACAAATACGTAGCTAAAGCGTTGATTTTATTGTGTTACAAGTGATTATCACGGCGGTGGCGGCGGGCGTTGGAGTTACCGGAGGAGTACATCGTTTTTGGACGCACAAAACTTACAAGGCGAATACACCGTTAAAAATCATTTTAGCCACGTGTTATCTAATGTCGGGAATGGTGAGTATAACAAGTAAATATATAACCTTTGCTTTTCTATATCGGTACGATATGTAGTAATGTGCAATAATAATATTATTATTATTATTATCGCAGAACTCGATTTTCGATTGGGTCAGGGATCACAGAGTGCACCATAAATTTTCGGAAACGGACGCCGATCCTCACAACACTAATCGTGGCTTTTTCTTTAGTCACGTTGGTTGGTTGATGATGAAGAAACATCCGGAAGTGATAAGACGAGGAAAGCAAGTTGACATGACCGACGTGACGGAGGAACCGGTTGCCAAATTCGTCGATGCGTAAGTTTATCTTCTTACTCCTCGAATCTCATGAAATAAATCCTCGCGCGATACGCCAATTGACATATTTTTTTCACTAGGCACTTTACGAGACTAAAGCTCGTCGCTTGCTTCGTCCTACCAACCGTAATTCCAATTTATTTCTGGAATCAAGAAGTATGGGGTACTTTCGTGACGCAATTTTTCGTCCGTTATGTTTTTGGTTTAAACGCAACTTGGTCGGTCAACAGTTTTGCACATTTCTACGGATCGCGAGGATACGACAAGTAAGAAGTTTCAATATCTCGAATTATTGACTAAATTGACTAAATGCTTGACCGACATACGAGCGAGCCACACTACAACGTATATCTGCCGGCTGGCGATTATGAAAGCGCCAATGTTGGATTATCGCAATTAATTCCAACGAATATATAGGCTTGCGTAATAGCACAAAACTGCATTTCAGATCGATACGTCCGGCTGAAAACAAATGGGTTTCTGTGACAGCGCTGGGCGAGGGATGGCACAATTATCATCACGCTTTTCCTTGGGATTACAAGGCGGCCGAGCTTGGTAATTATCGTCTAAACTTCACGACCATGTTTATCGATGCGTTTGCGAAAATAGGCTGGGCGAGCGATCTTAAAACAGCGCCCGAACCATTGATTCAAAAAGTAGCGATGAACCGAGGCGATGGTACTCATCGGAGTTTTGCCAAGGCCGTTAAATAATCGAATACGTAATATCGCCACGCGAGAGAGTGAATGCTGTGATTTTTACAAAAGCAGGACAGGTATTATATATGTGTCTATTTTAAAAAAATTGAGAGAATTCTTGTTAGCCTTCAACCTATCTTTATACATATATGCCTCAAATATTATAATAGGACGACCACCACTTTCTCCGCTGTAAGCTCCTTTACGATTGGCCAATATCTTGTCTCTTTTCATATATATGCTGCCATCGGGTGTTGGTAAAGCAGAACATCAGCCACTCTACTTTTTTTCCATATATATCTTATTTCTTTCTTATTTCGTTCTTCGCCTTTCTTCTTTATTCTTTTATTCCTTTCGATTATGAAATCAATCATCATTCCGCGAAAAACAAAAAAAAATACGTAAACAAAAACTGTACATTTCTATATACGTTGCTCAATGAAATATATAACTACTGTAGCTGTATAAATTCATCGCGAAATAAAGTCGCCCCCCCCCCCCCCCCCGACTTGCCACCACAGATCTCGGTATTCTCGGTGCATGATCGTTCGTTCGTGTATACGCTTGTTATTTGATTTTACGAGTTTGCGCGTGTACAAATATATACAAGACTCGCCGGTATGTACAAACAACAACAACGAAATATTAAAATTTTAAACGTTAGTGGTTAAGTATACGCAGGGATGGACGTTTAATAGTAGGCAACAAAATGTAACGCCCGCGGCGCAAACGATGAGTTTGTCGACCTTATCGCTCTATCGTTATATTTATATATATATTTATTTTCCCAACTATCCCTCGCTGTGCAAATATATTCTATATCAGCTCATAGCGATACATTTTTCGCGTCAATTTTAAATTGCCTCCATCAAAAGTGTTTTTTTCTTTTGTTTGCCGTTTTTTTTTCCTTCTTTTTTTTACTCATTAGCACGAGCCCACGATACTCTGTTTCATTATTTCGAAATACCACACACGGACCCGAAATGCAACAATATTCTTGTTTTGTGTCGTTCTTCCCTTCAAACGAATGTATATATATATAAATGATTTGGTTACTGGTTTTATATCTTTTTGTTATGTTCTCCGAGAACGTTCGTTCGTATTGTAATAGCTGAGTAATAAATTATTGTACATGCCGTAAGCCTGCCTATTTATCCCCCCCCCCAGTGCATATGCGCGCTTTCCATATCATCCCTGATTTCCTAAGCTGCATTTATTATATGGAAGAAAAAAAAACGGAAAGGACGCAATGCAACAAAGTCGAGCGAAGGGAGCGACTGAGACTATTTTACTGAGAGTACTTGAAATTTTCCGGATGCCAAAAATCCTAAACTCACAAAATTCGTACACCAAATACTCTCCACATCACACATGATCTTTGATATTTGTGTGCAGTATCGAAATTGCTCGCTCAACATCTTTCCGCGACTCTAAATCGTTGTCGCAATCCAGCAGCAGTTCAGATATACAACTGATACGACAGAGGTCGTTCGATCGGTATATAAAAATCCTACTGAGGCTCGATTCTTTTCAATTTAGTTATTATTTCTTTCGCGCTCACCCAACCGATGGTCAAACAATCTTCTTTCCAGAAAGTCGTCACGACGATTCAACACCGTCCGCCGGTAAACAAAAAAAATAAGCACTTCCGGTCTTGTGTCGCCATCTTTGACCAACTTGCACATGCATATATACACAACAATGCGTCAACGTGATTTCTTCCAAGTTTCTATATATTTTTACCATTTCCACGCCATTCTTGTACTACGTGGACCGACAATCATAACTAAATATTTACGAAATTCGACGTTGATTTAAATAATTGCGCTTGTGCAAAAAACAACAATTTTTTTTCTCTTCTTACACAATATATTTTAACGCGTGGCTGTTTTTGCAGAAAAATTCGTTATGCGCGGACGACAAGAGTGCGTATGCGTGTACTAACAAAAATATTCTCGTACACGGTGATAATTTGTGTCGTGATATGAATCATCGAAACATATTTATCTGAATTTTTCTTTATTTTTTCTTTTCATCATCCCTCATTAAATTTTGAAACACTGCGTAAATACCATGACACTAGGAATTTCTAACGAGGTACGTAAAAAGTTTTTCAATTAAATAATCGAGTAAATGACATTTTTTTTCTTACGCAGCTATATACGTGTGTTAAACGTCATTTTCAGCTGCGTGTTTCTCTTTCACCGTAATATATTTCAAGAAAACATTCGGTTCGAACGCGAAAAATTATAACTCGGACAATTTAATACAAATACTTGAAACGCATGTTCGAATAAGTATATATACCTCGGTGCTTGACCCTCGAATCATTTGGCTTGCAAAAATTTTGAGGTTATTTCATATGTTTTACATGTACGACGGAGCAAATACATTTATTTTTTTATGAATCCTTTGGAAATCACCGTACTAAATTATTTATAATAAAAGGCTTTGATGAAAAAGTCGTGCGGTTTCGATAAATATTAGACATAGCAACAGAAAGTAAATGCAAATATTCCGAGTTGCGAGAAACGTTGCTGTTGCCATGATTAATATCGTGAATATGAGCGAAAAAAAAAAAAAGATGAACGGATTGTACTTTTTACAGACGATGCGGCAAATTATATCTGTTTGATGGATGGAAGAGCCAGAAGTCTGGCAACTTGAGACAAAGAGGATTTATAAAAAGGAAACCGAGATGTATTGTCTACAATGGTTGATACCGGTGCTGTTGATACCAAAGCCCATGAATCCGGCGCTGTTACAGACCCACGTTATGTTCATGGTCTTGTATCTCATTGGTTTCTTTCTGGAGCACAAACCGTGCACCATTTGTAGTATGGTTTTTCTTGCCGCTGTTTTCCTCATATGTTACAGCGGCGTTGGTAACTGCCTATTTTGGAACAACAACTGCGACGCCATTAAATGCGATCTTCGTTAATACGCATTTTCCCCTCTTCCGCCATTATTTCTTCCTTCCCGCTTCTATACCTTTTCAATAATAATTATCATAATAATTCCTTCGTTATTACATTAATAAACGTACGTGTTAAAGGCAAATTTCAAAGCAACCGCGACGACCGCCGCGCGATAAATACCTTTGAGTTTTGATAAAAATATTGACTTCGTCGAGAGCCAACGGACGCGAGTAGAGACGAATTTTTTATTTCACGGTGACTTATCCCCGGTCGCACGAGTTCCAGAGAGATAACTTTAAAGTGCAAATTCACGTTTCTCTCGGACATTCCTCATATTTTGAGAAATTTGAGAAACTACTTATATTTTTATTGAAAACATCGAGGAATTGTAAAAGCACCGGAGAATATAGAAAATTGCAGAGGGGCGGAGGGTTCGTCGATTTTATTATTGACCGACGAAACAATAAATATGCCACCGCGTCCGAGTTGGCGGTCTTGTTATTTTTATTGTTGTTAACGAGACCGTGAATATCCGTCGATCTAATGTAAAAAAAAAACTTTCCTCTCATTACATTCTTGGTTCCCACAAATAATTTGTCTCATATAGAGCCAAATAAAAAGAGTTGAAGGAAATTTAACAATAACCTCGTAATAACGTTGAGTAAAAATATTATATTGAGGCATGCGAGAAACGATGCGCTATTTTCAAGCAGCATCATAATATTAATCGATCGAGCGTAAAATAATAGCGACGCGGCGACAACAACGGCGGGGATTGTACATATATCGACATATTTTTCTGTTTTTGTTTTGTTTTAATCCAACAATATCTCGTAGCAGCTATTTTGAGAATGAATCATTGTATTTGTATAATTTAATTGTAATATAAATGATGTTGACGCGATATTGATGATTTCGTTGACCTTGAATAATTACTTGTTTTATTTTTTATCCTTTTTTTCAAAGAAGCAAGCTTTATTTTCACTCTTTGATTATGATGAGCGACTAATAAATGCAATATCCTTCAAATTGTTGATCTTTGAGCGATTTTTGTAAGTAGCTCGAGTGCGAGAAAAGAAACGACTATATAAATACCATTAGTGAAAAAGACTTTATTGGTGGGCATCCTTGATATTTGGAGAAAAATAAATAAGTCATATACATTACATGTGGCTCGGATGAAAAAAGAGGATAAAGTTTAACTATTATATTTTTCTCGAAATATTAAGCCTATATTCGAACGGAACGTGCAAATCGTGCGATCGTATGGTTCGCACACAGGATTTTCAAATCTTGGACATGTTTCCCGCCATTACCTTGCGTGCGTAGAAGTTATGGATTATATTACGTGGGATTATTTAGGTGTAATTTATATGATTCGTACAAAACATATTCATTGCACGTTTACTCAGTACGTGAATACAATATTTTTATAAATAAATTGAGACTTTTTAAGGAAAAATGTACCGAAACCTAGTTTATTATTATTAATAATTCCGCTCCCTCTCCCTTCGCCCCTTTTTCCACAACAGCTGAGGTTGGCTTGCACGTGCGCGCTGCGCGCAGCGATCCTAGTGGCCCTAGTGGCAGATGAAAGATTGCTTAGAGAGGTTATAAACGGATTTGTTCAATTTGTAGGTTAACTGCTTGCAAATTGAAATTTGCTGCGTGCTCCAGAATTTAATCTATAAGAGTATTGAATTTCTTGTTTAATAAATAAAATTGGACTTGACATGGCCGCTATTCCTCTCAGTTTGGCTGAGAAAACTTTTATTCTTCACGGAGTTGACGTAAGTTTAATGATGATTACTCTTTTGCCGGCAATGAAGTTGCTCTTTACCAGATTGGCATAAAAATTCATAACATTCGTCGCTACCTTGGAGAAAAACAAAAATAAAAAACGTTCAGCAGTTATCGTGAATGTTAAATTTTGCATTTCGAAGGGAAAAACAAAAATATCTACGGAAAAATACGAAAGTCCATCTAATGCCAATGAGTAGAAATAGACCACATTTTTGTTTTCTTTTTCGATTAATAATGATAAAACGTCAATTTTCAATGAACTAAAAATGGAATTGGGAAGAATAATAGCAACTAGTAATATTCCCACGAACAATATGATTATGCGCAACAGGCGGATTTTCGCACCGACGGAAGGAGCAGATGCGAATATCGTTCGATAGAAATTGAAACAAAATTGATGCCCCATACAAATGGCTCGGCCAGATTAAAAATTGGAAATACGGACGTTCTTGTCGGGGTCAAGGTTGAAATTGATTCGCCATACCCCGAGAAACCGGATGAAGGAAAAATTGAATTTTTTGTAGACTGGTAAATATTTTTCATACAAATATCATGCACATTAATGAAAATATATATATATTTCAAAGTGTACTAGAAAAAAAGTAAGCAAAATGGCAACAAATGAATTTCATGACTGAAAAATTAACGCAAATTTACTTGTCAATGTCATACTTTGATCATAGTTACGACCAAAAGTTATCTTTCCGTTCAATTTTTAAGAGCTTTGAGATTTTTTGCACAGTTCTGCAAACGCTGCGCCAGAGTTCGAAGGCAAAGGAGGTGACGATTTGGGCACTGAAATCAGCTGTATTTTGGCTACCGCTTATCAATCTTCCAACGCCATAGATCTTAAAAAATTGTCTATTTTGCCTCATCAGAAATGTTGGAAAATGTACGTCGACATTTTGGTAAGTTTTCCGCTCGTTTCAACAAAATAATAAATAAAAATCTCATAATCCACCAATACTTTATGCAACATTATTTTATTGCAGATTCTCCAGTGCGGTGGCAATCTTTTTGACGCAATTGGAGCAGCTGTAAAAGCTGCCTTATTTAGTACCGAAATACCGAAAGTTATTGGGGCAACTTTGGACGGCGGACAACCAGACATACAATTGTCGGATGATCCCTTCGACTGTGCTCGATTAGACACGCGAAACTATCCGCTCCTCGTTTCTTTATCCAAAGTTCGTTCGGTTTTTCACGTTTTTTATTTCTCCTCTTATTCACCAAATCACAATGTCATGCCTTTCGAGCGAGGGCTCCTCCGCCTTGTTGAAACGAAAAGGCTTTACCGCTTTGAAAAATTCTTCTATTCCTCAACATTATCGAAATATAAATATACGAAGGCGTTAGAATAAATGATGAGTTTTCGAAATAGAGACGAAAAGTGTAGTACGCTTGAAATATTTAAAATCAAATTTCGACTGCATAATTATGTTTTTTTTTAATTCGCAGATAGGTGAAAAATGCGTTGTCGATCCGACCACGGAGGAAGAAATGTGCGCATCTGCCACAATTGTTATGTCGGTTACGCCAAAAGGACGAATAACGTCGACGGTTAAAACTGGATACGGAAGTTTACAGGCTACGACTGTGCTAAAAACGCTTGAGGCAAGTTGTGTTTACTTTACTTTCTCATATTTGCTCTTTGTAACTGAATTTTTTTTTTTTCTCCATCAGATGGGTACGAACGTGGGAATAAAATTGAATCAAGCAATTGCAGATGCTTTGAGAAGAGAGGAGGCCCTTGGACGAAAAAGACCAATTTGTGGTTTTCTTCGATAATTACTTTGCTCTCATAGATATTTTTTATTGGAGAAATTTTCGTAAAAAAATAAATATAACAACAACACATTATTTGCAAGTACATTATTCACAAGACACCATCCATTTCTTCGATCGAGGTTAGAATTGCCTCCACGTTTTTTTGATAATCACTCCGTGTGCCAGGTCGCAACGTCTGTGAATAAAATAATCCATTAATTACAATGGCAAGATGGATCCCATTGTCAAATCATCCGATCCAACAACGGAATGAATTACAAATGGATTGCAAATAAAAAATTGTAACGTACCTTCAAATGGAGCGTTGTCAGTTTATGATCTTTTGGAATAGTCGCGACATGTTGATTCCATATTCCAAGACATTTGACCCAAACGATATCGGCGTTGCAGCCAGCCACATCTTTGTATAGTCGTACGCAACATTCCTGAAATGGCATTTTATAATTGATATATGCCGCTACGGACGCATGCTTTGTCGTGCCAATCGCCAATATATTGTGATCAATAAAACTGACTGATTTTCATAGGCCAGAATTAATTCAGTTATTGTATTGTAAATACACCAGAACGGACGTTATTGTTTGTACTCGAAAATATCGAAATATATAATTCTACCTGTAAAAACGGATGCTGAAAAGAGCTGAGATACGGTTGCGCGATCTCGAGCATTTGCCACAATTCACGTTCTTCAAGTTTCAAATTTTTCGCCACAATGCCAGCCTGTGAGAGAATAATTTTTTGCAGTTTGTACACTTGCGTAAATTTATAAGCATTCTTCGTGTCTTTTTTGTAACTCTCTTTCGACGATTTCGCCAAGAATACCCCGAGCGAAGGAACAACTTGCCTGGTAACAAGATAAATATTTGTGAGAAAAACATTGGGATTTTTTAATAGATTAAATTGAAATTTATCGTAAAAATGAGGCACAAAAGAATCGACTTTTGTAAAAAAATGTACGAGACAAAAGAATTTTTTTTCTTCATTCGGCTACGTAACTTATAGCGAAGACCGTTGCGTTTACTCATGCACTGCGCGAAATAGCCAATTGCGAAATGACCTTGGTACTCGATAAATCATTATGGGGAACAATATTCATTCGAAAATACACCAATTGACGAATCTCAACTCACTTGAGAGTTCGAGATCTGATGAAATCCTGAGAAACGTGGGCCAGCGCGTATAAAAGTTGCCACGCTCTATTGATCACGAGCACGTTGGAATCGTTGAACCTCTCTACCAAAGGATGCCACATTTGATGAACCAAAGGCAATAATTGTTCGCTCCATGTTGACAAAATATCCAGTCCTTCCTTCAATATTTCCATTGCCAGTAAACTCTTTGCAATTTCTTTCGATGGCAAAAAATTCAAGCAACATTTCATAACGTTTTCCGTCATTTTAACACAAGCAGGAGGCTCGAGTTTTTCGCTTTCTGCAAAATTACATTTTCATTTCAAAATCAAATATTAAATTAGCTATAAATAAAAATAAAAAAAGATACATTTACGGAGCTTCAAATTGTTATAAAATTTCGATAACTCGTGGGGTGGAAGTAAGGAGAAAAAAAAATGAAGTATTTTTTGAAATTTTGTAAATACCCCGTTGATCGTCGTAAACAGAAAATTTTTCGGCAGTTCCATTCGTTAATTCTTTCTCAATGTCCTCGGGACCAGCGAGGACTTGTTCTTCAAGATTTTTCGCAGCTCTTTTCGCTTCGTAATGTTCAATGAGAGATTGAACGACGACTTGCGCTTTCGTCGGGGTCGTCACGACTTTTTCTTCCGTCGCCCCGCTATTTCCTGCTCTATCGTTGATTAATTTTTTTACGCAGAGCGTAAATATGTACAGTACTTTGAGCAAAGATTGAGAATTTATATGTTGTTTGTTGGTTGACAATTGGGCAAGAGCATCTTCGACGACTCCTTGGAGACAGGGCAATACGTCGATTGTACTGTATCTCATGACAATGGAAAATACATCGAGCACACCAGGATTTCTTTCGACCCGTCGCATTTTCATTGTCACGTGATAAGATATGTAATCAACGTTATTTATCAAAAGATCAGCAACGCCCTTGTGCTTTTGCGAGTGTGCTATTTTTTCGAGACTCCTCGAGCCAGCTTGACCGATGGAGCTCTTTCCACTGCCTGATATATAATACATTGCATTATTTACGCCCTTATTTAATTCATTACGAATAGGTGCAAAAAAATAATATCATACCGGCTCGCTCGATCACGAGATACAGAGTTTTCAGAAGATATTTTTCATACTCTTGTCCAATGTTGTTGGCGATATTTCCTAATCCTTCGACCAATAAGCAACAATTTACAATGTTACTCTGAGCCTCGCTCAAAGTAACGTCTTCGCTCGCTTCTATTGGCAAATACCAATTTTCCGAATCCGTGTAATTATCAATAATTTGTTTTTGAATAAGCAACGTTGATGGATCTTTCGCTGGAACTGGTGCAATTCGCATGTACGATCGAGAAAACGGATAATAAATTTTTTTAAAAAAAACCAAAAGTCAGGCCACTGCGAGCATAAACATTATTGGAATTTACCTGTCGATACCGAATTCAAAATCAGTGTCAATTCTTTTCGATATTGAGGCATTTCGAGGCTGAGATCGAAAATGCTATCGACCAAAAGTGGAAGATGACCCAATTCTCCGAGGAGTTTGCATATTAATAGGAACTTTTCTTCCGTCAATTTATCCCTGATGTATTTAAAACGTTTCCACGAGTCCAGAGTGTAGTACGCGACGTCCTCGAAGTCTGTTTAAAGTATGTTTAATAACAATTATTTGGTGGTGGTTGATGAAAATTTAGATATATATATCACGGACCATTGGCTGCTTTAACGTCATCCAAAATGGAGACGTGACTGCAATCGAGTTCGGCAACGTAGACGAGAGCGAGTAAAAGCCTTCGTAAATGCGATACCGAGGCCATTACATGAGCGAGTCTCTGTTTGCCAAGCAATTTTATATAGCCCGCCAATTGATTCAAATGAGCCAACTGAATCGAATTTTCTGAAAGAATACAAGAATATTATATGTTAATATTTATATACAATAGTTTATATTTTATTGTATTAATCGATAAATTAGTTTCACCGATTTTATTACCAGATCGTCTTATCAAACGGGGGAGATTCGTGAGAAGTTTATAAAAATTTTCTTCCAACATTTCGACGACGGGCCTGCTGGCGCCATGATTTTTCGTGATTTTTACCCTCATTTCGTCCAAAGCAGTTCGCGATAAATTTCGAATTTCTTCAATTTCATCTTCGGACAGTGAAATGAGAATTTCAACAAGTTCCATCGAGTTGTGGCTCATATTTCTTGAAAAACAATTTTACACACTTTTTCATACTAAAAACATTTGTAGAATTTTATCATTTCAAATGAAATTAATTTGCTTTAAAAACTTTGCTCGCAAAGCCATTTAACGATATGTTGAATTAACGAATACCTCGAACATCGAGAGAGTAAAAGTTTAGCAGCGAGCAACAATTCTTTCCTAACTTGCGAATGAGAATGCCTGACGAGATTGACCAGAGATCGTATCAATCCATTTAGCTTCAGAGATGCAGCCTCGAGCCAATCCCGATTTCTTCCAGCTGTTTCCAAATGTTTTTTCATTCCCTCGTCCCCTTCTACTTTCAAAAACTTTCCCAACGGATCGAACGATTTTTTCATATTTCGCTCGTTTATAACGCTCTCGATCGTCAGCTCTCCTCCGTCATCATCGCCATCCTTCGCCGCGTCCTCCATTATCAGAGTAACTATTCTGCCAAATGCTCGGATCGCCATCTTTGAATTTTTGTCACAAATCATGATTGTAAGGCGGAGGGTTTGTGCGATTAATCAATTGTTTATGAAAATATCATTACCATTGTAATTTTGTGATTTTGAATATCGTTTCCAAGAGCCACTTGGTGCAGTCCGTGGGCGATTCCAGGCAAATAAAACATTACCGTATGGGCGACTTGTGCTCTCTGAACTACGTCATTGGTATCAACTTGATCGTGAACTTGGAAAAGTGTCATGAGCGCGTCGATTGCTGCTAACCTGCGCAACAATAGAGACGTCGAGAAGTCATTCAAAAGTTTTTTCGATATTACTTTCATAGTCAACACTTGTTTATTTTTATTGTCTTTTTCCAATGGCTCTTGACCTGAGAGAAATGAGCTTTTCCGTTTTTGCGATACTCAGACAGGTGTAAACACCCTGACTGAGTTTTCCAGCATTTTTCCGTACGTAGAGAGATTCTATGACGTCCGTACTGGTGCTTTTCATCAACTCGTTTAGACATTTGACGGTGCTTTCCTTGAGTTCTTCGTGCAACGATATTACTGAAAATTCAATGCAGCAAAGCTTTTTGTTAATTTAATTAATTATTATTTAACGGTGGTGGTGTATGCACCGCCGTCTTCTTATCATCGCGATCATAGCATCATTATTTGTCAGAGCGATATTTATGAAATTAATGCGATATACGTTATATCATTATTTTTGGCATATCGCTCTACGAGCGTGCCTTTCGAAATTCTTCATATCGTTCGAAACAGCTTGATTTCGTTTTTACTGCTGGGATTTTAATTCGAGAGCTTCCCGAGTCCTTATGGAGCGCAACTCGATAACAAAGAAATGGCTTTACTTATGTTCAAAGGATATAATTCAAATATATTGCTTAAAGAAAATCAAAAGAAATGATTTTTACTCATATGTTGTTGATCAGGTTGATAAATCTGTACAAGCAGGCCGGTGTACAATTTCATAAAGTAGTTTATTTTTGTTATTCTTGCTTTGGCGAGTACCGATCTAAGCAGCTCCACCAATCCTTGCCGCGCTTCTTTGCTGCAAAAAAAAAAGTTTAAAATAACTCGAATAATTATTCGTGTCTTTGTTGATTTTATAATTAGAATTATTGCGATTATTACTTGAGTTTGTCATTATGGAGATGAATCTCTATGGGAAACAATATATATTCCAGAAAGTACTGAATTTCAGCGTCCGAACGTCGTCTAATGGTAGACGATAAAATTCTTGCTATCTCTATGTCGGGTTTCGTTTTGACCCGTTCCCACTGTGGCCTCAGATCTGCGAAAGCTCCTTCGATATCGACCTTCTCCATTTTCATACAACGCCTATATTCGTTGAAATATCATTTTCAAACAAATTTTTCAATACAACTAAATCCAAGTTACGTAGGTTATATGCTCCGTTGCAACGCAGCCATTATCTTTCACACATCTTTCCTCTTACCTCAAACAACACTTTGTCTTTTATACAATTTTATTTTTACCCTCAAATATTTATAATACTCCGATCAATAGATTCAATAAAAGTGTTTTCACAAATTTTTCATTATGTTATTCGTGTTATATATAGGTACGGGAATTTCGTATTTTCAACGCGTTACACACGGTACAAGTGCGTACTATCGTACAATAATATTCGCCCCAACATTTGCAGGGAGTAGAAAAAATACAAATTCTTCATTTCGACCGACACATTCTTCTCTTTTCTTCAACAACGTAATCGCTCGCTTAAAATTTTGAGCTTTTGCCTAATCGAGTATCAAACATCAAACAACTATATCCTTGATCGTAAGCGGCGGGGAAGCAGCGGGAAGAAGGGGTAAAACGAAAATTTGTAAATAAGTTGCCCGCTTTTTACCGGCACTTTGTCGAAGCTTGCGCACAAAAATATTTTGGCTCGGCCGGTCAATTGCAATATAGAATTTAGAGAATTGTTTTTCGAAAAATACGATTGATTTGCGGGTTTATTATTGAAAAATGAAAATTTATAAATCTCCTTATATATTATAATTATATGGGTTGGAATTTTACGTGCGCATTTATCGATTGTCGATATCTGACACGCGATTCTGCTGTCATGGCGCGCCGCCGCCGCATATGTGTCAGAAATCACAAATTTGGTATGCCTGAGTTTTTGTGTGGTACAAGTGTGTACCCCCGTGTACACATATGTCAGTGTAATAGTCGTCGACCGATATCTCGGACGGTTATTTGACAAAATTTACTTTCCGTCTTTCTCGCTCTCGGGTTCATTATTTTCGTCGTTGCGTATTACAAAAAACAAATCCATCATATTGCATATAGAACCGTATTAAATTGGTATATCGTCTCTCGAGGACGCGGTAGGGACAAACGGTTTCGTAAAGTGTTTTGTATGCGGTTTCACGTTTATCCAAACGCGTAAGCCGCCATCGTCGTAATATCTCTTCCCTTCGAACAAAAAATACATATATACATAAATATACAACTATTTCGGCTCTTTCGTATACGACACAGGACAAAACAATCGCCCGAGTAAAGATGAGCTTCCTGTTGTAAGTTTTTCTGCTAGATGCTTTGAAGAAATGTGTATGAAAAAATGTATATATGTAATAAATATGGGTTTGTAAAGCTTTTTTAACGAATCATGCACGCGTCGGAGTAGATGAAATAATAACGACGAATGTCTGACCTGAATGTCGTCGGGAGGAATAAAACATTAAGTTCGTGTGTGTATGTTTTGTACTTGGACATATGAAAAATCCACTTTTGAAATAAGTGTTTGTTTTTCATGTGGATTCTGGCGTATTACTTGACCTGTGAATTACCACAAATATCAATGTATACGTTCTCTCGCACGAATGTCCATTATTTTTATCATATTATTGAAAATTGTTTCACGCGACGAACGTCATTGATGAGCGATCTCGATATGTGGTGTCCCTCGCTGTGCGTCTTGCAATCGCGTCATTACGACAATTTTAGTTACTTTGCTATGAGTCATTTGTCAAGAGAAACGCACTCTCCATATTTTCAACACACATATATAGCCAGCCCCGCTCGTAGTCGAAAATAATTGAATCATTTATCGGAATGATATTTTGTTAATTATCATCATTCGGAGATTCGGTTCTCGTGTAAAAATGAAATAAACATAACATTATATAGAGCGTTGAGCGAAAGGGGGGTCAAACTGGTCGAACATATATTATACAATTTCATCTAAGAAGGACAAGTTGAAGAAATTTGTATAATTATAGGTTATATTTATGTGTGCGCGTGTGAAATCGTGCGAGGTTCGCAACGGAGGTTTAATAATTTTTTTGCTGCGCATGTTGATTTGCAAGTAGGATTGTTTTATTTTAAGCAAAGAAAAAAAGATTTCTGAACTTGTAAGTATGTGATTATAGCGGAAGCCGTTCGTCCAAAACGTTCAAGCCAAAAAAAAATATACCCGAGGGAACTCATCAGTATGACTTGATGAAACACGCAGCGGCAACGCTCGGATCTGGCAATCTGCGACTGGCCGTTATGCTCCCCGAGGGAGAAGATTTGAACGAATGGGTCGCCGTCAACAGTCAGTTTTCACCTCTTGTTTCATAAATATTCCATACATTCGTTTTCATAGAATTTTTTCATTTTTTTACCTTCTACAAACAAAACAATTACAAAAGATTTGACAATTTCTCTCTGCGGTTTATCATCTCGAGTCTCTTTCCATTTTGGCGCTCCAAGATTATTCCTTGCTTTTTCATTTTTCAACGTTACAAAAAATCGTAAACATTGTATACAAGATTTTTAATGCAATTATAAAAGTTGTAAGTTCAAGTTTTTTTCAACGACAAACGATATTGCAGCGGTTGATTTTTTCAATCAAATCAACATGTTGTACGGGACGATAACGGAATTTTGTACGGAGGAGAGTTGTCCGATAATGTCGGCGGGTCCGAAATACGAGTATCACTGGGCGGACGGTCACACGGTTAAGAAACCCATTAAATGTTCGGCTCCCAAGTACATCGATTATTTGATGACATGGGTGCAAGATCAGCTGGACGACGAAACGTTATTTCCATCGAAAATTGGTAAAATTCACACTCTCGTTAATCTTAATGGCGTTCAGCCTATCTATATCGATCTATTGATTTCAGGAGTACCGTTTCCAAAAAACTTCTTATCCATTGCGAAAACGATTTTGAAGCGATTGTTTCGAGTTTACGCGCACATTTATCATCAACATTTCAGCGAGGTTGTTCAATTGGGCGAGGAGGCGCATCTCAATACTTCATTCAAGCATTTCATTTTTTTCGTACAGGTCAAATATTATATAAGCATATTTTACTATATACTATAACTATGATTGAAGGAGAATCATTTAAATTTAATGTAACTTACGTCGGTGGTGTTGTGATCGTTGCAGGAATTCAATCTAATCGAGAGACGAGAATTGGCACCGTTGCAAGAGTTGATAGAAAAGTTAACGGCCAAGGATGCCCGATGAAGTATCATTTTTTTTCGGGTAAATACTCATTCTCTACTCGAAAAGGAAAGAAAGCACACACGGGACGCGGACAGCAAAGCAGAGCAAAAAAAACCTTCCTCCAAAGAATCTCACATTCGCGCCGTTCTCATTTGCCGCCGCTGCTGCTGCTGCTGCCGCCGCCGCTGCCACTGCCCCGCCGCTGTCGCCGTCCCTGTCCCCGCGCCCCGCGCCCCCGCTAACCACCGTAAAATATTAATCACTTGGCGTTATTATTTAAGGGTATGTATCTCTTAAACTCGCCGCCGCCGCCGCCGCCGCCGCCGCGCGACTCACTTGGAATAATCGGAAGCGTGAAATTTTTTGACATCGTTTGACCCACTGGAATACAAAAAGTTTAAGACCGACCGGAAAAGTCGCATCAGAGTTAGAACGAACGGTGCGAAAAACGTTAGATTTGAAAATTTCGAGCTATTTCTTAGGCGCACTTATGGGCGGCTGATAATATCCGGTAAACTTTATCGCTTTTTTTACTCGTCCTTGTCTCACAAAATGCGATGAGACAACATTCGAGCGTCAAAGGATCGAAAAGCATCGTTGAATCGCAGCAACGACAACAACGATGCAATATTTTTTTCACTATTATCCTCGTGTTCAAGTTTGCATCGTTCCAATGTAATTGAGTCATCATTTTTATTACTTTTTCAAACACTATTTCGCCTCGTTTTCATCAATTTTTATGTACACTTTGTGGGGCATGCTTCCCGCGAGATTCATACCAAACATTGACAACAACGTTGGCAATATCGAAGGAGGAGGAGGAGGAGGAGGAGGAGAAAAGTTGAAAGAAAACAAAAGTCAAAACAGCAACTTGATTGGCTTTCTTGACTAAATACCAGCAGACATTTTTCGTCCTTTTTCTTCCCTTCATTATCGTTATTTATTATAATTATATTCCTTTTGTTGTTTTCGGGTGCAGCGATGATTTTTAGTTGAAACTCTTTCGGAATGCTCGTCACCCGTCTCGCTCTTTATAACGATAAATAAACGACAAATACTGCGTTTTTGCACGAAGCTCTACTCGATCTCTACTCGATTTTAACTTGTATTATAGCGTTCAAATCTTCCGGCACAATAACAATTCGAGACAAATATAACGAGTTGATGAACACACACACGCACACATGCGCACATTTTTCGTAGTCGCGCTTTCCTTTTAGTATTTGCTCTATGAGGTCGGGGACAAATTGATTGTCTTTTCCGTCTGAAAACTAAAAAACAAAATAATTGCTCATTGCTTTTCGATTCCGAACAAGTTAATTGCCTCCGCGGTGTCAATAATAACACATTTTTTTTATTATAATAATTCCCGCACAATATTTGATTTCAGAGTACAATACATCAATAAATGGGGAAAAAAAAAAAATCTTTGGCTCTTGAAATATGATGATTGGACGATGAAATGGATGGATATTTTGTTGTTGTTGCTGTTGTTGTTGTATCGCCGCCGAAAACGAACTTTCTTAGCTCGATTGCACCGGTCCCCTCGATCCCCGAAAGATATTTCCCACGAGTCTGTATCGCGAAGCAGGCAGAAACTAAATGAAAATGAATAATCGATCATCTTTTTATGGATAGGTGATTGAGAAAATTAGATTGTCGAATAAAAGAAATTTCGATAAAACTTTGAATATGTTTCGTAGGGTGAATTTATACAGAAATTTTATTTATTTTATATTTTATATTCTGTTTGGTCAATTTCTTGAAAATTCATACTTACGAATGAAAAAAAAAATTCCGTTGCTTTGGCACGATGCATCTTTGAAATTTATTTCAACGAAACGAATGGCACAAAATCAACGTAATAATAATAATTCAGCTTTTTTCACGGCATATATATCCAAGTCGGTCACAATGTTCGGACTCGATGGGCGGGAAAAAATGTATTTTTTATATAACGCGCTGTTGCAAAAGTGATGTAAAAAATCCCATTTCGGATGTCAAGATTTTTCTTTTTTTTCTTTGAAAATCAACAAACTGTGTTACTCGATAGATTTTATAGTATTCTACATAGAATATACAATATGTATACGTGCATAGGCGTGGATGTCCGTGTGCGTGTGTGCGCGCGAATTTGCGAATAACGCAAGAAAAAAATGTTTGTCGCGTTTTAGGAGAATATTTTTTTTACGATAAATTAACGTTTGTGCGAAAGTATGAACGCGGAGTGAAAATAATTTACATAAGATATATTGCAAAGATGCGAGAAAGGATGGTGCGTCTTTTGGCAAAGAGGAGGAACATGCGACATTCTCTCGAGCGAGAGGGAAAGTTGAGACGACGAACAACGAGAGCACGTTATATGTAGCTGAGACTCTTTAGCACCCCCGCTAAATAATCACGTAATCATCATAACTTGTTGTTGGCGTAACTCAATTAATGAAAAATAATATTCAGTACTTAAAACGAGGAGAAACGATGAAGAGTAAGAGAATTTAAAAGGTATATTCTCGCCGAGGGTTTTAATCGTCACAATCGTGTAGACGTGGACGAAACACTTTGGTTGAAACTTAATTGTTATTTACGCGGTGCTCGAATGGGGGTGAAGAGGAAAAAAACAACAATACCATCTTCACCGTCGCCTTCGAAAAAGGAACAAAAAAATATAACCTTGCCTTCGAATAAGTGCGAGAGAAAAAAATAATAATTTAACGAAAATTCCATGATATGATAAATCCTATATATTATACGCGTATCAGAGGAGATTTTCCAATTAGAATTATTTCATCGGCATGAGACGCATGCATCCACCAAATTTCGACTTTTCGTTTCCGCGCGAAAACCCATCATTTATTCATCATTTATCGTTCGAGGCGTTGAAATTTTTGTAAAAAATATTACCAAAAATGCACCGGCACGCCGCAAAGATCGTGCTTCTCACGATCGTTCGTCTATCGTAGAGTGGATTTTGTATGAAAAACGTACAAGTCAATTTTCGTTGATTCAACGCGTGAGACATTTTTACTCGCATTCGATTTTCATAATTTTCATCAAAATTCCATTTTCACAGCGGCATATGGCGTCGCGTATAGAATGCGCTCTCCAATGTAAAAACAATAATAAAAATAATACATCTTCGTTTGCTCGCTTTAGCGATCCTAGTGATACAATAACTGTGCAATGTATATAGTATTTTTCTCAAATAAACGAAGGCTCGATGTAATCAAGAAACACCGCGCTGTCTTGAGAATTTTTTCATGTTACCAATCGAACAATCGCAATCGTTATCCCCTCGTGACCGAAACATCATTTTGCGAAGTAGGCTCAAAGATAAACAAGGCGCGTCAGCATTTCACCGAATCGTTGTAATATTCGAGCTAAATACGCGCGCGCCAGTCGTTTTGCTTTTACATATAATTTTGCGACATATTAACCGATGTACTTTTGCTTGTCAATAATTCCCAATACGATCTCGAAAGAAAAACATTCCGTTATTCAGTGATATTTATCGAACAAAACATTATATATAGCCGCATAATGGATCGAAGGAAAAAGGAAAAAAGGGGAAAAAAAGTTGTATTCGCGTCGATGGAAATCGGCGTATCCTGCACCGACGACGGTTCCACTTGACTTTCGACCCACAGTCATCTCAACTACGACGAATCCGGCGTCGTCTGGCTTTTTACCTATTACCTATACTAATAAAAGGAACACGAAATATGTATGTTTTGGCGCGGAGGCACATTTTTGAGGAAAAAACAATAATAAGACGAATGGAAGGAATAAACAAGGAATGACCGATCAACTCGCGCGATACGACGCTAACGCGTCGCTGCTGCTGCTCCTCCATCGATACAACAAAGCTATGACCACTTGTTTTTTTTTTGTCTATGGTTCTCGCTGCTCTCGCGGGCGCCGTGCGGCTGCACAGCGCGCGCTACTTTTCTTTCCGAAAACAAAAACGTCGCACAAAAAATGATGTGAAAAACTTGCGACGAATGCAAACAGCGGTTGTGTAAAAAATGTGTAAAAAACATTTTGTCAAAGTAATATGTGTTTCGCGCTCGTTCATCAATAATTATAATATTTTACAAAGCAGATTCCAAAGTTTAGATTTTTATAATGGAAACAATTGGAAATTTTAGTGTGAACGCGGCATTGTAGCAGACTCTGTGACGGAAAGGTCGAAAAATGAAGCCCCGATGACGAGCGAACGAATACACGGTGCCGTTGTTTTTCGTTGAAACAATTTATAGAGTACTTGTCTCGTCGATGCCATCGGACGCCGCATAGCTCGCGGTCAACCGTTTCGATCGCTGCTCGTTCTTGCCGGTACCGTTATATCTATACCTATATACTTTTATACCGAACGACGACCTACACGCGCGCATCTTGCTTTCCTTCCTAGCCGAACCGTCGCTCCGTCGCTCGCCACCGCCGCGCTCTCTCTCTCTCTTTCTCTCTCTCAATACACAAAAAATTCACGTCTCGCGCCTCGTATAAAACAGTTGAGCGTCCATATATCTCAAAGTGTCAATAATCAAATTTACTTATCATCATCATTCAACGATCGGCATATTTGCATCAATCGACATCGTAACCGCGGCCGCAAGTGTTTGTTTTTATTTGATTTTTTTCAATTTTTAGTACTCTCGTGCAACTGATAAATGCGACATTGTTAATTCTCTACTATGTGTTGTTTTTGTCAAAGTGACAATCTATATATATTGCTGGTCGCGTAGTCTGCAAACATTCAAGTTTTTTTATTCTCTCATTGTCACGAGTTAATCACGATTGCAACGACATTCTTTATTCATCGCTTCTCTTCCGCGAGCAATTTTCAAAGATTGCAATAAATTCCAACGGAGCTAATGGACAAATATTTATTATTGCCGGCGGATATGCGTAACGAGCGCGAGTTGCGACGTGATTCTATATAGAATCGCATTTACCTGCCTCGCGCAATTTCGTACGCGCGTTCCAAGCAATTTGAAAAAACTTGAATATAAATGTATTTGCGTTGAAATTTCGGAGAACGAAGGCGCGTCGACTCGGTGCTCTTTTACCTCTAATAAGTACTCGTTCAGCGAGAAAAAAAAAACTGAAAAAAACGCTCGGTATTCATATTCAAAAGTAGTTTTTTGCCATTTTTTTTATTCTCTCGAATCTTCGCATTTGTTTTGAAACTAATTTGAGACTTTTGGGCTCGTGTTTGCGCGTGTTTTGTTATTTTCTTTGGAAATAAAAATCATTGCATTTTTCCATCTCTCGTTCTTCGTCGTTGCCGTGCAGCAACGTATAATAATTTACTTTGTACACGAAGCGATTGTGTCCAGAAGTTGGTATCGCTCGACGCCGCCCGCTTCGTTCTCTCGTTGTTTGACCAAAGACTAAATACACGTGACGATGCCCCACCAGCCGCGACCCGACTCTCCGCTCTCGCCTCTATGACTCGTTGAAATATACGCCACGCGTATTTCACCGCGGATCACCAGTCTCTCGGCAGTCGCATCTCATCTCGTTGCGTCGCTCGGATTATACATTGTATTTCAAATAATATTTCAATTACCTTCCTTTTTTTTTTTTTTTTTTTTTTTCCATTATTGCCCCAAACTTTTGGCCCCAGTTTACGCAATACGTATGTTTTAGCCAAAAAATGTATTGCCCATTGGCCGAATACTCTCTTCGGAATAATCATGGTCGCGGCGCGTGAGACTCGCGCGGGAATCAATCAATGAAAATCTCTCGTACGATAGATCGACGCGGCGGAGAGTATATTATACGAGCCTCGATCATAGTGATTAATATATAGTATATAGGGAGGTATCTATAGGCGCCACGGCCTTGTGCGACGAGTGTGCGATTGAACGTTACAAAGTGTAATTCGGCAGCTCGAATATAATAGAGGCGGGTTGGCGCGGGTTGAGAATAAAAATGGAACTGGCACTCTCGATCGTAACGCTCGTGTATGCCGATCTTCGTTTCAACGGTGTGGTGAGTTATTACGACCCTCAATTTTCCGCATATCGCAATATGCGGCGGCTCATTATCACATTTTTTTTTTTTTTCATCATTAAACCGCGATAAAAGCGATATGCCTGATTCTATATTGCTAATTCGCGCGCAAGTTGCAAGAATCAAGTTGGATCAATCTGCAGGTGTTGAAATTCGACTCGGCGAGCTAATTTTTTTTTTTCATTTCTGCAAGCGCTTTGTTGTTATATATACTTGCGTAACCGCGCGCGGATAATAAATCGAGGAGCAATTTTGGATGATGAATGCACGCGGATGCATGTTTACAAAGTCCTCGATTTTGACTGCTGCTGCACGGCTGATTGCGCATTTTTATTTCTACATTAAAACTTATTGACAATTATTTCGCACGTTCGCGTGGATATAGGCTACCGTGAACGGAGAGGGAGAGCAGGGGGGGGGGGGCGTAAAGACGTCTACGCGTCACGTTGTCGGGAGAACGACGATAAGAGGTGCATGCGGAAAAGATCTTTAGACTCAAACATTCGACACACTTGGGGCATCGTATGTTTATTCTTCGCGTTTAGTATTTTTCTACGATAAAACAAATGGCTTGGAAAAGAAGAAGAAGAAAAAAAAAAACAACAGCAACAATACGCGTTCGTTGTGTCGATGCGACGAGACCGGCGCGCGTATTCGGTAATATCGATCGACAAATTAATCGAGTAATTGAAGGGAACGTTGACGCGCGGTAAGCGACAAACTTATCTCGGGCTAATGATTGACACCCGGTGATCGAACGATCAAGCACATAATCGCTGAAAAAAAAAAATCAATCTTTCGAAACAGCTTCCACACGCGGCACGCGGGGTTAATTAAAAAGATTTAAAAAATGATGTAGCCAATTCTGAGATCCGCCGATGCTATTTCGATTTTTAACGATGAATTTATTTGCAGGAAATGTTGAACGCGCTCATAAAAAGACTGCTGAGAGGTCTTTTATTTATTCTCGGATGTATCATTGTTCCCATTACGAGGGTACGCTCGTTTTTCGATCATCGCCGTCCGTGTCCAGCTATTCGCAACAAAATTTTGTTTATGACGGCGACCGAGCTCGCTGAGAAGATACGAAAAAAAGAGGCGAGTCTTTTGAAATGCTATAAACGTCATGTTGCTCCGCGGCATCAATTAATCGATATAAAATGCGCGCGTTATTACAACCAAGTCGGTAAAAAATGATTGATCGTTGCAGATAAGGAGCGAAGAGGTCGTGTCGTGTTACATCGAACGGTGCAAAGAGGTAAATCCTGTGATAAACGCGATAGTAGAGGATCGTTTCGAAGCGGCTCTTTGCGATGCCCGTCGGGTCGATTCGTTCGTAAGGTCCGGTCAAAAGAGCGAACGAGCCCTGGCCCGCGAAACCCCGCTGCTTGGAATTCCCGTAACCGTCAAGGAGAGCATAGCCGTCAAGGGTAATTACTATTTTTTTCATTTCACAGCATTTCGTTCGATTCCGTAAGAAAATGTTGGTGGTGCACGCGGATGATGGTAGCGCCATATACGCGATAGAAGCAGATAGCACAACGGCGTACCTGATGCTCACGGCGTCAATAGAAAACAAAAATTTCAACGAAAAAGGAAAATATAAGCTGTTGGTTATTTTTCAATAGCCCGGCACCTTGGCTCGTTAAATATGTTGCGCGCGTTTGCTCTTTCGCGTTGTTGTTTGAGCCACGCACACGGGGCCTTTCGGCCTCAACACAGGCACGAATAAAATAATGTTTTGCGAAGAGTTATTGCATACGTGTCAAAATATTGAGCGAGAATATAATAGAGAAAAACAAAGTACCAAAAGTAAATACCAAATGCGCGCATGATAAAAGCTTTAAGGAATTTTCAGGTATGAGTCATTGCGTAGGGAGAAAAGATGAAATGTGGAAAAAAGCAATCGAGGATGCCGAAGTGGTGAGAAAAGTTCGTAAAGCGGGATGTATAGTACTGCTGGTTAGCAACACACCGGAAATGTGCATGTGTTGGGAAACTTACAACGATGTAACTGGCACGACTCGAAATCCGTACGACTCGAGAAGAACGGCCGGTGGCTCTTCCGGTGGTGAGGTAAAACAAAAACATTGTTCATTATTGCCCATTGAAATATGTTCCGAAGAGATATAAATGTATTTTTTCAGGCGGCACTTTTGGGCGCCGGAGCCTCGTTGCTGAGTTTGTCTTCCGACATCGGAGGTTCGGCAAGGTTGCCCGCTATGTTTTGCGGCGTATTCGGTCATAAACCAACACCGGGTGAGTCGGCTAATATTGAAATTTGCGGGCACGCGCGTACATCCGATGCACGGTGGCCAACTTGTTTGAAGGATAACAAAAAATTTCATTTCTATCAACGACGATGCGTCGTCGTTCGCTCCTAACGACACAGAATGGGTTTCGGTCGCGGGTCACACGCCCGGCTGTCCCGACGACAAATGGTCTTCATTTTTCTCGATCGGACCGATGGTCAGATACGCCCGAGATTTGCCTATTTTTTTGAAAATCATCGGACAAACGGACGCGCCAATCTCACGACTGGACAAACAGGTTTATTATATACAAATTCGCATCAATTATCAAACGCTGAATTGAGAATAGAAAAACTAAATAACGATGTATTTTTAGATTTTAATGTCCGAAGTAAACATTTTTTATATGGAGGATGACGGGGGTTCGGGCGCGACGAATCCCGTCGACGGGGAAATTAAAGCCGGCATTCGAAAGTTGGTTGCACACTTGGAAACCCGTCATGCAGCTAAAGTTCAGAAGGTACGAATTTTACTCGACAAATCTCGTATGTTTCTCAAACATTTTCACTCATTGATATTTATTCGTTTTTTCGATCGATCAATCGCCATACGCCGCCGCCGCCGCTCGCTCGCGCTTCTTTATAGGCAGATATCGAGGAACTGAGGTACGCTTTCGAAATTGGAACTTCAATGCTCCTGCGTTTGGACGGAGCTGATACGGTTTTCAACAAGGGGACCGATTCTCGCGTAACTATTTCATCATCGTTCATTGGTTTTTAAAAGCTTCGTTACGATTATTGCGACGATAATAGCGCACACATTTTTTGTCTCAGGAATGGAAGAGCGTGTTGGTCGAATGTTTAAAATACATTTGTCTCGCGTCGCCTCATACTTTCCCAAACATCGTCTATGGTGTGCTGAAAAAAGTCTTTGACAAGTTTCCAGATAGCCACTACGATCGAATGGTGGAGAAAAACAACGCTCTGAAAAGACGATTTCAGGTACGTAATACCATCTCTACGCGCATGTACTCGAGTTACGCTTCCAAGAGTCTCATTTATCACAAGTCGGCGGGGGGTGGCGGAGGGACAAAGTTTCACCATTTTTTTCTTACGCAACAATTAAATTTTGTTAAAATTTTTATAATTGAATGAACTTGAACTTATCGACCCGTTTCTCGTAATAATATGATTCGAGCGTTAATCACGACGAGTTTGTTTGACGATGCGCGCCCGTGTTTTAAAGTTTTAAACAGCTAAATTTCTAAGCAGGATGTTTTGGGTGAGAACGGCGTTTTGATATATCCGTCGTTCATCGGTCCGGCCCATTATCCTTACGAAATATTTCACAAGGTCTGCAACGTCTCGTACATGATGATATTCAACGCATTGGGACTGCCGGTCACGCAATGTCCAATAGGATTCCATCGGAACGGTCTACCAATCGGAGTCCAAGTAACAAACCCTTATTATTTGTAGCATCACCCAAACAAATAAACTTTCTCCTTTCTCTCGCATGACCCTTCAAAACAAACCTCTTTTTTTTTCTTTTACCAATAGCCGCATTTTTTTCTCCTAATATTCACAGATCGTGGGAAATCCAGGAAGCGATCATTTGACTATCGCCGTGGCTCAAGAGATCGAACGAGCTTTTGGAGGCTGGCGACAACCATCCGTGGGCGCATAAAAAAAAATGTTCGATCGACGGTATCGTTCGGGGATCGATCGGCCAAAATCGACGCAATAATTTGCGCATTTTCAAGAATCATCAATTTCATTGTTATGCGAGCGATTACCCTCTACCGTCCTCGAGATGATACCAATCTTTTTATCGGGATTCATATTTATTTGATAGATATACCTGTAAACTCGAGCGTTGACAAAATACGCCGCAAACTTGTACATTTTTTAGCTCGCAGTTTGAAATTTTCAAGCATCGCATCGACGCTCGAATAAATTTTCAAAAGTTTATCACAAAAAACACTCAACGAACAACTCTGATGGAGCGCGCATCCGGCACACATTTTCATGGTGTCATCGATATATCGCTGCTGCGCCTTTTAAATATCTCTCTTTCAATAAATGCACATATGCATAGAAAGTTTTCATGCGGATACCGCGTACACGAATCGTTT